>OZ024835.1:42257372-42850699 GCA_964016985.1 Anodontia alba | reverse complement strand
CACCAAAGGAACATTTCTGCAAAATTATATTGAAATTGGTCCAGTTGTTCCTGAAGATTTTTAAAGGTTTTTCTTTTGGTTGCCATCACTAGAACTCTGCATGGATTCCTAATCTTTGAACAATTTTCAGTCAGTATCACCCAAGGATCAATCCTGTGAAATTTGGTTAAAATTGGCTCAGTGGTTTAGGAGGAAATGTTGTTTAAGTGATCACAATAGCTCACCTTGATTTGGCTCAGGTGAGCTAAAAAAGTGAATAAGCAATGCTTATTAGATACCCACACACCTCATGGAGGGTAACTTCCTTTATAAAGTGTAATATGGCAGTATGGCCCAAACAGCCCCCTATTTTCAGCTCTGAAAGTATATGAATGGCACTATTTTTTCAGTGTTTGGTATATGAATGGCTAGCTTCTTGTAGATAAACATAGCAACAGATAAGGTGCTTTTTTCATCAGAAAATGCTGATAGCTTTCTTACAGTACAGTCAGCGCAACCTTACTACGTGTCGTTTTCACTAGCGAACGAGGAAAGGATTAATTTCCTCGCAAGTTCCGCGCTCTTTCCACGTTCTTTCCACGCTCTCTCCACGATAATTTCGCGCTTATCACACGCAACAAACCCGACCGCAACGCGGAACATGAAATTTGCATGTCACTCGATAGTTCCACGATCGCCACGCGCTACAGGTAAGATCGCTTCACGCCACACTCTACAACCCATTGCAACCTGTCTGCATTTTATTTTAGATCAGTACCGCATCCGTTCTTCTGATCCCAATGTGTTTACACGTGTACGGTAGTACATGATTTCTATTTGTAATAACGATAATATTCTTGTATCATTGTTTGCCTTAATTGTTATTAAGTTCTTGTGCTTTATACTGTGATCACACTATTCAGAAAGAAACGAGGATTATTTTTTTTTCGTCAGTGTCTAACATCTAAGTAAATAGCAAATAAAATATCAAGCAGAGCGCTAACCAGAGAGTCAGGGACTAGTTACCTTGTTCAGTTTTTTGAGGACAATGAGTATTAGTGGTAAATAGAAGCAGAATATTCAGAGAGGGCAGGCTAGTGACCGACGACGTTGCAAACATTCAGTGGGGTGTAAATCCTAAGCAAACTAGTAACTAGTCACATGTAACGTCACGCTTAATTTACAAAAAAAAAAAAAATGGCGTCTACTAATATGCTTAGCGCTTCGAGGGTAAAAGTAGCGATACATTTCAATTGACAAGGGAGACAGAAACGGACACGCTGGAATGTATCTACACTGCTCAGATCGAGGCCTGGACGGTTGATGATTGGACATGGGTTAGGACTGCCCATTCAAATCACCACTTAATGATGATGGTGACTTGGTGTCTTAGGTCTCTTTCAACAAAAAAAAATATTTAAGTCATATTGAGATGATAGAACGCGGCGTCTGGTCAGGGTATTTACTGTTTGCCGTTTTTCTCTAGGAATATCTAAATCTCATAGCCGGATGTATCTAAAATGGAAGAGCCAGAAGCTTACAAGTTTTGCAAACTCTCTCTCTCTCTCTCTCTCTCTCTCTCTCTCTCTCTCTCTCTCTCTCTGGAAAGCTCTTTCTTTTTACCCTCATGCAAATATGACGGGTCTCCTTTCGAGCTAGAAGTTGTTTGCACTGACTTTATTCGAAAAATGGTATCGCACCGGCGGGAATCGAACGCGATTCGATCCCGACTTATCATGAAACACATGTATTTGCTACGGTCATTCGCTCCTTCCACTGCTTCAAGATTGGCAGTTACAAGTTTCTGGCGGAAGGGGGTTCGATGTACTGGTTAACCTCTTATTGTATAAGCATATACAATTTACAGGCGCGATTCATAAAAAATGTTGTTCCCAATCCCATTTCGCATGGACCCGACTCGTTAAAGCAATTGCAGTTAACTCCCTTTTGATAGTCAGTTGTAGTTAGCTCCCTTAAAAGAGTAAACACCTGCAGTGTGAGGACGTTACCCCGCATTTATCAGGGTACAAATGAATATGAAGTTTTTTAAAAGTAAAACATATTTTAACGAGTAATACTTAACCTATAGATAATGTGCTATTCTATTCTGTTTTCACACCTTCCACAGAAAAAACGACCTTTCAGTCGTTAATTAAAGTCTTGAACCAGAAGGTCCCTTAGGCAGTTACCTGTGTGACGTAACTCTTCCCGCTCAATTGACCACGTGTCAGTTTCTTTTATGTGTAAAACAATAGACACAATTAGGAGAGATAAGCGAGGGTGGGCGGAGGGAGATAACTGATTATCTATAGGTTAAGTATTACTCGTTAAAATATGTTTTACTTTTAAAAAACTTCATTTTAACTTCATAATACAATAACCTATAGATAATGTGCTAGAATTTGCAGAATAGGAGGGAGGTGCTCTCCTAATTCTAACACCAATAATATCTCACCACTTCTGGTTAAGACTCAGGAAACTCAAAGGAATCAGATACATTCTAATTCTATATTTAATAGAAAGAATGATCTAGATTTACAAAATAGCATATCTTTAAGGTGTTATGATCTAACAACCTTATATATATTAGTAGACTCTAGAGGAAGCCAGTTCTTAAGTCTCAGAGACCTAACATTGCCCCCCCCCCCCCCCCCCCCCTCTTTTTTTCTTTTTGGGAAACAACAATTGGCTTCAAAAAGAAAAGGGAGTCATTGAGACATAACATAAATATTCCATCGCAAAGTAAGCTAGGAATATAGAAAAATTTTGAAAACAAAATTTGTAAAACAAAAAGCCAAGACCATACACTGTAAGTAGTCTATGTAGGATCTTGAATAAATAAGGAAAAGTCTACTCGGTGGAGTTTCCTATAGATAACTGACATATGTAGATATTTTGGATAAAATTCTAGATATGTGAAGCTATGTAACTGTAATAGTCTAAGGCCAAAAAAAATTAATTATTAGATTCTCAGGCCATTTTTGGCAAAAACAGATGAGGCAGGCAGGAATTTTTTTTTTTTTTTTTTTTACTCATGAAACAGGCGAGGGAACTTTTTTTTTATTACACGAACCCTTTAAAAGGACTCGTTTCATGAAATGCATTTTATAGTAATATTACCATAAAAATACTTAATTTTTGGACACCTAGACATAGCTAAAGATAAGGAGAAGTACTGAGGATAACTTTTTTATATGTCTTTATTATTATTAAATATAAAGGATAGTCCCCTACCAGCTAAAGTTTAGTAAAGTAAAGTAATAAAATCAGTTTGTGCAGCTCCAGTTTAAATTTTTACCAAAGGTTTATATACCTTCAGAGAGGGATGTGTTGACAGAAATTCTGTCGAATGTGTCTATTTTGGAGCGTCCGATCGACGCACTTACATCGTGGTTTGATAATTCATCCAGGAAGGACCAGACGTCGATACTTCGTATCCCGATTTTATGCCGTTATACAATTCGGCAATTGTGCAGTCTTTTTCGTAACCGCCTATAATGTTCCAGGACAGATGCACCGTAGCCCCGGATGAAATCTGGGTGGATATTTGAGACATCTGCTTTGAAAACGAAGGAAACACAAGTTTTGTTTACACAACTTGCGCTTCGGCAGCCATTTTGATCAATGATGGTGCTAAAACGCTTACTCGCAATGTTCAATCCAATGAAAAAATCAATAATATAAGCGTTTACGCGACCGTGTATGCTTCGGTTGCATCTAAAACTAGGATTTTAAAAACCGCGATGCACCGGCATGCTGTATCAGACGCGGATGTGTTTTTTTTATTGGACACGGAAAAAAAGGCTTATGCGCAGACTTTTTGGTACATGCGGCGGGGCCTGAGAATCTAATGATTATTTTTTTTTGGCCTAAGCTATTAGAATTATAAACTAATTAAATTCTGTTAATTGGAGCGACAGGACAGTTTCCGATGAACAGACAAAGACTTAAAATAACCATAATGTGTAATTATTTCCCTGATCAAATTAAAGAAGGGGAGATAATAAAAGTAGATGGAGTTAACTTAACTATAACTAAGTTATCCATCAGAAGAAAAAAAAGTATAGACAAACATAATGGTTAAAACTATTGCTAGACTAATTGTATAACGAATTTTTAGTCAAGCAATAAAATAATACAGAGTTTGCATATAACTGCTGGGAAGAAAAAACAACCTAAACCATTGATAATTAGTTTTGTCATAGACATATAAAAGCGTTTGATGTCCTGACAAAAAAAATAAAGAATAAACTGTCAACATCATAACTAAAGAGTTTGACAGAGAATAAGAGAGATAAGAATAAGGTTGATCGCAGCAAACTGTATGACGGTCATAGTTTGGCTAAATCTTACCGTATTGATAAGATTAAACAATAATAAATAAGCTGGATAGAATCTTTCTATACCAGAAGATTCCCATGAAAAGTACTCCTGAGTAAATAATCATGGAAATCAAGAAATGTTAAAAATCCACTTTGATACGAATCAAAATGTTCATAAAAAGAGAAGGACTCAGAGAAAAAGTAATAGTGTGATAATCTCTGAAGAAAGATTATACAATAATACTGATTATTAATCTCAAAAAACACTTAATTTAAAAGTTAAGAGATAGTATTACTATTCTATACGCATATTTAAGAATAGTAAGAAATATATTAATACTAAATAAAAATTATACTACTGAACAAAATTCCCGCTATAAATCATAGGTTAAGCGTAACTATTATTTAAGCAAGGAATTATTAAACATATAACTCTCTATAAAATTACTGCCCGAAAATTTTATAGATAAACATTCAATCAAATTTTTTAGAATTGAATATTAATAGAATAAAATCTATGTCTGCATAATTGGTAATTCCTGAAATATCAAATTACGTAATTGCAAATGAGTTCAGGAAGAAAATACATATATATACTCTCGAGATCTATGTGTAAACCATAGAGAGTAATAATATTATTACCGCGATCCCTGACGGAAGGGTAAAAAAATGTATATGAAAGAGATAATAATTAATTAAACGTCATATAGGTTTAAGATAAAATTTGTTTAATCTTTAACCAATATGCAGCAACAGTGACTCGATATTCTGTATTCGTACGTAGAAAAGGAGTACTTAGTCATTAGAATTTTGAATGATTGAAATAGAGATAATGGGATCTAAAAGGATGTATCTCCATGAACTGAATCGAAGGATAATATCCATTCTAAAAAACTAGGGCTTGTTTTAGGCTTAGTTTAACAAGCGTAGAATTGAATTATTTTCAAGTATTCATGAAGTCGTTATGCTCTGAATACTGAGAAAAATGTTAAAATATTGTTTAGGAAAATAAAAAAGTGACTGTTCCACAATGTTAGCTAGATTTAAACCTGGAACGTAGCGAGAAGGTCAATCTAATTTAAAAGTAAGATGAGAAAGATAAATAATGAAGATAGATATATAAATATCGGAATAATATATTATCTCCAACAATTATCAAATAATCTGAATGTTTAAAAGCATAAATACTACTCGAGACTTTATTTACCTAATGTATAATCGGAGAAAACTTTCAGTATGTTCAAAAACGTATCACAAAAGTAAGATCTGACCAGGAACGTAGGTGCAGCACTTACTAAGTTGTGAAGTTAATATAAACATATTTTATATTATAAATTGAAGCAGTGCATTTCAAAATCATCGACATCTTGAAATGACTTATTGTGTGGAAAAATAAATATCCAGTTTCGGAAAGATATTTATCTATATATATAGACCATTTTTGATGCGGACTGGAAATCAAGATATTAATCTTTGCATTATTCGCAAACTGAACTTGAACTCTTAGCGAGAATTACTATGATCCCTTTAACGAATGTAAACATAAAGGAGGGGTAAAGAGATAATTAAGAGTGTCTTAATTCTTTACCGGCTCGTATACTAATAATTAAGGATGTTTTCCCTTTTGTCTAAGCCTAGACTATAGATTGATTAATATAATTATAATAATATCTGCTATTATGAGGTAAACTCTCGTTAATTAACCTCTAAGCATATATCAAAAATATATATCAACATAATCTAGAGCTTCGGTAAGTTTAGAGGAAGGAAATGATTGACTTTGGCAGTTTCTGAATAGTTACAAAGTCAATAAAACAAAATATCAAAAGGAAAGTATTGTATATAAAATCTAAATTAGGCAATAATAATCTGTCACGTACTGAATAATTAATGCCTTTACTAAATATGTATCCATTGTCAATACCAAAGTGCAAGAAAATTTTGATTGACATGGACTCTAGTTATAAATAAAATATTAGAGGTATAGAGCTAGTCGAAGCAAAACTATTCCTCAATAAGATAAAGTAGACCTATAATATACGAGGATTAATTGGGTCTAGAATTATAATCATAATAAAATTATTATTCCAATATGAAGAATCTTCAGCGTAATAGATTCTTACTGAGGCAAAAATATCTGGTATATTGCTATCGTAGTCTTAAATGATCCAGAAGAAAAAATAAAACAGGCAAAGTAAAGAACGTATCGAATTATATCTATGCCTAAATATAAGATTTTTTTCTTATTTATTATTTTATAGCAGAGTTTAGACAGAGCACGACTGACCTAGACTCTAATATAATCAATCAAAAGATAGTATAAAATAGAATAATAGCTTATCGGATCAACTATTTTCCATGTAGAAAAGGCAAAAGGAAAATATGTACCTCAACTAGAATTTTAAATCGTAGTAATCTAGAGAGGTAGCGAATAAATAAATAAACTGTTAATTTATTTATCCGGTTGGTGTAAATTTCCGATACCTTAAGAATGAAAAATTAATAGAAAGTAGAAAAGATCGATTGCTACTTTCTTGTCAATTTACTCCTTAGATTACATGCTGATTACATATCGGAGCATGTAGAAGAAAAAAAACAGGGGAGGAAAGAAGAAATTTTTTTTTTATATTTCGTGTATATTTTTCTTCTTATAAATAACGATAGTTTTATAGTTCACCTTTGCCCTAGAGCCGAATAAGGTGAATATGTAAGAAGTTAATCTCTTTGTAGCGAATAAAAGAGATATAATTATAGCTGGAAGTATCTTCTACACTTAGTGAATGAATTGCGAATTTGATCGTAACCGATAATTCTTAATTCATTTTCAATAATAAATATATATATAGAATTTAAGTCAAGTTCAAAAGTGACTGGACAGAATTCAACAATATAAATGGCTACTAGGTATTAGAACCCATCGCTGTCATTCAATAACCTATAATCCAAGACTATACATGTCTATAGTGGTTATAAATGAATATATGTTGAGCGAGTACTAGTGACTACTACTCGCACACTAGTAATCCGACACAAACTCTACGAAACTACTGCCCGGTGGAATTTCGTTAGAATGACCTGCCACTACTCTATGAAGTGCCTCCCGATGAAATTTTCGTTAGAGCCGGAATTTAACCGCTTTCTAGCGAATTAAAGAGATAAAACATCATTTGAATGACCTGGCACTAGTCTACGAACTGCTGCCCGGAAGAATTTTGTTATAGTCGGAAGTTTAACTCTTTCTAGCGGATAAAAGAGATAAAACATAAGTTAATTTAAAATATTAATGGAATTACACACCTATAATAAGTCAATGGAATATTAAAAATTCTAGTCTGATTTGGGAAAGACTGTAATGAATTTTTTTGTATAAAAAGTTATTATGTATTTCACTTAATAACCTATATCCATTGACTTAAACGTGAATGGAGCTCTATGAACGATAATAGATTGTTCGGGAAATAGTAATCATTATTTTGACACTAGTTACCCGACACAATGACCGGACACTAATATTCGTAACTGTTGCCCGGTAAAGTTAGAAGTAATTTGACAAATTGATCGGATAGTAGTATTCGTAACTCTAGTCCGATGAAAAAGGGAGATTATATATGAAAACTGAGCGGGCACAAGTATTCGAAACTTTTTCCCGAAGATAATTAATTATTAGGCAAAAATTGACCAGACACTTTCTGTAAAAGTTTGCCTGGTGAAAAATCAGAAATAATATAATAATATGACCGGGTATAAGTATCAGAAATATTACTGATACTTTGCCCAGTGAAAATTTTTTTTAATAATTAGAAATAATGACCGGAAGTTAGTATACGTGACTATTTTGTCCGGTGAAATATGTCAGAAACTAAGTCTTTCCAGAAAATAATTAAATTATTGACTGGAGACTAGTTGACTGGTGCCTGGTTGATCGGTGACTGGTGACTGGGTGACTGGTGGCTGGGTGACTGGGTGACTGGTGACTGGTGCCTGGTTGACTGGCACCTGGATGACTGGTGACTGGTGCCTGGTTGACTGGCACCTGATTGACTGGTGACTGGTGAAGCTGATTGACTGGTGACTGGTGACTGGATGACTGGTGACTGGTGGACTTAGACTTTATAGGATACTAAGTACCCAAAGATGCCACCTTGATGGGTCTTACCCCGGCAGTATAGCCATATGGGGTGGGGCTCCCATCAGTAAAGAATTGTCTTATAACCCATCAAGGGTTGACAAGTTCTTTACAATCAGCTTCTCCACCATGAGAATCTTTAGCCAACTGAAGATCTCTGCAAACAAAAGTCCAGGAAAAACATATCGTAATTGCTGAATAACCTGGAACGAAAAGAACAAAAATATTCTGCATATATAAACACGACTATCGAACCGATCGCGCACGAGCGTTGTGCCGAATAGCGAGAGTCGCCAAAACGCATGTGGAAAAAAAAACAGTCAAAAATACATGAAATCGAAAATTGAAAATTTTAAATAATAACACAGAAAGTGAAAGGAGTGATAAATAAACAAAAGAAAACACAAGGATACATAAATTTATCCATGAGGAAAGAAATAATCCAAATTTCTATCACAGGTAAATAATCCTTGTTGAATTTCTTTGTCCACAGAAAAGAAACTGACACGTGGTCAATTGAGCGGGAAGAGTTACGTCACACAGGTAACTGCCTAAGGGACCTTCTGGTTCAAGACTTTAATTAACGACTGAAAGGTCGTTTTTTCTGTGGAAGGTGTGAAAACAGAATAGAATAGCACATTATCTATAGGTTAATGTATTATGAAGTTAAAATTATGTTATGTTATTCTCTTACAGTATATACATTAATAGCATTATCTTTACTGGTTAATAGAGCAATCTTCAAAACTTTCGTTTCCATGTAAAGTGTTCTGTTTTTGTGTCTTCAAAATTTATGCAAAACCAAGACCGTAATTTATTAAACCAGTAAAAGAGACGCATGTATAAACCTAGCATCGGCGGGAAAGAATCTTCTAAATGACATTTGTCCATAATATTATCATATGCCCTCGCGGACATTCTAAGCAGAGTCTTCCTGGTTAGAAACCAATACTAAGTTACGAGGACAAAGTGTCTTGCTCAACGACACAACACTTGGTGCTCGCGGGTATCGAATTACCACTATCTGGACTAATTCAGCAGACGACAAAAAAAAAAAAAAAAAAAAAAAATCGTTATTTTTTTTTATTACCAAGAAAACAGGATTTGACATTCATGCAATGGAGACAATTTGAATGAAATGCAAATCTTGTTTTCTTGGAAGAATGAGAAAAATATTTCAAAATGTCGTCTGTTTAAAATTTTAGCCAGAGTGTTAGGCGTTATGGTTTGCACAAACAAATCGCGCATGGGTCTGTGCATGGCGAAACCTACGATGCCATGTACGAAGAGACGGATCAGCCCGCACACTCTGAGCCTGCACATCAGTACTCTGATCAGAGCCTTCGCTAATCGTATGTACCTCCTGCAATCTCTGGGTTTAACAAAATGTCTTGTGCGACGAGCGAAGACTCGGGTCAATCTGCGCAGCTGCACATTCTGATAAAAGCATTCGCTGATCGTATTTACCTTCGATAGCTGGGCTGTCCAAAGCGGGATAAACAGTGCGACTGCAACAGCACATTCCGATCAGACCCTTCGCTGATTGTACAATATGCACCTTCTTCGGAATCCGGGCTATTCAAGAAGCTTGCTTTATATAGTGGGTCGATGCACAGACTGACCTGAGTCTTTGCTGGTCGCACGTACATTGTACTATTGTACGTTTTGTTGTCCTGTTCATTGTACGTACGTTGTAAATCATACTTCAGACATGAGAACTTTATACCGACGTAATTTTGATTTGAACTGGAGTTAAACGGCCCAGTCTACACTATTTCGGTCTTGTCGAGCACGCACACTTTTCCGGGTTGGGCTTATTCATAAGCTATTAATCATTTCAGCAGAAACTGATAACTGCCCTTCTTTTCTTTCATATACCTTACTTTTGGAGTTACGGCCCTTTGAACACTGAAAATATTTTAGTGATTTCTGATTTTTTTTTTTTTTTTTTTTTTCTGTCCGCTCTGTAACTTGAAAACTATTTGAGATATTTTCTTGAAACTTATTAGTTTATTAACAGAGTCATGGTACTTGCTTGATGTAAGTGCAGTGGCGGGGCATGGGGAAATGTCTGCAGCCCTTTTATTAGATATTTAACAGTATGAAATATTGGGAAATGGTGCCTCGGTGGTGCAGTGGTAAAGCTTCTCGTCTTGTCAACCGGGGTCATGAGTTCGATCCCAGGCTTCTCAAGCCTTTCATATTGGACTTTAAACCAAGGTCCATATCTCTGGATGTCCTAGCTGTTAGTAGGACGTAAAAAACTCACTCGTTTTAATTGTCATTAGCCTCTATTGCCCCTTGTGCGCGTAAAGTGTGTTTTTGTGTGACAGACACCCTTTTCACAAATCCTGTCTTGTTGATTCAATGTCTCTTTGATAGCAGAAGCACCCCTTTAAGTAAATTCATATTGACATGTGCGGTTGCTGCACGTAAGTGAGAATTTCCCGGTCTTTTACCACAGTACGTCATTTATACTGAACGCGTGCGGTTGTTGCATGGGAAAAAGCAGTTACAGGAATACCAAATATAAAATACGTAATTCGTAATTCGTCGACTGGGGGCAGATGTTTGATTCTCTTTGTGACTTTTGTGTGTTTGTAAAAACGACCATGCCTGACCCACTTTTGTGGCCGGACTAGACTAAGCCAAAGAATCCGGTACTTTTTCGTATGGAGCTTTGTCGAGGCCCATGCTACCTTGATAACTTTTGCATGGTTTTTCTAATCAAAATTCAAAGAGCAAGCTTTGATATTCGCACGTTCTATTCAATAATAATCAATAATTAATGTGTGGCCTGTGTCACGGTTCATGACTCTGGAAAGAAATGAAAACAATCAGAACGCATTAGAGAATTTTTATCTTCTCACACTTTAAAAGACGTACATGTACTGCAATCAGAGTAGTGCATGGACAGTAGATTTTGTTTTTACAGGTAACGGTAAAGTTGAGCGTGCACTAATCTTTTCCACGCCCGGGTTTCCATGCCTATAATCTGTTACACGCTCGATCACACGCCTGTAGCGAGAATTTCCACGCTTGTCTTCCACGCTACACGTTGAACTCGCGTTACTTCCTCGCTAATCCCGCGCAACTTCCGCCATAAAAAGTCACGTGACTTGCGTGTTTCCACGCTTGATATCGCGACACGTAGTAAGGTCGCGCTGCCTGTTCTGTATTTCTCCACAAAAGCATATGTCGTGGGTACTCATTAGAAGCACCTCAGCGAGGCGCTTCTAATGAGTACCCACAACATATGTTTTCATGGAGAAATAAGAAAAATATTATGTGGATACCCCCTCTTATCTGTAGCTATGAGATAAAGCATATCTATAGCTAAATATTGCTCTATTTCCTTGAAATTATCTTTATAAGTGTGCTTTTGGGTCCTAGAATCAGTCTAAATAGGCCGATTACTCTACTTCAGAAGCTATTCTGTGTCCCATACTTGTATATGTATAGGTGGCAATTTGAACGGTAAGTATATGAATGGGTCCCAATTGTCAGAGCCCAGGTATATAAATGGTTTCGAAATGTTGGGCCACACATCTGTACCAAATGACCCCCAAGTTACACCCGAGCCCCACACAGTAATGGCCAGTACAGAAAACAAAACTAAGACAACTTATTCTTCAAAATGGACAACACTGATATGTAAGATTTGTAGTTCACCCTAGTAGCATAATGAGAATCAAATTTTTGTGGTCTGATGTCCCAGTCAACAACTATGGCCATGCCACTGTAAAGACATTGTAGTGACCTGGAAAATGAGGTAAAAGTCAGTAAAATCTATTCACTTCTTCCCCCCTCCAACTGCAGGGATTATTCTGGCCCACGATTTTTGTGAGAGAAAAAATCCCATTTGGACAAAAACAATGAGAGATTTTCAAATTCAGTGAGATTTTTTTTTCGCTCGCTCGGACAAACTGAGTGAGATTTTTTTTTTTTTTTTTTTTTTTTTTTTTTGTAAAGGCCAGATTTTGTATCAGAATTGTATGTATAAGTATTATTATTGCTTATTTTGTAATGTACTCTAAATCAGGTAAATAAAATTGTTATATATAGGGTGTTTGATTATTTTAAGTATCATTATTTTCATGTTTACTGCAAGTGTTTATATATAAATTTGAACTTTCTGGAAAATCATGTTTAAATAACAAGTTGTTTATATTCTTTTTAGAATTTCCAAATGGAATAGTCTAGATTAAGCTATTTTTGGCATGTCACAGAACATTTAAATTTTTATTGACAAATACTGGAAAATAAGTGATGCCTCTAGTACTCTATTTTTTCTTTAGAATGTTCTTTGATATTATATAAGGAGAGAAGATTTTCATATGAGCATCTTTGTACACTTTCATTTTTTATTGGATTACTTCAATGTTTCATTAATTCTGGAATTAAACTCTGAATTCAGGGACTTTAAATTGTGGGTTCAGAAACTGCAATTCAAAGGATTTGTTTCAGAAATTCTTCAGGAATTATTTCTCTGGGATTTTGTGACATTTTCCAATGATTTTTTTTACCTGGAAGTTCCAATTCATATACTCATAACTTTTCTCTAGGACTCTCAAATTTTATAAAAGTGAGTCCCTAAACTCACAAAAAAAAAACAGTATATATCTGCTCTAAAATATATTACAGACTCATGATTTTCTCACAGGACTTATGGAATTTCAATTGAGACTGAATAGAATCAAACTGTAAATAAATCAGATTATCTTGAAAGGTACCGTTTACATTTATTTTTCTGTCTTGCACATTTTCTTATTTTTTGTTATCAACTAATACTGTAAATAATTTTAAAGCTTGATGCTGGTTTCACTTTCATTTCTTACCGGTTACGCCTGGCTCGTAATAAAATGCAAACGGCTGAATAAGGGCTTCATGGGCTTGTTATTCATCAAGCTCAGCTCGGTTGATTTTGATCCGAGATCGTCATCCGAATCAGGGGAGGAGAGCGTGGCCGCTTCTGTCGAGCTGGGTTGTGCTCGAACAAGATACTTTAACATGTTGCCATCCCGACTGGACGGCTTCGGGTCGGATAATTTTCTTCCTTTTTTTTCCGAGTCGGCGGACATGTTTTTGCTGACTCGAGGTAGCGATCAAATAAACGCTTACTTAAACCAGAGACCGACAATGAGTTTTTACGATGAAGCTTTTCAATGATACAGATTAATGAATGGTTACCTGCGTTCGTGTGTGTAATGAATTTTGGCGCCACAATAATTCAGAAACCGGTCAAACAGAACAGTCCGATAGTCTCGAAATGAACCGCATGTGCAAATAGATACTTCACGCCGCGAAATGAGAAAAAATCAGCGTGCGATTTTTTTTCTCACTCCTGGAATTTTGATGCGATTTCTTGCAAAAAAAATGCGAGAATATCGCGAAATCGCGCCAGAAAATGATCCCTGCAACTGATGTATCTGTGTTAGTTTGATCAAATTCCAACCACTGGTTCAAGAGACAGTGTGACCTTGAAAATGAGGTCCAGGACACTTTTTCACCCCCCTCCACACACACACACATCGCAATGAAGTATCTGTGCTAGTTTGACAAATTCCATCTATTGATTCATGAGATAGGGTGCACACAAGGCTCATTTTTAGAGTCTTTATAATGTAACCTTGAAAATGAGGTCAAGGTTATAATGTAGTGACCTTAAAAATGGGGTCAAGGTCACAAAGATCTAATCACTTCTTTCCCGTGTCCTAACGATGTATCTGTGTTAAGTTTGTTAAAATTCCAGCCATTGGTTCAAGATACAGTGTGCACACAAGCTTTTTTTTTTATCAAAATTTGAGTTTCAAAGTGCCGGAGTGACCTTGAAAACAAGATAAAGGTCACCATAATCTAATCACTTCTTTTCCCAATCCCAACGATGTATCTGTGCTAGTTTGGTCAAATTCTATCTATTGACTCATGAGATACAGAGCACACAAGGCTAACTTTTTGAGTATTTATAATGTAGTGACCTTGAAAATAAGGTCAAGGTCACCAAAATCTAATCACTTCTTTCCCCAATCCTGATGATGTATCTGTGCTAGTTTGGTCAAATTCCATCCATTGGTTAAAGAGAGAGTGAGCACACAAATTTTTTACTGCATTAAGAAATTTTACAAAGGGCAATTACTCCAAGAGAACTGTCCCCTAGCCCTTACTTTCTCTTATGTAGGTACATCTTATTGATATCAATGTGTCTGCAGAAACTGATGAATATCCATCGCTGCATTTTCAAGATATTAGGAAAAAGCCAAAGTGTTGCTGATGGACACACGGATGGACACGCGGCCGTTCTAACATTCCTTGTTTAGGGGCTACCTCAACGGACCAAGGACAAAAAGTGATCACCATAGCTCAGGTGAGCTAATAAGCAATTGCCCGACTGAAATTGAGTCAGATAAACTTGTGGTCCATCATATGCGCTTAGCATCATAGCTTTATACATATTGCAATACTCTAAGGCTGCTTAGTTCAAGAAATTCCAGGGTATGTGAACCTTCTACTGCATGTATAGCCTGGTCACTCTGGTGAAAAAAAAAGTAACCATCCTGAAATTAAGTAATTTTAAAGAATAAATTTTGTTAAATTTAACTCTTATGCCAAAAAAAAAAAGTATTAGATTCTCAGGCACCGCGGCATCTGTACGGAATATATGATTTTTTTCAGTGGTAAGTTTTTTTCCAACCCACAAAAATATGTGACACCGGCTTTTTCTGAGAATCATTCCTAACCAAAATGCAATCTAGACCACAAACATATGGCATTCTTACTTGCTTACAAAGAAAATCGGTAAATTACAATCACCTTCAGTGTACCCAGATATGTTTCCCAGGGGCAACTGCGGTCTCCTGTAGCATGCTAAAGGTTAAGTTTAAAAAAGCCCTGTAAATACCCATTGTGGCAGAGTTTTTCACTGATATAGCAAAATGATTTAAACATTATGCAATCTAAAATACTACTGGACCCATAGGTATACCTTTTACGTTGGCTGTTTCCTGTAGACCGACTGAAATCTCCTCTATGACCAAGAGTATATGTTCTTTTAACCCTATCATCTGTTCTTTTCTTTTTCTTAAATCGTGACAATAAGTTCTAATCTACATGTACCTGCACCTAATCCTCGCGAGGGGGTGTTCCCGGTGTTGCAGTATTTTTTTTTTTTTTTTTTTGACAATGACAGTGTGTTTATTTCCAATTAAGGGCCCATTAGAAGGGCAGAGAATCATGGGAGAACATTCTCCATACAATGATAAAGTGTCATTCAGGAAAAAGTAATAAAACTGTACAATATCCTATCTTTTGACCCATGGGTGATTTAAGTTCCAATGTAAACAACATCACTGAAAATTGTCATTTTCAAAGAAAATGTTTTTAGATCATTGTCATATAGACGCTTGATATGAAACTACTGCCACTCTCGCAGACGTGAATGAAAATGCACATTTCCATAAGCTAGAACTAATCTGGCCCGCTAGCGATTTTTTCCGTTACTATTGCAGTGTACAAATATGACCCGGGAAAAGGGTTTCTTTGGGGGACTTTGCATCAGAAAATGAGGCTTGGCATCTTTTGGGGCAAGTGTCTTAAAATAATTCATTTTCTGACAATTGATACTGGAAATATGCATTTACAATACCCAGAACTTATCTGACTCGCAAACGATTTTTTCCGTAGGTACTGCAGTGTACAAATATGACCCGGGTCAGATAACAGGATTATATATGTATACAGACATAAACTAGAGAAACAGTATTAAAACAATCAAATCCGAATGCATGAAATATTAACTAATCCACTGATGCTTCCTATAGGTACTTGAATATATATACGGAATAAAGCCCGTCAAAAAACAAGTTGTAATGTCAGGACGAAGTTTACACCTGACTGCTTCTGAGGTGCCATCGTTTGCTCTCATTGATCGATACCTGAAGATAATTGGGCATAAAATCAAAAATTAATGAAATCAAGAATAGAAGACTCGAAGCAATTATGCAATTTATTCCATAATTTATACTGGTTAGAGCCAACCATTTTTTTTTTCTAAAATAAAAAAAAAACAACATGCTTTCAATGTCATGCAACATTTTTTTTGGGTGCAGTTTATTCCGTAAATTGAACATTGTCAAGAAGCATTTATGGAATGAACCGCAAGTGTAAATTTATGCAATGATCTGATGAATACGGCGTTTATGTGAAAAAAATTGTAAGTGGGTCAGTTTAGTTCCAGCTATTGGAAATGCATATTTTCAATCAGTGCTTGGACTGCTTGCACTAACTGTCAAAATCAGGAAGTCCCAGGACTTCCTAGCTCCAATATCTGAAGTCCTGGTGATCAAATTTTTTTCACTCACTTTCAGAAATTCAACCTCAATATTCTTAAACTCTCATTTATGGAGTAAAGCCACCATTCTTAAGCTAAATAACACATAAATTCATTCTAAATTTTTGTTATAAATGACTAAAATATCCTTAGAAGTTGGGAGTCCCAGACTTCCTGGCATTGATTTTTGGAAGTCCCAGGGCAATTTTTGGGAGTCTCTGTCTCCCAGACTTCCCTTAATGCAAGCACTGTTCAATACCATTGTCAGAAAACGAATTATTTTAAAACACTTGCCCCCAAAAGATGCCAAGCCCTGTTTTCTGATGCATATATAGTTCCCCCAAAGAAACCCTTTTCCTGGGGAACCTTCCCCTTGAGTAGTATATAATGATCAGAATGAGTATTCTAAGTTTCTGTCTGTATATATATAATCCTGTTATCTGACCCGGGTCATATTTGTACACTGCAGAAGTAACGGAAAAAAATCGCAAGCAGGTCAGATTAGTTCCAGCTATTGGAAAAGCATATTTTCATAAAAATTTAATAAATTAAATTATCTATTCATGCAGTTTATTCCGTAAATTGAACATTTAAAGGATGCATTTACGGAATAAACTGCAAGTATAAATTTATGCAAATGATGTGATGCCAAGCCCTATTTTCTGATGCATATATAGTTCCCCCAAAGAAACCCTTTTCCTGGGGAACCTTCCCCTTGAGTAGCATTATAATGATCAGAAAGTTAGTATTCTAAGTTTCTGTCTGTATATATATAATCCTATTATCTGACACGGGTCATATTTATACACCGCAGCAGTAATGAAAAAAAAAAACGCAAGCAGGTCAGATTAGTTCCAGCTATTGGAAAACTCCAAAAAGCATATTTCCATAAAAAATTAAATTATATATTCATGCAGTTTATTCAGTAAACTGAACATTAAAAGGAAGCATTTACGGAATAAACTGCAAGTGTAAATTTATGCAAATGATGTGATGAATACGTTCACGTGATTAGAATCAAGCGCCTGATGACCCAGATCAGAAGAAAATGCATTTTACTCGGCATTTAGAAAATTATTTAATGATCCGAACTTAAATGACCTGCGGGTCAAAAGAGGATATTGCCAAAACTGAAAGCACTCTAGCAAGATCATATCATGACAAGAGCATTCATATATCTGTCATATAGGTGCCTAGCAAGAGCATATCATGACAAGAGCATTCATATATCTCAATTACAGAAAGAAAGAGTATATTATTTTATGCGTATTTTTTGTGAGATAAAAGGAAAAGTTATTTACATAATTTATTTTCGTCCAAAATACCATCTACACTTCTTTCATGAGACAGTCTCTTATCTTCCAGACCTTCAGAAAATAATTATTCCCTCTATCGATATTTTCCCTCCATTCACATTTACTTTACGCGCGTATTTATGTCATCAACACCTGTCAAATTTGAAGGCATGCTTGCAGCAGAGGTGAATGAATCCGTACTTTCAGTAATAAACTATATATTAGCTATCAACTTACAGCAAGTGTTATCTCTTTAACTTTTTCTTGAACCTTCTTCGGTATTTATTAATTTTCACCTTAATGATGAATTTTAATCGACACTTATCGGTCAACATTGTGTATTGACAGAATCTTGGCAGACATACATTTCTCGAGATTGGTGCCCGGCAATTTCGTATGATGCAACTTTCGGACAAACTTTTTTCGAGAGGGTGGTACACTAATCAGCCAAATCAGCTTGATTTCGCGAAATCAACTTTTTTGGGCGAAATCAGAATAAATTTTCTGTTTAAATATTATTCCCAACATTTCTCGAAATCAGCCTTACGGTTAAATGAGATATTATTGCAGAAATCAGCCTATAAAAAAGTGATTATTTATAACGGCAGACTAAAATTTCTTTTTGAATATTATTAGCAATATAATCGCAGTTTTGTATAAAAAAAAAAAATAAATAAAATAAAATAAATAAATAAATAAGGCCGATTTTGTTAAAAAAAAAAAAAAAAAAAAAAAGGAATATGCCTGTTGATATCAGATGTGGTATTCATTGGCAAAATCAGTCTATAAAATTATCATGTCTTATATAAAATTATCATGTCTTGGCCATATATATATATCGATCGAAAAAGTTTGGTAAAAAAAAAAAAGAAACAAAAAAAAAAACAACATTTTTATAGGGTTGGTTTTTCATAGAACAAGGAAAACGCCTAGCGGTATCATGGACGTTTTTTTTTTTTATTTTTTTTTTTAATAGAGCTGTCTCTCTTGCACATGAAACACCTACCGGTCCTCCTCTTCATCCCTACCAAGTATGAAAGCAAGCCACTGAAGAATAAAGGTAACATATAACTTTGAAAAAAAAAAAAAAGAACCAAAAGGTTAACCTGGGACGACACTCGACGCCCACCCACCCGGACATCGTTATTTTAAAGGACAGATTTTTTTTTTTTTTTTTAACCCGTCCAAAAATCGATTACGCAAATTGATTTCTGATAAAACAGATTAAAAAAATGGAAGTATCGGCCTTATTGAGACTCTTCATAAGAAGTAATTGAAGTTTGCAACACTGCTTATGCCCTCTAGCGCATACATGAGCAGAACTCCATTTTCAAGACACCACAATGGGCCCAATGATCACAAAGGAAATGAAATATAATATGCATTCTAATCTTAGGCACTTGCGTATGTAACGCGACGTCTGATTGGATAACGTCAAAAGTTTGCGACGGTATATTCTGCGATATACTGTCGGAAATTCGACATCACGTAACGTCGCTTTTCATTGGCTGGCATTTGATTTTACGCAGAACTTGTCGCTGTGTGCAAATAGTACATTTTTTCAACAGAAAAAAATGAATAAATCATTAGAAAAAAATGAATAAATGCATTAGAATGTCATTTGGGGAGGTAAATCGGCGGTTTTACGGTCGCCGCGGAGCCGTAAACATAATTTGCGACCATAAAACCGCCGATTTACCTCCCCAAATGACAAATTTGAATGCAGTTATCCCCTAGCTATGGTAAAGCACGGTGTGCTTAAACTAGATATTTTCACTTTAAACTTTACTCTTTACATTCTGGATTAAAACTTTAATATTGTTATTTATTTATAGTTACATATTATAACTGTATGCGTTTCAACAAACAAAATCTTATGGAATTAAAAATCAATTAAGGCACTGGATATACCTTTGACTGTTAAAACTAAAAATAATTTATCTGTCAAAAAATTATTGCAAAAATAATAAAGACTAATAACTTCAGAAAAGGCTGGTACATGTCACATATACACACAGGTGAATCACATTTTTTTTTTTTTTTTTTTTTTTTTTTTTTTTTTGTAAATATAGTATGTTATAGCAGATTAAATTGACTGCAAATTATAAAATGTGTAATAGAAACACTCACAACCATATGCCTTAGCTGTAACCAAAGTTAAATGGGATAGCATTTTCTGGAAATTAATCATGCTGGTTCTCAAAATCCCCGCAAAATGGCATTTTTTCATCATTATGCGTTGTTAGTTTAAAAACAACATTTTTCAAACTGTAGTTTTAGAATAAAAACATATGAAAGAGATCGAGTTTAACCATCAAGAAAATTTTATGAGAAAAAATGTGAGCTATAAACTCTTAATGTATGTCAAAATGTTTTCGAGACACCGCCGTAATTATTTATATCTATACTGCATCACCCCTTCGCGGGGATTACGTGCAGATTGGACGTATGGAGGTGAAATTTCGTTATACAATGTAAGATTTCGTGTATCCTTTCACACCTTTCTTGTTATGCACATATAACTTATTGAAGGTAATTCATTAATACTGTGGACTTCTTAAAATTGATTCATAAGTATTGCCCAGTCTATAGACAACCCAATGTCTTGCCAGCCTTCGCTATTAAAAATATGATGGAATCACAAATGGGGGAAAAATGAAAAAAAAAAATTGAAACTGATAGAGTCCGTAACCAGGACACACAGAATCAATACTGGCAAATGTGTTCATTGAAACGGATGGTATTTATTTTCTGGTCTATCACAAGTTTCAAACAATAAAAGGATGGTTTTCCACTTTTTTTCTTTGCTTATGGAATTGCTTGTATGGTTACGGACTATACAAAAAAAAAAAAAAAAAAAAAAAAAAAAAAAAAAAGAAAAAAAGAACTGTGGTGTCCCTTACCTGAAAACATGTAACTGAGTGTTGACTGAAATGTTGACAACTTACAAATATAATATTGAGTATACTTCCTAAATCAATAGGCATGGCCTGACTTTTAATCAGTCAGGTTAAACGATGCGATACAGACAAAGCGGCAAAGCACACATAATGATGCAATACAGAACATTATTCTTGAAAAAAAAAAAAACAAAAAAACAACGCACACACACAAAATTCTTGTTCTTCATAAAACACCTATCTGTTTTAGCAGCATACGTGCTAATGGTTGTTTTCTTAAACTGATGTATAGAGTCATAGGAAGCGTTCGTTTAGTCTAGAAAAAAAGTAGTTAAGTAAATGATTTAGTACACATTCAAATCATCAATAAAGGGTAAGTAATCAACCAATTTTGTGAAGTGTCCGTAATGTTTATTCCATGATTCTAAATATCTGCATTTGTTTTTGGAATGCACGCCATATTTGCATATTCAATTTCATTTTCATGTATGTAGAAATTAGTAACTAGGTGCTGAAACAGGTCTTAATAGTGATGATGCTTGTTAAAAATATTAAATATCTGTGTTTTAAAGCTCTGTCGGTCTGAACGGCCATATTTATTTTTTCGCCTAAAACAGAGTAGTTTTAGTGCTGAATATTTTGTAAATGAAGTAGGTCATGGAGGGATTTGATGCCTAAAGTGGCATAGGTATGTCAGTGTTTGTTTTAAGGTCTAAACTGGTTACAGACACTACAGGAGTTACTGATGCCTAATTTGTGTGCAATATTTTCATTTTACTAGGTTAAATTCTTCTCCGATGTGTTTAGCTGTTTCAACATTAAAATGTGTGTTTCTTTGTGTTTAAATGTTCTACATTTATATCAATTCAAATATATTTAGTCCTCGCATCTCCTTAAATAATGATTTTGATATTCATGCAGTGAGGTCAACTGGAGTTGATTATGTTATGCAAACACGAACTGTTATTGCTCACGATGCTTAAACAATGAAAATGATTGGGAAACCAAAGAATATGTCTGTCAATGGGCACTGAAGAAAGCTTCTGATAGGGAAAAGACTGAACCAGTTCTAGATGAGGTGGAGCTGTGTGCAACAGTGTCAGAGAAGACTACTTGGTCGTGAATCCTTTTACAAACAAATCTCATGCCGCTATTTTCACTTATCAATTCTTAGCAAATATTATTCCTGTGAAAATCTCCTATAATTTTGACATATATGTAAAGTACCATAGATGTCACCGTAAAGACAAACATTGCAGATTTGTGGGGCCCAACTGATGGCAAATGTTAAACTTAGAAGATAATTTTAAAGATTTCTTGCAGATACTGAAATTCCAATTTTGCCTTTATGCGAACATAATTTTTATGTATTTCTGTATTAAGAGTTGCATCGGGACCCAGGGTGAAGATGGCTGGCCGTAAAAGTGCTTTAAACCCCCCAGTGGTTTATTCTACTGACCGTTCTAAGGCGGCAGGCCAGGTGTTGGTCTTACTCTTTGTTGCTTTTGTGTTTATTCTACGTGGCGATATGTTTGGTTTTTTTGTTGTTGTTTTTTTGTCTTGCATTGTGTTATTTTGTTCTTGTGATTTTCAGTCTTTTTAGCATTGCGATTACCTCGCTTGGGGAAGAGAGAGCTAATCTTAGTAATCTTAGTGCTTTTCGTAAGAGTTGTTCGATTTGCGCTTGTTTGGTTTTGTCTGTTTCCTCTTCTTCTTTGTGTCTGGGAAGGGCTGCGGTTTGTGATTGTGGCACTCCTTGGACTTTTCTTTTTACCTTTTTTGTCCTTAACTGATGACTAGCAACTGGGAACAATGAGAAAAAACCGGGGAAGTTTGTGGCAGCTTCCCTTAAATCTTCAAGAGGTAGCATCTCCAATATTTTTAGCGGATATCTTAAATACTTTTCAGAATGGGCTTGAAGTTCGCTACAGAAAAAAAAATCCGGCAACTTATATCTATGGCAGATGTTTCTAGAGAAGAGATCACCTGCAAACCACACCTGCAAACCAGAAGAACATATTGTTGGACTATTAGCAGACCCAGAACTAGTCAATGAAAGAGGACATTTCAGATTCAGTGCTATTGAACTAGAGACAATTAAGTCGAACCAGCTTGAATTCTGCAGCAAGTGTACTTCAGATGAATTGCAATTGCAATATCAAAACGTTGAAATCAATTAGGGGATAAGAGTCTTCAAACTTTTATTTTATTTTGGGGAGGTAAATCGTTGGTTTTATGGTCGAAAATTTTGTTTCACGGCAGCGCGTCAGTGAAGCCATAAAACGCAACTTGTAACCATAAAACCAGCACTTCACATAATCGAATCCAATACTATTATCTCGATTCTTATGTATTTTTTCTCATTCTGCCTTTGAAATTGCACTATTTTGCATACACAGCGAGTAATACCAGCGACGTAAAACCAGACACCAGGCAATGAAAAGCAACGTTACGTAATGATGTCATATTTCCGACAGTATATCACAGAATATATTGTCTTAAATCTCGATAAGCCATCGCGATATATTTGGAAGTGCATTAGAATTCAGTATCTTCATGACAATGGGAAATATCTCAAAGGTTGTCTGTAAACGGAGGCAATTTGTTTTGTCTAAACTGGATTCCTACTTTCTAAAATGTTCCACTGTCATAGTGGTTTCATTAACCTCATTAATGTGGGCTGAACAAATCTGATTAATGGTGCATATTCTCAGTGTCTGCTGATACTACCTCCAAAGTCAACCATATTAAGCATGAATAATTGATTTTGAAATTATGCCTATGATTACTGATCACATCATCTTTGTCTTGCATGTATATGTATTTGAATTTGAAAGAGTTTTACGTCACAATGTTAGCATTTACATTGATTCTAGTCAGATCAGGAAGTGAATGTAATGTCTGTAACCTGTACATATGCTAGAATTTTATTAGTTTTCACTCGTATGTTAGTTGTTGTTCTTGTTCTAGTCATTGATCTGAGATATGCTCAAGAGCCTCATTGCATCATAAAGATAAAATCAGGAAAATGAAAATATCAAATTTGCACTGAAAATTTTACTCCTTGTTTTGTTATTTTATTTTTTTTTAACTTTACTAAATACATACAATAAAGTTCACCCCAAATGTATAAATTGTGATGCCTCTATTGTTATGTTATAAGCTTTTTAAGTGGCGCCGTGTGCTGTTTGATGTCGTTTTTAATCAGCAATTGGAAACATTGCAGCAAATAACTTACGAAAACTTTTATTGAAAGCTTTGCAGTATTACAATATTAGTCATTTGGATTCTTGACAACATGGGCTCATATATCCTGCTTCAGAAGTATGTTCACCTTCACCTAACGGCTCTGGCGAATATAATTCTCAGGTAGGGAATATGACCCCCCGGCCCACCCCCTTGTAAAGAATCTAAATAACCGTTAGTAATGTTGTTTAGTATCGTCATATTCATTCAGTCTTTAATTTCTACGTCTTTGAAAACACCGTAAGGTGAAACTTTGGTTGGAATAAGCGGAATAACGAATAAAGTCAGATCGTATTGCGTTGTCAACATATACAATAATACAATAAAATCAATGCGACATCTGTGTAGCGCACAGGAAAGAAAGCAGCTTAGAACTGCCCTTGGTAAGCTTGCCGTCCCATTCCGTGTTCGAGAAAATTGATATTCTGTCCTCTCAAAAACTGACGTCATATGCGAAACCTTTAGACTCATATTGTCAATGGGACTGACAGTCATTCACACGAATATGTTTGACTAAAGCAGAACACCTCTTTGAATATCTATAATAATGTATTTTCAACATTTTATAAACATTTCACGATATTGATTTAACAGTCGCGCGCATGTCAGTTACCAACAGCTACAGAAACCGTTCATAGTGCCAGACGCGTTATCGGTGGCCTTGCTTACCACTGACCGCCGTTGGTGCCCATCGGTCTAGATCTCTGGACTGCTAATAAGACCGAATACCTACATGTGCGAAGCCAGTATTAACGAAACTTAAAGCCGGGAACAAGATTGAAACTGGTTTCCTTCTTATTAGAACAGATCCTATAATAATGTTACTGGCGAATCTAAAGAAGGAATCCACTCGTTGCGGCCAATCAAAGTTTACCTTACTGACACCCACGTGGTTTCTCACTTCTTTCTTCACTCGTGAACAACGATTATTACGAGTCGATTACGCGAGCGAAAAAAAAAAAAAAAAAAAAAAAGAAAAAAGCTGAAGGTCAAATCATCTCGTCAGGTTGTTTGTTCATTTCACATGTTAACGGAATATTACAAACCACCTGCTAATAAAAACGCCGTGGAAAAAATATGTCTAAAGCAGAAATTAGAATAGATCTAGATCTAGTAATTGCGTGATATCGGTCATGTTTTTTTTTTTTTTTTTTTTGTAAAACAACAAAAACACATCTTGTCAATACATTAGGATCGATTAATCTCTAAATGCGCACGCGGCTGCATGTAGGCGCGTGGAATGGCAACCGGTTATATGTGTGTGTTTTTGTGCGTGCGGAGCTGGGAGGGAGCCCAGTGGGGGTACTTTGAATTTTGTCTGCTACATAGGCTGGGCCCCAGCATTTAGTGTTTACCCCCAAAAAATATTTCGGAGTGGGGTGGGGGGGGGGGGGGGGGAGGGGGGGGTGGTAACTTCCTATATATGTAATAGTACGGATGTGCTTGCCGAATGGCCCCTTTTTCAGCACTGCCAGGTATATGATTAGCCCCCGGATTAGCCCCCTTTTTTTCAACAAAAAGTATATGACTGACCCGATTTTTTCTTGATTGGTATTTGAAAGGCCCCACTTTTCAAAGAATAGACTAGTCCGAATAATAAGAATAGGAATAATTGGCTTAGACAGCTGTTAGTGTAAATGCGTGCCAGTGTACAAGATAATAGCTAAATCGGAATTTAAATTGTGAAATACAATTGTATTTTTGTATTTGTAAACACACGGGCAGTAATCTCGTCACTCATGGCCAATTGTTATGCAAAGAAATAAGTGACACGAATATCCGGACATGATTAGCGCGAGCTAAAAAGGTGGCTATTTCAGGTGGGTTGTCGACAATCTGGGGCTTTTGTCGTCTAGGAGGGCGTTATTTTAAAAATCGGAAAATGCTATACTGCGCGGAATTAAATTCCATACAACCCAGCACCAAAATGTACGTCTGTGAAGAGACTAAGTTGGACATACGCTTAAGTGGGAAAAAACATAACGACTATCTTGGAAAACGTATATCAAGCGCTTAAGTTGGAAAAACGACTAAATGGGAAAAACGACTAAGTTGGAAAAATCAATATCTGCAATGGGCATCATTGTTTTATAGACAAATTATCCTGATAAGTATGTGTGGTCGTTGATTTTAACACATAATGCAACGGCCCGGTGTAGAGTTTTATAATTTCTTGCATGTCTAGCTTCCTCTTTGTAAATGAGGTCTTGAAATTGACGTAACTGTAAATCAGTATTTACATGCCATCTGCTTATAATTATAATGTACTGTGTGTGTGTGTGTGCTTGTGTGTGAATTTCATGTTGCATATTTGATATAAATTTTAAGTTAACGGTTACAACAACTCCATGCTTTATCAATTACATAATAGTTACATGCATCAGGACTGTGAAGGTTAAGAAAAGTGAACAACTGTTTATGTAGCGATATTTATTCCGTCCACATACAGCACCTTTTTAACGAGACACAGACTATAGAACGCCATGACTGTCTTATATGGACAAACAGCTTTGTTGTACAGAACATAGCCTCCGCCAAACTGCCCAGCATTGTATCCCTGTTTTCTGTAAAACATTATATTTGATCAGCTTCGCAAACTTGTCTGGTTGTCTCAAGTCTCACTGTTTAGGAGCTCCTTACCTTCAAGAGGAAATGTTCTTTAAGAGGTACAAAACACTGCTTTTGAAAGAGAATATGTTTGTACGCCTTATTTGGATAGCTTCAGCTACTTCTCTGATCAATATGCATTTACTACTTCACTTCGAAACAGATATAAACTACTGGATACATAGAAATGCATCCATGCACTTATACACAAACGCAAATCTTAGGCTTAAACAAACAGCTGTGTTTCCGCTAACATGCTGAAAAAAATTTGGTCGGTAGGTAGGAGAAACTTTTTTTTTATTTTTCTATTTTTTTCTCCAGAAAAGAACAGGGTCGGGTCTGTAATTTTATGAAAATACAGGTATTTTGTTGAGGGTCGGTGCTTTACTTTTTTTATTTTGCATTTTTACTGATAAAAAAATAGCAATGTACACATCAATTTTCTTTTTACGCCTTATTTACTGCTCTTTTTGAGGCGAATAAAACTCTCTCTCTCCCCTATCTTTCTCTCTTTCTCTCTCTCTCTCTCACTCTCTCAGGGATCATCTGCCTACACAAGGCATGTGCGGCAAACATCCGGTTGGATTTGGGACAAAAAACTATAAATATAGGTACGGTATTTGAGCAGTATGGGTCTAAAATGAAACAAAAATGTTCAGGATTATGAAAATGGGTCATGTTTTTGAGACCTAGGTCGCACACCTCTTCCAAAAACCCGGGCAATTACTATCAATATAACCCGTCTCTCCCTCTGTCTTTCTGTCTGTCTGTCTGTCTCTGTCTCTGTCTCTCTCTCTCTCTCTCTCTCTCATAGTGTAATCATACTAAATTTGTCTCTTCTATAACAGTCTGAGCATGATTTGTTTGCAGAAGTTTGTACTTGTAGGAAATATTATTATTGCAAAAGCAAATCAAAATCAAGTCCAATCAAGTCAATTTTTATTGGCCAAATCCGTGAAAAATGGATTGTAAAGGCTCCGGGGATTAAAAATAATAAAGAACAACAAATGAACCGAGTCATTTGGATAAACTTTTTAATCTGTCCCTTGAGAGGTCTATAGTCCATTACAGACCTAAGGGGAATATAGAGGTCCAGGTTTCATAGATGTGCTGAATATCAGCTGTTACGTAGAATGGACTCGGTCCCGATAGGATGGTTGTATATATTGTACGCGCGCGAACACGGTCTCTAGCTGTTTTGTTTCACATATTTGCTTTATCCTTAGTGTGTTTTCGATATTTTCATTTCCTTAAAGGTGACGCATACACTTGCAAGGAAAAATTGATTTTCCTCTCTTTGGAAAAGGGCTCTACTCTAAAGGGGAAGACTTTGCTTCCCTCGGCCTTGGGAGCAAACTATTTCTTTTTATAGTAGGGCCATATACTCTACATTCCACTACAGTCAAGGTACTAGTCCTCGGTATACACTACAGTTTTCTAAATACCCAGCACCAGACCTACGTATGCTCTGCAGTCCAGGACAGCCCCAGTACCAGTCCTGCGTATACTGTGCAGTCCACTACAGACCCAGTACCAGTCCTCCGTATACTCTACAGTCCACTACAGATTAAGTTCCAGTCCTCCGTATACTCTACAGCCTACTACAGACCCAGTACCAGTCCTCCGTATTATGTACAGTCCACTACAGACCCAGTGCCGATCCTCCGTATACTCTACAGTCTACTACAGACCGTTCCAATCCTCCGTATACTGTACAATCCACTAGAGACACAGTACCAGTCCTCCGTATACTGCACAATCCACTATAGAATATGTTCCAGTCCACAATGTACTCTACAGTCCACTACAGACCCAGTACCAGTCACTGTATTCTGCACAGTCCACTACAGATCCAGTACTAGTCCTCCGTATAATGTACAGCCTACTTCAGACCAAGTACACGTCCTCCCTTTACTCTACAGTCCAGCACAGATCCAGTACCTGTCCTTGTTATTCTCAACTGTCCACTATATACAGTGCCAGCCCTCCATATACTCTACAGCTCACTATAGATCCAGTAATAGTCATCCATATACTAAGTCGACTACAGATCCAGTACCAGTCCGCCATACAACCTACAGTCCAAGATAGGCACAGTACCAGTCTTCCGTATATTCCACAACCCATTCGAAACCCAGTACCAGCCCTCCATATTCTCTACAGTCCACTACAGACCATGTTCTAGTCCTTCGTATACCCTACAGCCCACTACAGAAACAGTTCCAGTCCTCCGTATACTCTACAGTCCACTACAGATCAAGTTACAGTCCCCCCTCCCCCACCTCTATAATGTACAGTCCACTACAGACCCTGATTTAGTCCTCCGTATACTCTGCCGTCCACCACAAACATAATATTACTCCTCTGTAGCCTCTACAGTCCCCTACAGACACAGATACAGTCCTTCCTATAATCTACAGACCACTACAGGTCCAGCACCAGTCCTCCGTATATCCTGCAGTCCACCGCAGACACAGTACCAGTCCTCTATATACTCGACAGTCCCCTACAGACATTCCACTACAGACCCAGTACCAGTTCTCCGTATACTCCGCAGTCCACTACAGTCCAAGTATCAGTCTTCTGTATAACCCACAGTCCACTACAAAACCAGTACCAGTCATCCGTAAATTGTACAGCCCAATACATAGTACCAATCCAACGTATACTCTGCAGTCCAGTACAGACCCAGTACCTGTCCTCATTATACTGTACAGTCCGTTATGGACTCAGCACCATACCTACGTACACTCTACAGTCCACTACAGACACAGTAACAGTCCTCCTTACACTCAATCTGTAGGGCTGGTATAATGGCAGTAGTGGACTGTATCTGAACAGTAGTACTGGTACAAAGGAAGTAGATGACTGTATCAGTATGACTTTCAGTATAACTATCAGTTGTTACTGGGACTCTATCGTATCAGTAGGACTGGTACTGGGGCAGTGATGGACAGTATCCTATCAGTAGGGTTGGTAATGGGACAGAAGTGTGCTGTAGGGTATCAATAGGACTGGTACTGGGACAGTATATGACTGTAGGGTATCATTAGGACTGGCCAGTAGGACTGGTACTGGGACAGAAGTGTACTTACTGTAGCGTATCAGTAGGATTGGTACTGGCGCATTGGTGGACTGTATCATATCCGTAGGGTTGTTACTGGGGCAAAAGTGGACTGTGGTGTGTCAGTAGGACTGGTACTGGGGCAGTAGTGTACTGTAGCGTATCAGTAGGACTAGTAGGGGGGAGGCGGTTGTGTTCTGCAGCATATCAGTAGTACTGGTACTGGGCAGTAGTTGACTGTCGTATCGATAGGTCTGGTACTGAGACGGTGGTGCTGTAGGGTATCGGTAGGACAGGTACTGGGCCACTAGTGGACAGTCGCGTCAATAGGTCTGACACTGAAATAGTGGTGGACTGATACTTGGGCAGTTTTGGACGTATCGATAGGTCTGTTTCTGAGACAGGGTATCAGTAGTACATGTATTAGGGCACTAATGGACTGTGAGGTATCAGTAGGACTGGTACCCGGGCCGAAGTAGACTAAAGAGTATCAGTAGGACTGGTACTGGGACAGTACTGGATTTAGTATATCAGTAGGATGGGTACTGGGACAGTAATCGACTGTGTCATATCAGTAGGATTGGTAACTGAACAGTAGTTGACTGTAGGGTATCCGTAGAACTCGTACTGGGACAATAGTGGAAAGTGATGTCTCAATAGGACTGGTACTGGGACAGTAGTGGACTGTAGGGTATCAGTAGGACTGGTGCTGGGGCATTTGTGGACTGCGACATATCAACATGACTGGGGTACTGGGCCAGTAGTTTTTTTACTTGTATAAGTAGTACTGGTACTGAGGCAGTATTGTACTGTATCTTATCAATAAGACGTACTTTGGCAGTAGGGGACAACTGAATATCACTAGGACTGGTACTGGGCCAGGAGTGAACTGTGACATATCAATAGAGCTGACACTTGGGCAGATTAAACTGTAGCTTATAAGTAGGACTGGTTCTAGGGCAGTAGTGTTCTGTGCCTCATGAATAGTACTGGGACAGTAATGGACTGTAGGGTATCAGTAGGACTGGTACTGGGGCAGTTGTGGCCTGTGACGTATTAATAAGATTGGTACTGGGGCAATAGTGTACTGTAGCGTAAAGGCGGATTAGTACCGGGGCAGTAGTGTACACTTTCGTATCAAAAGGACTGGTCCTGCGGTAGTAGTGGACAGGACTGGAACTGGGGCACTGAAGGGTATCAGTTGGACTGGTAATGGGGTAGTAGTGGGCTATCGTATCAATTGATCTGGGGCTGGGACAGTAATGGACTGTATCATATCATCAGGACTGGTACTAGGACAGAAGTGGGCTGCATATCATATCAGCAGGAGTGGTACTCGGGCAAAAGTAGGACTGGTCCTGAGCAGTAGCGCATTGTAGGGTATCCGTAGGACTGGTGTTGAGCAGTAGTGAACTATCAAAATATAGGGTATCAGTAGGACTGGTACTGGGGCAGTTGTGGCCTGTGACGTATTAATAAGATTGGCACTGGGGCAATAGTGTACTGTAGCGTAAAGGCGGATTAGTACTGGGGCAGTAGTGTACACTTTCTAATCAATAGGACTGGTCCTGCGGTAGTAGTGGACAGGACTGGAACTGGGGCACTGAAGGGTATCAGTTGGACTGGTAATGGGGTAGTAGTGGCCTATCGTATCAATTGATCTGGGGCTGGGACAGTAATGGACTGTATCATATCATCAGGACTGGTACTAGGACAGAAGTGGGTTGCATATCATATCAGCAGGAGTGGTACTCGGGCAAAAGTAGGACTGGTCCTGAGCAGTAGCGCATTGTAGGGTATCCGTAGGACTGGTGTTGGGCAGTAGTGAACTATCGTATCCAATAGGTCTGATACTGGGGCAGTTCTGATACTGGGGCAGTAGTGAACTCTATCATTACCAGTCCTACTGATAGGACACAATCCGCTATTGTCCCAGTTCCAGTCCTACTGATATAATACAGTCCTATTGATACGACGCACTCCATTTCTGTTCAAGTATCAGCCCTCCTGATTCGACACAGTCCACTACTGTACCAGTACCAGTCCTACTAATACGATAAAGTCTACTACTGCCCTAGTACAAGTCCTACTGATATGATACATTCAACTACTGCCCCAGTGCCAGTTCTACTGATACGACACAGTACACTACTGTCCCATTACCAGCCCTACTGATACTACACATTCCACTATTATCCCAGTACCAGTCTTACTTATATGACACAATCCACCATTGCTCCAGTTCCAGTTTTACTGATACGACACAGTCCACTTCTGTCCCAGTACTACTCCTACTGATATGATACAGTCTACCACTGCCCACGGTCGGCGACTGATACGACAGCCCACGACTGTCCCAGAACGAGTCCTGCTGATATGATACAGTCCACTACTGTCCCAGTACCAGACCTATTGGATACGATAGTTCACTACTGCCCAACATCACAGTCCTACGGATACCCTACGCGCTACTGCTCAGGACCAGTCCTACTTTTGTCCGAGTACCAGTCCTGCTGATATGATATGCAGCCCACTTCTGTCCCAGTACGTCCTGCTGATATGATACAGTACATTACTGCCCCAGTCCCAGACCAATTGATACGATAGCCCAGTGTTATCCCATAACCAGTCCTACTGATACCCTTCAGTCTACTACTGCCCTAGTTCCAGTCCTGTTGATGCCTACAATCCACTACTACTGCAGGACCAGTCCTATTGATACGATAGTGTACACTACTGCCTCAGTACTAATCCGATTTTACGCCACAGTACACTATTGCCCCAGTACCAATTTTAATACGTCACAGGCCACAACTGCCCCCAGTACCAATCATACTGATACCCTACAGTCCATTACTATCCCAGTACTATTCAAATGACAAAGTACACTACTGCCCTAGTGCCAGTCCTACTTATAAGCTATAGTACAATACTACAATACTGCCCCAGTGTCAGCTCACAGTCCACTGCTGGCCCAGTACCAGTCCTAGTGATATTCATTTGTCCCCTACTGCCAAAGTTCCAGTCTTATTGATATGATACAGTACAATACTACCTCAGTACCAGTACTACTTATACACTTAAGAAAACTACTGGCCCAGAGCCAGTCCTGTTGATACGTCGCAGTCCACAAATGCCCCAGCACCAGTCCAACTGATACCCTACAGTCCACTACTGTCCCAGTACCAGTCCTATTGAGACATCACATTCCACTACTGTCCCAGTACGAGTTCTACGGATACCCTACAGTCCACTATGGTTCAGTTACCAATCATACTGATGTGACATAGTCGACTACTGTCCCAGTACCCATCCTACTGATATGCTAAATCCATTACTGCCCCAGTACCAGTTCTACTGATACTCTATAGTCTAATTCTGCCCGGGTACCAGTCCTACTGATACCTCAGTCCATTTGTGCCCTAAAACCTGTACTACTGATACCCTGTCTCAGAACCAGACCTATCGATATGTCCAAAACTGCCCAAGTATCAGTCCATCACTATTTCAGTGTCAGACCTATTGACACGACAGTCCACTAGTGCCCCAGTACCTGTCCTACTGATACCCTACATCACCACTGTCTCAGTACCAGACCTATCGATACGCAGTCAACTACTGCCCAGTACCAGTGCTACTGATATGCTGCAGAACACAACCGCCTCCCCCTACCAGTTCTACTGATACACTAGAGTACATTACTGCCCCAGTACCAGTCCTACTGACACGACATAGTCCACTTTTGCCCCAGTAAAAAACCCTACGATATGATACAGTCCACCTATGCGCCAGTACCAATCCTACTGATACGCTACAGTAAGTACACTTCTGTCCCAGTACCAGTCCTACTGGCCAGTCCTAATGATACCATACAGTCATATACTGTCCCAGTACCAGTCCTACTGATACCCTATAGCACACATCTGACCCATTACCAACCCTACTGATAGGATACTGTCCATCACTGCCCCAGTATCAGTCCTACTGATACGATAGAGTCACAGTAACAACTCTATTGATATGCTACGATCCTGTACTGTCCTAGTATCAGTCATACTGATACAGTCATCTACTTCCCTTGTACCAGTACTACTGATCAGATACAGTCCACTACTGCCATTATACCAGCCCTACTGATTGAGTGTAAGAAGGACTGTTACTATGTCTGTAGAGTATACGTAGGTATGGTACTGAATCCATAACGGACTGTAGAGTATAATGAGGACTGGTACTGGATCTATACTGGACTGCACAGTATACGTTGGACTGGTACTATGTATTGGACTGTACAATTTACGGAGGACTAGTACTGGTTCTGTAGTGGACTGTGGATTATACGGAAGACTGATACTTGGCCTGTAGTGGACTGCGGAGTATACGGAGGACTAGAGCTGGTCTGTAGTGGAATGTAGATTATAGAAAGGACTGTATCTGGGTCTTTAGGGAACTGTCGAGTATATAGAGGACTGGTACTGTGTCTGCCGTGGACTGCAGGATATACGGAGGACTGTATCTGTGTGTTGGACTGTAGAGGATATAGAGGAGTGGTATTATGTTTGTGGTGGACGGCCGAGTATACGGAGGACTAAATCTGGGTCTGTAGTGGACTGTAAATTATAGGGGGTGGGGGACTGTAACTTGATCTGTAGTGGACTGTAGAGTATACGGAGGACTGGAACTGTTTCTGTAGTGGGCTGTAGGGTATACGAAGGACTAGAACATGGTCTGTAGTGGACTGTAGAGAATACGGAGGACTGGTACTGGGTTTCGAATGGGTTGTGGAATAAACGGAAGACTGGTACTGTGCCTGTCTTGGACTGTAGATTGTATGGCGGACTGGTATTGGATCTGTAGTGGACTTAGTATATGAATGACTATTACTGGATCTACAGTGAGCTGTAGAGTATATGGAGGGCTGGTACTGGGGCTATAGTGGACAGTTGAGAATAACAAGGCCAGGTACTGGATCTTTGCTGGACTGTAGAGTAAAGGGAGGACGTGTATTTGGCCTGAAGTGGACTGTATATTATACGGAGGACTAGTACTGGGTCTGTAGTGGACTGTGCAGAATACAGTGACTGGTACTGGGTCTGTAGTGGACTGTAGAGTACATTGTGGACTGGAACGTATTCTATAGTGGATTGTGCAGTATACGGAGGTCTGGTACTGTGTCTCTAGTGGATTGTAGAGTATACGGGGGATTGGAACTTGGTCAGTAGTGGACTGTAGAGTATACCGAGGATCGGTACTGGGTCTGTAGTCGACTGTACATAATACGAGGACTGGTACTGGGTCTGTAGTAGGCTGTAGAGTATACGGAGGACTGGAACTTAATCTGTAGTGGACTGTAGAGTATACAGAGAACTGGTACTGGGTCTGTAGTGGACTGCACAGTACACGCAGGACCGGTACTGGGTCTGTCCTGGACTGCAGAGCATACGTAGGTCTAGTGCTGGGTATTTAGAAAACTGTTGTGTATACCGAGGACTGGTACCTTGTCTGTAGTGGAATGTAGAGTATATGTCCCTACTATAAAAGGAAATAGTTTGCTCCCAAGGCCGAGAGAAGCAAAGTCTTCCCCTTTAGAGTAGAGCCCTTCTCCGAAGGGAACAAAATCAATTTGACAGACTTGTTTTCCTTGCAAGTGTATGCGTCATCTTTAAGGAAATGAAAATATCGAAAACTAGCACTAAGGATAAGGTGAATATGTGAAACAAAACAGCTAGAGACCGTGTTCACGCGCGAACAAGATATACAACCATCCTAGTCGGGTAATTTTGGTAGTTACTGCCCGGGTTTTTGGAAGTGGTGTGCGACCTAGGTCTCAAAAACATGACCCGTTTTCATAATCCTGAACATTTTTTGTTTCATTTTAGACCCATACTGCTCAAATACCTTACCTATATTTATACTTTTTGCCCCAAATCCAACCCGATGTTTGCCGCACATGCCTTGTGTAGGCAGATGATCCCTGAGAGAGAGAGAGAGAGAGAGAGAGAGAGAGAGAGAGAGAGAGAGAGAGAGAATTTTATTCGCTTCTTTTCGCTTTTCTATTTACAATTAATAGTTTTAACCCATAGCTAGCAGTTTCACATCACGAAAACATACCTGTATAATTTTGATCCTCTTTAACCCAACTTTTATATAGTAAAACTGGGGTTTACAAGGTAAACATTATTTTTCTTATTCCTGCTCAAAAACATAGACTGTGGGTACTCGTTAGAACCGCCTCGGTTTTGAGCAGAAATATGAAAAATATCAGATTTTTATCTGAAAACTTTCAGTTTTTTTTGGTGGTGAAATTTTCAATATTTTTGAATAGGCGTGATCTATATGTTTTACATCTGCAAAGATAGCTGGACAGAGTATCTTGCGCCAAGGTAAAGAAAGAAAATCGCCTCAAAAAGAGCAGTAAATAAGGCGTAAAAAGAAAATTGATGTGTTTCCGCTAAACCGACCGACCCTGTTTCAAACAACCGACTCAATAAAAAAAAAAAGTAAAGCACCGACCCTCAACAAAATACCTGTATTTTCATAAAACTACAGGCCCGACCCTGTTCTTTTCTGGAGAAAAAATAGAAAAATAAAAAAAAGTTTCTCCTACCTACCGCCCAAATTTTTTTCAGCATGTTAGCGGAAATACAGCTGTTTTTTACGCCTAAGATTTGCGTTTACGTATAAGTGCATGGATGCATTTCTATGTATCCAGTAGTTTCCGTTTCGAAGTGAAGTAGTAAATGCATATTGATCAGAGAAGTAGCTGAAGCTATCCAATTAGGCGTGCAAACAAATTCCCTTTCAAAAGCAGTGTTTTGTACCTTTTAAAGAACATTTCCTCTTGAAGGTAAGGAGCTCATAAACAGTGAGACTTGAGACAACCAGACAAGTTTGCGAAGCTGATCAAATATGTTTTACAGAAAACAGGGATACAATGCTAAGCAGTTTGGCGGAGGCTATAAAACTATGTTCTGTACAACAAAGTAAGCTGTCATGGCGTTGCATAGTCTGTGTCTCGTTAAAAGGTGCTGTATGTGGACGGATAAGTATCGCTTCATAAACAGTTGTTCACTTTTCTTAACCTTCATAGTTCTGATGCATATAACTATTGTGTAATTGATAAAGCATGGAGTTGTTGCGATCGTTTACCTGAAATTTATATCAAATATGCAACATGAAATTCACACACACACGCACACACACAGTACATTATAATTATAAGCCGATGGCATGTAAATACTGATTTACAGTTACATCAACTTCAAGACCTCATTTACAAAGTGGAAGCTAGACATGCAAGAAATTATAAAACTCTACACCGGGCGGAAGACGCCGTTGCATTATGTGTTAAAATCAACGACCACACATACTTATCAGGATGGTTTGTATATAAAACAATTATGCCCACTGCAGATACTGATTTTTCCAACTTAGTCGTTTTTCTCATTTAGTCGTTTTTCCAACTTAAGCGCTTGATATACGTTTGTGAAGAGACTAAGTTGGAAATACGCTTAAGTAGGAAAAAATAACGACTATCTTGGAAAACGTATGTCAAGCGCTTAAGTTGGAAAAACGACTAAGTGAGAAAAAACGACTAAGCTGGAAAAATCAATATCTGTGGTCAGTAGTGACATCATTTTTTTTATATACAAATCATCCTAATAAGTATATATGGCCGTTGATTTTAACACAAAATGCAACGGCGTCTTTCGTCTGGTGTAGAGTTTTATGATTTCTAGCTTGTGCTTTGTAAATAAGGTCTTGAAATTGATGTTAATTAAAAGTTAATCCTCGAGTTAATCAGTATTAACATGCCAACTGCTTAAAATTACAATGTTTACGCGTGTGTGCGCGCGTGTGTGAGAGTTTCACGTTGCATATTTAAATTTTAGGTTACCGGTCGCAATAACTACATGCATGCTTTATCAATTACATAATAGTTACATTCATTTAAGAGAAGTCAACGAATGTTTATGTAGCGATACTTTTACGATATACAGCCTATGGAACGCCATGACTGTCTTATATGCGAAAATGTTTGTAGTACAGGGCTGTTATCCCGGAAAATCTATTAAACCGTAAGTTGTGTCTGTTAACCAAGAAACCATTCTTCGGTTAACTCGGAAAATATAGTTTTATAGCCTCAGCCAAACTGTTCACATTACATCCCTGTTGTATGCAAAACATTATATTTCAACAGGTTCGTAAACTTGTCTGGCTGTCTCAAGTCGTACTGTTTATGAACTCCTTATCTTCAAGAGGAAAGGTTCTTTAAGCGGTAGAAAACACTGCTTTTAAAAAGGGAATGTGTTTGTATGCCTAATTTATATAGCTTCAGCTACTTCTCTAAACAATATACATTTACTACTTCACATAGACATAAAAGCAAATCCTATGTACTGCTCTTTTTGAGGCGATTTCTTTGCCTTTATCTTGGCGCAAGATACTCTATCCAGCTATCTATGCAGAGGTGAAACATATCGATGCTCCTGATATGGGTTAAAACTATGAATTGTAAATAGAAAAGCAAAAAAAAAAAAAAAAAAAAAAAAAAAAAAAAAGCGAATTAGATTCTCTCTCTCTCTCTCTCTCTCTCTCTCTCTCTCTCTCTCTCTAGGTGCGGTATTTGAGCAGAATGGGTCTAAAATGTAAAACAAGAAAAATGTGCAGAATTTTTAAAAATATGTCATGTTTTTGAGACGTAGGTCGCACTCCTCTACAAAAAAGAATCTGGGCAATTAGTTACTACCACTATTACTCTCTCTCTCTCTCTCTCTCTCTCTCTCTCTCTCTCTCTCTCTCTCTCTCATAATGAAATCATACTAAACTTGTCATCTCTACTATAACAGCCTGAGCTTGATCTGTTTGCAGACAATTTGTACTTGTAGGAAATAAACTTATTCCAAAGCAAATAAAATCAAGCCAATTTCCATTGACCAATCCATAAAAATGGATTGTAAAGACAAAATACGAACATAGAAATCAACATATTTTATTCGTCAAATCCATACAAGAATCGTGAGAATGTGGTTGCGACAAAGTCAAACAATAAAAATATGAAACAAATAATGCAACAGTCATTTGAAACCTCAGGCCGTACGGGAACGGGGAAAAGCGGGTCTTTCATATTTTCTAATGCAAAGCCCTGGTAAACGCCCTACACTACGGGGACAAATCTGTGGTAAAATCTCTGCTAAAAGTCTCTGACACCAGGGATTGAGTCATTTGGATAAACTGTTTTATCTGTCCCTCGAGAGCTCTATGGTCACTAGTGACCAGCCATTATAGTCATGATATCATTCTGGTTTTATTTTAGTGGATTACCAAACAGGATTATAAGAAAAAAATATTTACTAGTAGTCACTGGAGACTGGGGACAATCTAACCAAGTTCCAGTCATCCGTAAACTCTACAGACCACTTTAGACCACTATTAACACAGTACCAGTCCTTCATATACTCTAAGTCTACTACAGATTCAGTACTAATCCACCATACACCCTACATTCCACGATAGGAACAGTTCCAGTCCTCGATATACTCTACAACCCACTAGAAACTCAGTACATGTCCTCCGTATTCTCTACAGTCCACTACAGACCAAGTGACAGTCTTCCATATAATCTACAGTCCAATACAAACTAAGTATCAGTCTTCTGCAGTCCACCACAGACAACCTGTCCTCCATATACTCTACAGTCCCCCCACATACCCTGATACAGTCCTCCCTAAAATTTAAAGTCCACTACAGACCCAGTACCAGTCCTCTTTATGCTACAGACCCAGTACGAGTCCTCCGTATATTCTGCAGTCCACTACAGGCACAGTACCAATCCTCTGCATATACTACAGGCCTCTACAGACCCAGATACAGTCCTCGCTATAATATTCATTCTACTACAGACCCAGTACCAGTCCTCCGTTTACTCTGCAGTCCAATACAGATCAAGTATCAGTCCTCCGTATAATCCTAGGTCCACTACAGAACCAGTATCACTCCTCCGTATAAAGCATAGTCCAATACAGACCCAGTACCTGTCCATCGTATATCGTGCAGTCTAGTGCAGACCCTGTACCAGTCCTCATTATACTCTACAGTCCGTTATAGAATCAGTATTAGTACTCCGTTTACTCTACAGTACACAGCAGACACAGTACCAGTCCTCCTTACATTCTATCAGTAGCACTGGTAGATGGGCAGTAATTGACTGTTTCTGATCAAAAGTACTGGTACAGTGGCAGTAGCGGACTGTGTCAGCAGGACTGGTACTAGGACAGTTCTGAAGTGTAGCGTATCAATAGAGTTGTCACTGGAACTGTATCGTATCTGTAGGACTGGTACTGGGGCAGTGATGGGCAGTATCATATCAGACGGGTTTGTAATGGGACAGTAATGGTCATTATTGTATCAGTATGACTAGTACTGGGACAGTATATGACTCCAGGGTATCAGTAGGACGGCCACTGTGACAGAAGTGTACTCTAGCATATCAGTAGCACTGGTACTGGGGCAGTGGTGGACTGTATCTTATCAGTAGGGCTGGTACTGGGGCAGAAGTGAACAGTGTCATATCAGTAGGCCTGGTACTAGGGTATTGGTGTACGGTAGCGTATCGGTAGTACTGTTACTGGAGCAGTAATGGACTGCCGTATCGATAGATCTGATATTTAGACAGTGTTGAACTGCAGGGTATCATAAGGATAGGTACTAGGGCACTAGTGGAATGTGTCGTATCAACAGGTCTGGTACTGAAACAGTGATGGACTGTTGGGTATTAGTTGGGCTGATACTGATACGGATACGTACTGATAGGTCTTGTACTGAGACAGTGGTTAACTACAGGGTATCAGTAGGACAGGTATTGGGGCAATTATGGACTGCGAGGTATCAAAAGGTCTGGTACCCGAGCAAACCTGGACCACAGAATATCAGCAGGACTGGTACTGAGGCGGTAGTGAACTGTAGGGTATCAGAAGGACTGGTACTGGGACATGGGTAGACTATTTGGTATCAGCAGGATTGGTACTGGGACAATGATGGACATTTTACCAGAAGCACTGGTACTGGAATAGTGGTTGACTGTAGGGTATCAGTAGAACTCGTACTGGGGTAGTAGTTGACTGTGGGGTGTATCAGTACGACTGGTACTGGGGCAGCAGTAGAATTTAGGGTTTTAGTAGGATTGGTACTGTGGCAGAAATGAACTCTGTCGTATCAATAGGACTGGTACTGATAGTAGTGGACTGGAAGGTATCAATAAGACTGGAACTAGGTCAATAATGGACTGCGACGTATCAATAGGACTGGTACTGGGGCAGTAGAGTACTGCAGTGTATAAGTAGAAATGGTACTTGGAATGTAGTGTGGTGTGTGGTATCAATAAGACTGAAGGTATCAGTAAGACTGGAACTGGTCAATAGGGGACTGCAACGTACCTACAGGACTGGCACTGGATAGTAGAGTACTACAGTGTATAAGCAGAATTGTGCTAGGGTAGTAGTGGACTGTTGGGTATGAGTAGGACTGATATTGGGCCAGCAGTGGACTGTGACATATCAATAGGACTGGCACTGATGCATTAGTATACTGTGGCGAATAAGTAAGACTAATTCTTGGGTAGAAGTGTACTGTGTTGTATCAATAAGATTGGTACTTGGACAAAAGTGGACTGTAGGGTATCATTAGGTGGGTACTGGGGCAGTTGTAGACTGTGACCTATCAATAAGACTGGTACTGCGGCAAAAGTGTACTGTAGCGTATAAGTAGGATTGGTACTGGGGCATTTGTGTACTATGTCGTATCAATAAGACTGGTACTAGGCAGTAGTAGATTGTAGGATATCAATAGGACTGGTACTGGGGGTAGTAGTGGACTGTATCAGTGGGACTAGTATTGGGGTAGTCGTGGACTACATCGATCAATAGCTCTGATACTGGGTCATAAATATGGTATCATATCAGTAGAAGGGCAGAAGTGAATCGTGTCGTATCAATAGGACTAATACTGGGCAGTTGAAGTTTAATCGTATCAATAGGACTAGTACTGAGACAGAAGTGGACTATGTCGTATCGGTAGAAGCGGTACTACTATTGATTGAATCATATCAATAAGACTGGTACAAAAGTGGACAGTGTAGTGCCAGTAGGATTGGTAATGGGACAGTAATATACTGTGTCGTACTTATAGGACTGGTACTGGGGCAGCAATGTACTGAATCATATATGTTTGACTGCTATTAGGACAGTAGTGTACTGTGTCGTTTAGGGCAGTAGTGTACTGTGCAGTAGTGGACTATGCTATATCAGTAGGACTGGTGCTGAGGTAAAAGTGGACTATAGGGAATCGGTAGAACTCGTTCTGGGGCAGGTGAACTGTGGTATGAATAGGACTGGGACTGGGACAGTAGCGGACTGTGTCGTATCACTAGTACTGTTACTGACACAGAAATGGACCTAGCATATTAGAAGGGCTGGTACTGGGACAGTAGTGGACTGCGTCATATCAGTAAGAATGGTAATTGGACAGTAGTGGACTGTAGGGTGTCATTAGAAGGTCGTTCTGGAATATGTTGTAGCAATATAATTGGTACTGGGGCAGTAGTGGACTGTAGTGTATCAGTAGGACTGGTAGGGTAACAATAGGACTGGTCTCGTGCTGGGGCAGAGTCGCACTGTAGAGTATCAGTAGAACTGGTACTGGGGAAGTATCGATAGGACTGGGCCTGGGGTAGAAGTGGATTGAAGGGCATCGGTAGGACTGGTACTGGGACAGTAGTGGACTGCGAAGTATTGACAGGACTGGAACTGGGCCAGTATATATATTGTATCGAATGTGTAATTAGGACTGGCAGTTGGGCAGTAGTGTACTCTGTCGTATCAATAAGACTGGTACTAGCGCAATAGCTGACTGCTGAATATCACTAAGACTGGTACTGGGCGAGTAGTGGACTGTGACGTACCAATAGTGCTGACACTGGGCCTGTAGTGTACTATAGCGTATAAGTATGACTGGTACTGGGGCAATAGTGTATTGTGTCGTATGCATATGACTGAGTGAACTGTGACTTATTACAAAGATTGGTACTGGGGCAAAAGTGGACTGTGACTTATTACTAAGATTGGTACTGGGGCAAAAGTGTACTGTAGCGTGTAAGTACGATTGGAACTGTGCCGTATCAATAGAACTGGTACTAGGGAAGTAGTGGATTGCAGAGTATCAACAGGTTTGGAATTGGGGCAGTAGTGGACTGTAGGGTACCAGTAGGCCTGGTACCAGGGCAGTAGTCGACTATCGTATTGATAGGTCTAGTACTGGGGCATAGTGGTCTGTATCGTATAAGCTGGACATACTGGAGCAGTATTTGGCTTGTTTTGTCAGTAGGACTGATACTCGGCAGTAATAGACTGTATCATACCAGTAGGACTAGTACTGGGACAGTAATGGACTCCATCGTAGCAGTAGGACTGGCACTGGGGCGTTGGTGGACTGTATCAGATCAGTAAGACTGGTACTGGGACATTAGTAAATGTGTAGTATCAAAAGGACAAGTAATGTGACAGTAGTATATTACGTCATATCAATAGAACTGGTTATGGGGCAGTAATGTACGGTATCATACATCTAGGACTGGTACTGGGGCAGTAGTGTACTGAGCCGCACCAACAGAACTAGTACTGTGGAAGTAGTGGAATTCATCATATCAGTAGGACTGGTACTAGGGCAGTAGTGGACTGTATTATCAGTACTGTTACTGGGACAGGGGTAGACTGTAGGATATCAGTAGGACAAGGATTGGGGCAGTAGTGGACTGTGTCATATCAGTAGGATTGGTACTGGGAGTAGTGGACTGTAGGGTATACAGTAGAACCCCTGCTAGTGCGAAAGTGGACTGTAGTGCACCAATAGGACTGGTACTGGGGAAGGATAGAACTGTAGGGTATCAGTAGGACTGGTACTAGGGCAGATTGGACATCATATAAAAAGGACTGGTACAGGGACAGTAGTGGACATCATATCAGAAGGACTGGTACTGGGACAGAAATGGACTATATCCAATCAGCAGGCCTGGTACAGGGACATAAGTGGACTATAGGGTATCAGTAGAACTCGTACTAGGGGCGGTAGTGAACTGTGTTGTATCAATAGAACTGGTGCTTGGGCTGTATTAGACCGAGGGTATGAATATGATTGGTTCTGGGGCAGGAGTGGACTGTAAAGTATCAGTAGGAATGGTACTGTGGCAAAGGTGGACTGTAGGATATCTATGGGACTGGTACAGGGGCAGTAGTGGACTGTGTCGTGTCAATAGGACTGGTACTGGGGCAATTGTGGACTGTAGGGTATCAGTAGGACTTTATCAGGAGCAATAATGGACTGCGCTGCGACGTATCAATATACTGGTACTGGGGCAGGTAGTGTACTGAAGTGTATAAGTAGTGATTCTGGGGCAGTAGTATACCGTGTCGTATCAACGGGACTGATACTGAGGCAGTATTGGCCTGTTTGTGTTGAGGTTTTACGGCCCAGTCAACCCAATGGGGTCATGTCGAGCGCGGTCAGTTAACCTAACCACACTTTTACTGGGCAGGCTTAATCCTCTAAGCGATTAACCAGTATTGTGCACATCATTTTGTCAGAAAATAACAACTGCCCTTCTTGAATCAGCGGAAGGAAGAGAATGACTGTAGAAAAAAGTTCATGATCAAATCTCCACGAAAGAATGTTGCCGATACCAGTCGGACGCGCATCCAACTGAGCCACCGAGGCCGGCTAGTATTGGACTGTTGAGATTCACTAAGACTTGTACTGGGCCAGCAGTGGACAAGCCAGCAGTGGACGGTGACGTATTAATAGGTTGCCACTAGGGCAGTAGCGTAATGTAGCTTATAAGTAAAACTGACACTACTGGCAGTATTGTACTGTGTCGTATGATTAGGACTGTTACTGGGACAGTAGGTGGCTGTAGGATATTAGTAAGAACTGGTACTGGAGCAGTAGTGGACGGTGACGTTATAAGATTGGTACTTAGTCAAAGGTGTACTGTAGCATATCAGCAGGATTGGTACTGGGGCAGAAGTGACCTGTGTCGTATCAACAGGACTGGCACTGGGGCACTAGTGGATTGTGGGGTATCAACAGGACTGAAACTGGGGCAGTAGTGGACTGTAGGCTATCAGTCGGACTGGTATTGTTGCAGTAGCCGACTACCGTATCAGAGGTCTAGTATTTGGGCAGTAGTGGACTGTATCATATAAGTAGGAGTCGCACTGGGATATAAGTTGGCTATCGTATCAGTAGAACTGATACTGGGCAGTTGTAGACTGTATCATATCAGAAGGACTAGTACTGGGACAACTGTGTCATATCAGTAGAATTTGTACTGGGCATTGGTGGACTGTATCATATCAGTAAGAGATGCGGCAAGCTGGTATTTAGTGTAATTCCACTGTCTAAATTCAAAAGGCGATGTTCCATAGAAAATCTATGGTTAGAAACTAATGTCCACTAGAATATGTAATAGATAGATAGATAGATAGATAGATAGATAGACAGACAGACAGACAGACAGACAGACAGACAGACAGACAGACAGACAGATAGATAGATAGATAGATAGATAGATAGATAGATAGATGACTCGCGTTTGCCAACACAAACGGTAATAGTGGGTATTAAGTACCGGCGATTGTCAAGCACCTTTCGGGAAAGTTGGGAAATCTCGTTAATTTCCGCCATTTACTGTTTATGATATAACGTTATTACAAAGTCACAGAAAGTATCGACACTCATATGAAGTAATATCACACTCGCATAACATAATGAAAAACTTACATAACGTAATGAGAAACAGACATAACGTAATGACTACTCACATACGTAATATCAAACTCATAAAATGTGATGACAAACTCACTTGCCGCAATGGCAAACTCACATAATGTAAAGAGTTGTCACACGACAGCAGAAGTAGAACTGTTAAAACAAAAAAAAAACAATTATCAGTTCAACAGAAATTTCTAATCCCAATTCTTACTGTATCCAAAAAAATACCAAGAATTTTGATAGATCCAAAAGAAATACTTAGTTTTGAAAGTGACCCAAACAAACACCTGCAAATGACCAAACCCCAAAAAATAGTAAAATCCATAATTTTAAACCTCCCAAAAATAGTCCTAGCCTATGTAGAAGGCAAAATTCAGACACCCCTCCCCCACCTCCCCACCCCACCCCAGCCAGCCATAGCGACATAATGAAATAAAATGTCCACAAAAGGTATTAGAAAATGCATAAAACATAATGAACAAATTAAATAACGTAATATTAACCCATTTGTACCTAGCGTCCTATAAATGGGACATTGACAAGTGTAGACCCAGATCAGACGCCACAGAACGCGGCATCTGATTAGGGTCTACAGTGTTTGCATTTAGTACAGGAATTTCTGTACAAGAAGGATATAATAAAAACTAATCAGACACCCCTTTTACTGGAAATGGGCTGGTTTAAAGAGGTATGATAAAAGAATCCACTCTGCAGAAATGGATTAAACCAACAAAAGCGAATAACAAAGCCACATAGTGTGATGATAAATGCACAAAGCGTAATGTACAATTCGCATAGCGTAACAATAAAGTCACATAATGAAATACTATACACACATAAAGTAATATCAAACTCGTATAAAGGAATGACAAACCACATAACGTAACAAATTGCCACAAAACGAAAGGTGTTTGAGCATATAAGACAATCATGGCGTTCCATAATAACCTGCTGGTGGTGATCTATGTGACATTAAACTGATAAGCGTTTCTGCTTTTAATCAGTTTTGTACATCATTTTGATTGAGGCAAAGGTGATTGTTTATTGCATAGATGAACTAGGTCAGATACATGTCTTCACCATATGAAGTTCCTTGAAATAATCGTTTGACCGCAGACTACCCTAGATATTCTGACAGCCGGCCCCGGTGGCTCAGTTGGATGCGCTTCCGACTGGGGATCAGGAGGTTGCGGGTTCGACTCCCACCGGGTCGGCAACATTATTTCGTGGAGATTTGATCATAAAATATTTTCTCCCTTCCGCTGATTCAAGAAGGGCAGTTGTCAGTTTCTGGCGAAATATGTATACAAAAACTGGTTAGAGGACTAACCCTGCCCAGTAAATGTGTGGCTATGTAAACTGACCGCGCTCGACATGGCCTTATTGGGTTGACTGGGCCGTAAAACCTCAACACAAACAAACAAATATTCCGACATAGTATAACCTGAGAAAACAGTGTAGACCCAGATCAAAATTCGAACAGTTTGAGTCAGGGTCTGCACTGGGAACTTTTTTAGACACAATACTAATTAGCCAAATGTGCAAGTTAAATTTTTAGGATAGGTACGTAAAATTTAGGGTAAATACATTACTCACCTACGATATAAAAGGCTGGTCCTTATGCTTTAGCAAAATAGCCTTAATCCTTAAAACGCCAAGAAAACCTGCATCTAAAAATGTCGTCTGTTTATATCGTCTGCTGAATATTCTTGCAAACTTTTCAAACCTATTTTTGCATACAGACAAACAGTGTGGACCCTGATCAGACTGCTCCTAGGGGAGCAGTCTGATCTGGGTCCACAATGTTTGCAAAAATGACTTTTAAAATCACAAGCAGATGACAAAGCAGACGACAATTGTCGTGATTGGCAGTTTAAGGGTAAAGTAAAAAGAAGTAGCTGTTGTAGGGAGAAGGCTATTGTAGAGAGGTTTAATATATAGAACTTGAAAATTGTACTTTGGACTATCAGAAAACTGGTTATTGTTAGGCAGATGGTTGTTGTTGAGAGGTGACCGTTGATAGAGTTGCATTTGCATATCTTAACAGTACTGAACAGTATTTGCGTGTCGTACTATTGTCTAAAATAAATAAATAAATAAATAAACCTTAGGCTTTCATGTCAAGACAGATAAAAGAATAGACCTGCATATGACAGGTATGTGTACGCGTAGTTTAAAAAAAAGAAGTTCATGAAAAGCGAGGCTATTTGTAGAATGCTCTTTTCCAACGTAAGCGCAAAAATCAGTTCTCCAAGATAAGCGCTGTTTTGTGTAGTACACAGTCGCCAATTTTCCTATTTAAGCGCTTTTCCTAGTTAGTCGCTTCACATACGTTTTCCAAGATAGTCGTTATGTTTTTCCCACTTAAGCGTATTTCCAACTTAGACGTATGTCAAGCGAAAATGTGGCGACTATGTGCAACACAGAACAGCGCTTATCTTGGAAAACTGATTTTTGCGCTTATATTGGAAAAGAGCTTTCTAAATCAGTCTCGCATTTCATGAACATTTTTTTTTCAAACTACACGTGTACATACATGTCATATTCAGGTCTATTATTTCTTCTGTCTTAACATGAACATTTATTTATTTATGTATGTATTTATTTATTTATTTATTTTAGAACAATAATACGACACGCAAATAATGTTCAAAATTATCAGTATATACAGTGGCACCTCTACTAACAGTCACCTCTCAACAACAGCCATCTCTCTAAAAATAACCGTTTTTTCTGATAGTCCAAAGTACATATACTCTATATATTAAACCTCTCTACAATACCACCTCCCTACAACTGCTACTTTTTCCAAAGGCTATTTTGCTAAAGCACAAGAACCAGCCTTTCATATCGTAAACTTGCTGGCGTAACGTATTTACCCTAAATATTTGGATGCTCTAACTATTTACCGTACTTATCCTAAAATTTTAACTTGCACATTTGGTTAACTAGTATTGTGTTTAAAAACTCCCAGTGCAGGCCCTGATCAAACTGTTTGGATTTTACTCTGGGTCTACACTGTTTGCTCAGTCTATATTGTCGGAATATTTAGGATAAATATGGTGGCATGCGATCAAACGAGTATTTCAAGGAACATGATAAGGTGAAGACATCCGACCTAGTTCATCTATGCAACTAACAATCACCTTTGGCTCAATCAAAATGATGTACAAAACTGATTAACAACAGAAATGCTTATCAGCATCACCAGTAGACTGTTATGGAACGCCATGGCTGTCTTATCTGGCGCAAATACCTTACGTTTTGTGAGAATGTGTTAAGTTATGTGGTTTGTTATTCCTTTATAGGAGTTTGATGTTACTTTATTTGGGTTTAGTATTGCGTGATGTGACTTAAGTGTTACGCTATGTGAACTGGCAATTACATTTTGTGCATTTATCATTACGCTATGTGGGTTTGTTATTTGCTTATGCTGGTTTAATAATACGGTATTAATTTGTTCATTATGTTTTTTGCATTTTATCATACCTTCCATGGACATTTCATTTCGTTCAGTCACTATAGTAGATGCCATATTTGCAGGGAAGTTACGTTCACGTCATGTGACAACTCTTAACGTTATGTGAGTTTGTCATTACGGCAAGTGAGTTTGTCATTACGTTTATTAAGTTTATTATTTGTTATGCGAATACGGTATGAATTCGTGTTCTGTGACATTGTCATTTCGTTGTGTCTTAAACTGTAAGTGGCGGAAACAAACGAGATTTCCCGACTTATAGAAAGGTACTTGATAATGCCTATCTATCTATCTATCTATCTTTCTGCCTGTCTTTCTGTCTGTCTGTCTGTCTGTCTTCTCTCCGTCCGTACGTCCGTCCGTCCATCCATCCATCCATCTATTAGATTTTCTAGTGGACATTAGTTTCTAAAAAAAAAAGATTTTCCATGCGACAGCCCCTTCTTAAATTAGACAGTGGGATTACACACACATACCAGCTTGCTGGATCTCATTCTGTTGTTTGAACTTTATTCAAATACGGAAACCAGTGTTGTAGTTTGACTAAATTCTGGAGCAACAGTAACACAGGAGCTTGAAGTTATTATTTTTATCATACAAATATCCATACAATTCTTTGAAAATCATATAGGGTTATCAAGAAAAGGAAAAAATATAACATCATGCTTCTGTGAATAGCAATGACGGACAAACCGCAGCAGGCGGAAAATGCTACGGAAAATATGAAGAAAATTCGAAAGTAAACGTTTCGCATCGTTATCGGACGAAGATTTCCAAAAACGTGATAAAAGAGAGAAACCTCAACCACGACCAGGGCCATAAACGTTACAGTTCGCGCGTTTAGAGCATTTTTAAAGGCAGAAGAAATAACAGTGATTTTGAAAGCTTGTCATCAGAATAGTTGGGCGGACTTTTAATTTGAGTTCGAAATTTGTCATTAAATTAGAAAAAAAAAAATATCATCTTCCTTTTATGTGTTGTGTTCAAGCACTTGTTTGTCAGTCAGTCTGCCCGCCATTTAGTAGTTATTACCTCGATCAATATTGATATACTCTGGTCGACATCACATCAAATCCAACGACACAATAGTCAATAATTATATAATGTTTACCTCAACAAAATGCATCAATTATTTTCTTAAATGACCCTTTTAGCTGTCTGGCAACAGTAACAAGATGGGTTGATTGGATTTGATGTGATGTCGACCAGAGTATATCAATATTGACCGAGGTAATAACTACTGAATGGCGGGCAGACTGACTGACAAACAAGTGCTTGAACACAACACATAAAAGGAAGATGATAATTTTCTTTTCTAATTTAATGACAAACTTCGAACTCAAATTCACTTAAAAGTCCGCCCAACTATTCTGATAACAAGCTTTCAAAATCACTGTTATTTCTTTTGCCTTTAAAAATGCTCTAAACGCGCGAACTGTAACGTTTGTGGCCCTGGTCGTGTTTGAGGTTTCTCTCTTTTATCACGTTTTTGGAAATCTACGTCCGATAACGATGCGAAACGTTTACTTTCGAATTTTTCTGAATGATATTTTCCGCAGCATTTCCGCCTGCTGCGGTTTCGTTCGTCATTGCTGTTCACAGAAACATGATGTTATATTTTTCCTTTTCCTGATAATCCTATATGATTTTCAAAGAATTAATTGTATAGGCATTTGTATGATAAAAATAATAACTTCAAGCTCCTGTGTTACTGTTGCTCCAAAATGTGGTCAAACACTACAACACTGGTTTCCGTATTTGAACAAAGTTCAAACAACAGAATGAGATCCAGCAAGCTGGAATGTGTATTTAATCCCACTGTCTAATTTAAGAAGATGTCGCTTGGAAAATCTTTTTTTTAAGAAACTAATGTCCACTAGAAAATCTAATGGATGGATGGATGGATGGACGGACGGACAGAAGCAAACAGACAGACAGATAGATAGATAGATAAACCGTAATAATGGATATTATCAAGCACCTTTCTATAAGTCGGGAAATCTCGTTAGTTTCCGCCACTTACAGTTTATGACACAATGAAATAACAATGTCACAGAACATGAATTAATACCATACTCGCATAACGTAATGACAAAGTCACATAACGTGATATCAAACTCACATAACGTAATGACAAATTCACTTGACAAACTCACATAATGTTAAGAGTTGTCACATGACATGAACGTGACTTCCCTGCATATATGGCATCAACTACAGTGACTTAACGAAATGAAGTGTCCATAGAAGGTATGAGAAAATGTACAAAACATAATGAACAAATTAATACCGTATTATTAAACCAGCATAAGCAAATAACAAACCAACATAGCGTGATGATAAATGCACAAAATGTAATTGCCAGTTCACATAGCGTAACACTTAAGTCACATCACGCAATACTAAACCCAAATAAAGTAACATCAAACTCGTATAAAGGAATAACAAACCACATAACGTAACAAATTCTCACAAAACGCAAGGTATTTTCGCCAGATAAGACAGCCATGGCGTTCCATAACAGCTAACTGGTGGTGATGTATGTGACATTAAACTGATAAGCATTTCTGCTGTTAATCAGTTTTGTACATCATTTTGATTGAGCCAAAGGTGATTGTTTATTGCATAGATGAACTAGGTCGGATGTCTTCACCGTATCATTTTCCTTGAAATACGCGTTTGATCGCATACCACCATATTTACCCTAAATATTCCGACAATATAGATTGAGTTAACAGTGTAGACCCAGAGTAAAATCCAAACAGTTTGATCAGGGCCTGCACTGGGAGTTTTTTAGACACAATACTAGTTAACCAAATGTGCAAGTTAAAATTTTAGAATAGGTAAGGTAAATAGTTAGGGCGTCCGAATATTTAAGTTAAATACGTTACGCAGCAAGTTTACGATATGAAAGGCAAGTTCTTGTGCTTTACCAAAATAGCCTTTGGAAAAAGTAGCTGTTGTAGGGAGGTTAATATATAGAGTATATGTACTTTGGACTATCAGAAAAACGGTTATTTTTAGGGAGATGGCTGTTGTTGAGAGGTGACTGTTAGTAGAGGTGCCACTGTATATACTGATAATATTAAACATTATTTGCATGTCGTATTATTATTCTAAAGTAAGCAAAAAATAAATCAATCAATCAATAAATAAATAAATCAATGTTCATGTTAAGACAGAAGAAATAATAGACCTGAATATGACATGTATGTGCACGCGCAGTCTGAAAAAATAAATGTTCATGAAATGCGAGACTGATTTAGAAAGCTCTTTTCCAATGTAAGCGCAAAAATCAGTTTTCCTATATAAGCGCTGTTCTGTGTAGCACATAGTCGCCACATTTTCCTATTTCCTAGTTAGTCGCTTGACATACGTCAAAATATAGCTACGGTTCCTGGACTTTGTTTCATTGTGGTGACAATCGCTCCGAATTTGGTGCCATGTTGGACGATTTACCCATTAAAATTAATGTTTTACACCATATCTGCATCTTGCGTAACGACTTGAATTGAACAGACGCCGTCATTTGGCATGGCCGCTTAAAAGTCTACCCTGTCCCAGTCCCAGTCCTATTGATACCCTACAATCCACAACTGCCCCAGTACCAGTCCTTTTGATACGACACAGTATACTACTGCCCCAGTACCAGTCCTTCATATACGTTAGAGTATATTATTGCCCCAGTATCAGTCCTATTAATACGACACAGTATACTACTGCCCCATTACCAGTCCTCCTGATACTACACAGTCCACTACTATCCAAGTACCAGTCTTACTGATATGATACAGTCCATAAATGCTCCATTACCAGTTCTACTAATACAACACAGTCCACTACTGTCCCAGTACTAGTCCTACTGATATGATACAGTCTACCACTGCCATAGATCAGTCCTCCTGATACTACACAATCCACTACTGTCCCAGAATCAGTCTTACTGATATAATACAGCCCATTTATGCTCCAGTACCAGTTCTACTGATACAACACAGTCCGCTACTGTCCCAGTACTAGTTCTACTGATATGATACAGTCTACCATTGCCATGAATCATTCCAACTGATACGATACAGTCCGCTACTACCCCAATACCAGTCCTATTGATACCCTGCAGTCCACTACTACCCCACTACCAATCCTATTGATGTCCTTCAATCCACTATTGCCCTAATACCAGTCCTATTGATACGACTCAGTACACTACTGCCCTACACCAGGTGGAAGACGTCGTTGCATTTTGTGTTAAAATCAACGACCACCAATACTTAAAAGGATGATTTTTTTTTTTTTGTATATAAAACGATGATGCCCACTGCAGATATTGATTTTTCAAACTTAGTCGTTTTTCCCATTTAGTCGTTTTTCCAACTTAAGCGCTTGATATACGTTTTCAAAGATAGTCGTTATCTTTGCCCACTTAAGCAATTTTAAAATAAGCAAAAGCACAACCCCTCAGAACAGAAACTTCAGCTCATCTTTCATTTGGGATGAATAAAAAATATTAAGCTAGCAAGGGAATGAAGTTGGCTTGGAGTTTGAAGTACAGAGTTTGGTACTCGATTTATTCCGTAGGAGTAAAGTATAGTAAAGTAACGGTTATGGTTGGTCAAAATCGATATTCCAAGTTGCGAATCCCAAGCCAACTTCACACACTCTAAGCTTGCATGTCCGTTTTGCTTAATTTTCAGGGTATTTCCCCTATAACCCGACTGCATACTTATTTGATTTTAAAGCATTCGTGGGCGTTATGTTAAACAGAAGAGCCTAACTATAGCTGAGGACATTGCATGTGGATAGAATGCAGTTGCGGATTCAAAGGGGGTCGGAGGGGTCGGTCGAATCTCCCTTTGACCCGAAATTTTATTTACACTGGAAAGTTTGGATAAATCTGATAGATTTCGGACACTTTTCCTTCTACTTCTCTTCAAAAAGTTAACAAATTTTACCACCTGTAAATGTTTGTAAAATTTCTGGGTGAATGGCAAACAGTGTCCTGCGGCGTCTTATCTGGGTCTACAGTGTTTGCTCAGGCCTGTCTGTCCGAATACGTAGAGTATGTACGGTAATATGATTAAATCGAACTCCCTCGGAAATTCTCCTGGATCCGCACCTGTTGGGGCATTAAATGCCAAGATAATTTCTTATTTTCTAAAATATTTTTGAAATAAGCATTGTTTTACGAGCTGAAACATACAATACATCTGTTTCCATTTTCGCTGCTTTCGTCTCTCATAAAACACCTCGTCACTTGTATCCGCACGTGCTGCTCATTCTGCCTTATAATTTTAGCATTTTTCCGTTTTTGTTGGTTGCATTGATGGTTTGCATTGTTATGATTGTACAAAATACGTATGTCAAATGACGGCGTCTGTCCAATTCAAGTCGTTACGCAAGAAGCAGATATGACTGAAAACATTAATTTTAATGGGTAAATCATCCAAAATGGAATCAAATTCGAAGCGATTGTCGCCACAATGAAACAAATGCCAGGAACCGTAGCTATATTTTGACGTAAATTTTGGTGCTTGGTTGTATGGAATTTAATTCCCCGCAGTATAGCATTCTCCGATTTTTAAAGTAACGCCCTCATAGACGACAAAAGCCCTAGATTGTCGACAACTCACCTGAAATAGCCGCCTTTTTAGCTCGCGCTACTTATGTCCGGATATTCGCGTAACTTATTTCTTTGCATAACATTTGGCCATGAGTGACGAGAATACTGCCCGTGAAACATGTATGCAAATAGCAAAGAGTAGATTCTTTACGGATGGGCATAAAAATCAAAGGATAGTATATGAATAGGCCAACAGTATATGAATGGTCCTTTTTTTTCAAAGGCCAGGTATATGAATGGGGTAGTTTTGGAAATTCTGGCTCGCACACCCGTACCACAATTACCCCTCAAGTTACTTCCCCCCCCCCCCCCCCCCCCCCCCTCTACAGAGACTAGATGCTGTTGAGATTGAGAGGGTCTGACTCCCTTTTTTTCGTAGAAAATACTTTAGGAGTTATTTTTGAACGCCTGTTTAAAAGCACTAAGTTCACATCTGATTCCCCTTTCCATAGAGCTAATTTTAGAACGCCTGTTCAAATTAATCACTTAGGTGTTATTTTTTCAATGTTGAAACTTGACCTGTGTCAGTTTTCAACGTATGAATAATCAATTTTTATGTTGAAAACGTACTTGGCTAAAACAGGCCTACGTATGTGTGTACATTCTTCTTTGTATGCACGCGCCTGTATTTACTAAGAGCTTAGATAGTGGGAGTCTTAGAAATTATGACTTAGAACTTTGAATTAGAATATACGATTTAAAGTCAATGTTTTGTCCTTTTAAACCTGATTGTTAGTAATATATTTTTAGGTATTGCATTTATGAAAAAGATGTTTCTGATGAAAGTTGTATCAGAAGAACGAGTGCTGACTTCTACAAAAAACTTTCTGCTTCCTGCATTGTCTGAGTAAAGCGCGGTAATCTGATGAGAATTCCAGCGATTTCTGAATTGCACGAAAATATTAATTTTCGATCAGTCCTACCTTTCACAAACTGTGGTGACACTTTGGCGTCTGTTCAACGCATGGCTAAAGGTAAAAATATACGGGTCGTTGGACATCTATTCTGCACGGGAAAAATAAAATAAGAACAGCGATACAAGTAAATAAAGTAAATAAAACCGTACAGACATATGCAAGTAAGGACAAGTCGGCGGTCGTTCTCCTGGACGACATTCATCAAGGACATAGGCTATGTTTCATAAAATCATAGAAATTATTTAAAAATAAGTTTTATAAATATTGAAGAAAAAAAAACAACAACATTTTTAGGGCATAGAACTCGGATATTTTATATATTTCTACGGATTTTTTTTTTTTTCATGTTCTGTCCTGTTAGTACTGAAGTTCGTACTCTTATACTGTTTTTAGTTGATACGGTCTGGCATTGTGATTACCTTGGTCACATCGGATAAGCAGCAGTCGAAAAATACGAGAAAGTCCACAAACGCTGATTATTTTATTAAGAATCCTGGGTTTTCGACTGCCAAAATAACAGTCGACGAACGCGGATTATTCGTTTTCGATTGCAAAATAATCGTTTTCGGCAGTCGAAAACTTTATTAGTAAATTGCTCCGCGTTCGTCTATTTTATTTTTCGCTCAGGATAGCCGCCTATCCGGTGTGTTGTTGAGGAAGAGGAGCTTTTCTTCGGTTTGTGACTTGTGTATCGTCTGGCATGGTTTGTTTGCTCTTTCTCTTGGTGCCATAAGCAGATTATGTTCTGGGATTGTGGCTATTGCTGCACATTTCTATACTATTTTTCATATGCGTTAGCATCCGTGAATGTTACCCTAAGTTATTTTCCTTATTTAATCCTAATTTGAATCCTCTAAATTTGAATTCGAATGGATATCGGCATTATTGATCAGCTGCGTTATTTTAAATTCTGGTATTCCCTTGTTCGCGTGTAGCGGCTGCATAAAGTTTACTCCTGGGACAGGAGAGACCGTGCTAAATTTTCATTGTCTGAGAGAAGTTTAGTCAAAGGTAAGTATGCTTGCTGCAAAGAGGAGAAATCAAAATCAAGAACGGTATGTATTTTATTGCAAGTCAAACATTTTGTGTTTTGGAGCTGAAAGCGGGTCACCTAGTTTCGGTTTATTTTCACTTGAATAGTTTATGAAACGTAATGCTTCCAGAGAGCTAGAGGAAATAGAGTGTAAACAAAGTAATTCTGACTTTTTCCTTGATAATATCAGTAATATCATGTTCTGTTGATTACATTTTCATTATCTAAGTACTAAACGAACGGTATAGTTGGTTTCAATTCAAATGCAGACGAACTCTTCTTTTATCAGTTTAGTAACATTTAATGCTATGCGACATTTCTCTATATTTTCACGTGAATGGGTATGTGAAAATATTTTTGTCAAAAAAAACAAAACAAAAAAAAACAAACAAACAAAAAACTTAAGGTATTATTCCATGTCCAATGTAAGGCAGACGGTCCATTTCTATCAACTCTGCGTGTTCCAGCGTCTCTCTATATCGAGTGACCCGATTTTGGCGACGTGACTCGGGATCGAGGTCTGACAGTGGTCTTATATTAAGAAATCTTGTGACATAACCCAACTCGTGTAAGAAAGCTAATAAGCATTTGCACATATATAATTTGTCTGTCTAATGATATAAAAAATATCCGATGGCAAGCAATCGTGCAGGTTATAACAGTCATTGACGTGTAACTGACCCGGAAGTGGTGACGCTACAGTAGTTTGAAGATTGTTGGGATACTGCAATGCACACTTTAATATTAGGATCAAACATGGTTTTTCATGCATTAACATTCGCCAGGTCCCGAGAGAGGTGTTGAAAACCGAGGCCTAGGAAGCCGCGGTTTTCAACACCTCCCAAGGGACCTGGCGAATGTTAATGCATTGAAAAATCATGTTCGATCGCTATTATTGCATAAAACCTGAAAACATTTGCTATATTTCGCGTTATTTCTTGCACTATTTTGTTTCGCCTTTTCACCGATGTCTCACGAACGCAATTTTCACGGACCATGCTCGTTCTAGGGCCTGGCAGTACACATCTCGTAACGGCATCAAATCTGTGGCTCCGGTACGATCATACTGAAAGTTGCGTAGCCGTGCATTAACAGCGCGTGAATTGCCTTGTTAATACACGGCTTTTCGCCGGTTAATGCACGGCTGTTAATAACGTGTGATACTGCCTTTTATGCAATAATAGCAATCTGTGACAGGGCTAAGAAGTCGGAGTAAGGAATGACAACAAATGAAACGACCCTTCAAAAACTGTCCGAGTTTATCTAAATGACTCTATATATCTTGCCCACCAGTTCAAAGTCACGGCTGCGAAACGAGGCAAAACTATATAAATACTGGTTAGGTTTTTTTTTTTTTTTTTTTTTTTTTTGAACAAACATTTAGGAACTCTAAATGATATCAGAATTTTTAAATACGTTTAGGGAGAACTGCCTTTATGACTTTTATTTTACTCTACTGTAGCTGGTGTTGTGCCGTGTGGCGGCCGTAAAAGTTCTCCTCATATATCATCATAGTGCAGGTTATATTTTATTTCCTTTGGGATCATTGAGCCCATCCTGATTATTTTGAAAATCGAATACCGCTTAAGCCGGCGCTGGGGGTGGGTGGGGGGGGGGGGGTAGGGGGGGTGGGGTGTGGGGGAGCGTATACAGCCTCGCAAACTACAGTGTTGCATATGAAGAGACTCAATCAAACCGAGTCTCCGATTTTCGTGATTTTGTGTGTTCTTTGTTTCCTTGCCCTTCCCTTCATAAACACAAAGCACCAAATCGCCATTGCGTTTCGATACCAAAGGCGATGAAGTCAATTTCTAGATTTCACCTTGTGCTGTTAACTGAATAGAACCGACCGAAAATTATATTATATATTTGTCAGAATATTAACCCTAGGAGTACTTAGGACAGTTGCCACAAGCTGCATTCCACGATTTATGACGTCACCATACTCGATGAAGGATTGTATTAATATTCGTACGTTATTTTATTATGTACAACACGACAGCGATATAAAACTAGTAACATGACACAAGGAATGCGTGTTCTGCTGATTAATGGGCCCAAACAGCACATGCACTAACTAAATACAGTAGGAGAAGGGATATATATATATATATATATATATATATATATATATATATATATATATATATATATATATATATATATATATATATATATATATATATATATATATATATATATATATATATATATATATATATATATATAATAGTTCGAAGATTATTTGTTGAGACAGATCTAAGTGAGGTCAACATCACGTAAAATATAAACCTATAGAGACTAGATGCTTCTGCGGGTCCTTTTCCATACAAAATACAATAGGATTTATATTTAGGACATCATTTCAAAAGCACTTAGTCAGTCGCGGGGTGGAGGGGTGGATGAGCAGGTGGGGGGAGGGTAATCTTTTTAATATTGAAGATTGACCCGTGTCACTTTTCAACGGATGAATGTCTCCATGAATACGCATTTTTATTTTGAAAACCATGTCTGTAACTCTTTGTATGTTTGTGGGTAACGCTTTGTATGCTTAAACCAGTTTTCCTCGCGCAAAACCTCGCCATTGTCTCCTAATGCAGCTCCATACAAACAGAAAGAAAACAAAAAGCAAAGTGGGCAATATTAGCATTACAACAAACAAGCAGAAAGCAAAGTAAACAGCTATAGAAGAAGATGATCACAATGTTAGCATCATAACAATCAAGCAGAAAGCAAAGTAGACAGCCATTGAAGAAGATCACAATGTTGATGTTAGCATCACAACAATCAAGCAGAAAGCAAAGTGAACAGCAATAGAAAAAGATGACCACAATGTTAGCATCACAGCCATAGAAGAAGATGACCACAACGTTAGCATCATAACAAACAAGCAGAAAGCAAAGTGGGCAGCCGTATAGCAGATGACCATGATGCTGTTAAGGGGGTACAAGGAGGATATTCTGATAGTGATAATCTTTGTTGTAATTCTATTTTGTGCGCAACTCTTCTATTTAGAATTTCTATGTATAAACGACTTCAGATTATAGTTTATGGACCTCTTTATACTTAGATGCTGCACATAGATGACGCATTGGGCCCTTATAAACCATTCTTATAAGCCATACTTAGTGTAGTCAAGGTTAGTTTTGCTTTCTACATTCTCTTTGATATGTTTTAAGTAAACGTTCTTTTTTTAATTCATATTGCCCGCTTTAAACTGATCACAAGTGACAAGTGACTGTTTGCATACGTGAAGAAAACCATAATTAATCTTCAGATGACTAGTTAAATATTTAAACAATGATAGAGCAAAAAAAAACAAAAAAAAAAAAAACAAAAAAAAAAACAAAAAAAACAACTTGATAGCTATCTTATATGTGTTATTAAAGGACCTCAATGAGGATCGAACAAATATTTGTTATTTGGCGCTTCATCAAAATTAAGGGAGAAAGTTTCCATCTATTAAAATTAGTTCAGTATGCTCGTCCCCTCCCCACATTTAAGTTTTTCTGTTGACCGTTCCAAGGTTGTTCCTCTGTTGCAGTTCTTCTTTATATGTTTGTCAGGTATTGCAGTTTCGCTTTACCTTTTTTTGTTCCTAAAATCTTCTTTTGGTGTCTGCTTCGTGATTTCGGCCTTTTCCGGGTAACCTCATTTATAATTTAGACTGAACGTTGTTTAACCCATTTACGCCGAGTGGACTCTTCTACTTTAACTCTTTGGACAAGTCCATTTCCTATATAAAGAGTGTCTGGTAAGTTTTCATTATTACTATATTTTATAGAAATTTCTATATTCAGTGGAAACAGTGTAGACCCTGATCAGACGCCGCGTTCTGTGGTGTCTGATCTGTATCTACACTGTTTGCCAATGTCCCTGTTATAGGACGTTAGGCTTAAATGGGTTAATTGGCGCTTAAAAGGAAAATCCTTAGAAGCACCAGTACTTCCAAGGCAGGTTGATTACATATGTGTTAAATAGATGGTTGGAGAACTCGATAAAGGGGTGTTTCATCTTAGTTTATTTTCAAAGGGAGACCACTTCGGCAGGAGAAAATTCCTAGAAAATTCTCTCCCTTTATACAAGACGCTTCTCAAAGTTTTTCTTTAAGGATGGTAAACTCTCCAATCGGAGACAATTTCTTCCATTTAGAATATCTCTGCTTGAAAAGGAGAAGGGCGGCAAGTACTTTCACTCGATGATCTTCCTTGGAAATGTATCCTTTATCTTCTCGATAACTAATGAAGCAAGTTAGAGTAAAGAGATATTGTACTTGTGTTCATTCGCTAACAAATCTGTATTTTCGCTCATCCGATGTTTTCATTAGTTGTCATAGCACGTTGGATTTTAAAATAGAAAAAAAAATATAATAGTATCTCCGAAACCATGAAAGCGATCTGAACCAAACCTAACAGGAGTGATTAACGGGAAATGGTTAGATTGATACATTGCCTATTTAGCTATAAACATTACATTTTTTACACGAAAACGTTGTTTCCATAACACAATAACAATAATAATAATAATAATAATAATAATAAATACAACTGAACTTAGTTTAATACAAAAAGATTCTGAGAATCGGATGTTGAAGCATTATTGTAGAAATAATGTTAAAATGGGTAGAATTCTAACTAGGCTACATTGCCAAGTTAGGTAAAGGGAGATAATTTTACTATCAATTTAATAGTGTGTATGACAGTTTTAAAAAACTTTGTGGTATGTTCGTATTTTTGTTATTAGGTTTAAAACTTTGTGGTATCATATTTTTATTATTTTCATGAGAAAAATGTTTGTTTGTTTTTTTATTTTTTTTTTTATTTCACGGGTCTGTTGATTATTTATTGTTCTGTAACTCATCGAGAGCGCTGAAACGACGAACAAGAGGACCATTATAGTCCTTAACGCTCATCTATGCTGAAAAGTAGGTCAAGATCACTCACTGTCTATAACATTCATTAATCTGGAGGACATAATTCTTAACATATACATAACTTTATGAAAATTTGATGTACTTTAACCTCAGAACAATATGCGTTGTATCACCTCATGGTCTAACTGTCCACCAAGTTTCAACCCCATCCTATATGTAAGGCTCAGGAAGATCTGATCAAAACTGAAGGAGCTGTGCCAATGACAAGGTGAAAATAGGCGTTTTCAGCAATGAAGAGGACGTAACGCTAAATAAATAATTTGATCTGGACAGTTTTCAAACTTATCCAAGACTTCATCCATGTCCACCTTATCTGAAAGTTTCTGGATGATCCGATCAAAACTGAATCAGTTATGCTGATGATAAAGTCAAATATAAGCTTTTTTTAACAATCAAGGCGACATAAGTCTAAGACAAATGATCCGATCTGGCCAGGTTTCAAACTCATCTGTAATTCCATCCATGTCCACCCTATCTGCAAACCTCAGGAAGATTGGATCAAAACTGAAGGAGTTATGCTAATGACTAAGTCAAACAGAGGACGTTTTGAGCAATCAGTGGACGTAACTCTAATATTAATGATCCGATCCGGACAGGTTTCGAACTCATCCGAGATTTTATCCATGTCCCCCTTATCTGCAAGATTCAGGATGATCCAGTCAAAACGGAATTAGCTATGCTGATGACAAACACAAACATACATTTGTTTAGTAATAAAGGGGACATAACTCTAAGATTAATGATCAAATCTGGCCAGTTTTTTAATTCGTCTGGGATTCCATCCATATCCACCTTATCTGCAAGTTTCAGGAAGGTCTGATCAAAACTGAATAAGTTATGGTGATGACAAAGTCAAACAGCGGCTTTTTTCAGCAATCAAGGGGATGTAACTCTAAAATAAATTATCCTATCTAGCCAGTTTTCAAATATGTTCGAGATTTTATCCATGTCCACCTTATCTGCAAGCTTCATGAAGTTCCGATCAAAACTGAACAAGATATAGTGATGAAAAAGACTAACAGAGGCTTTTTCAGCAGTCAAGGGAATGTAACTCTAAGATTAATGATCCAAGCTGGCCAGATTTCGAATTTACCCGAGATTTCATCCATGTCCACCTTAAGTGCAAGTTTCAGGAAGATCTGATCAAAACTGATTTGAGTTATGCTGATGACAAAGTCAAACAGAGGCTTTTTCAGCAATCAAGGGGAAGTAATTCTAAGATTAATGATCCAATCTGGCTGTGTTAATTAATCTGTATTTTCGAACTAGTGCGAGATTTCATCTATGTTCACTTTATCTGCAAGTTTCAGGAACATCCGATCAAAACTGAACAAGTTAAGATGACGACAAAGTCCAACAGAGTCTTTTTTCCAGCATCAAGAGGACGTAACTCTAAGATTAATTATCGGATCTAGCCATTTTTCGAAATTGGCTAAGATTTCACCCATGCCCATATTATCTGCAACTTTCAGGAAGATCCAGTCAAAAGTGAATGACAGGCTAATGACAAAGTCAAACAGAGAGTTTTTCAACAATCAAGGTGACATAACTGTAAGAGTGATGATCCGATCTGGCCAGTTTTCAAACTAATCCGGGATCTCATCCATGTCCACCTTATCTGCAAGTTGCAGGAACATCCGATCAAAGCTGAACAAGTAACGCTGATGAAAAAGTCAAACAGAGGCTTTTTTCAGCAATCAAGAGGACATAACTCTCAGATTAATGATCTGATCTGGCCAGTTTTCGAACTTGGTCAAGATTTCATCCATGTCCACATTATCTGCAAGTTTCATGAAGATCCGATCAAAACTGAATGACTTAGGCTGATGACAAAGTCAAACAGAGGCTTTTTCAACAATCAAAGGGTCATAGCTCTAAGGCTCATGATCGGGTCTGACCAGTTTTCGAACTTGCCTGAGATTTCATCCATGTCCACCTTATCTGCAAGTTTCAGGAATATACGATCAAAACTGAATGAGTTAAGCTGATTACGGTTTTCTGCGCCGAAGATGTATCTTCAGGGCATGTGCAGACACTACAGGCCTGGACCAGCCTACGCATCCACGCTGCCCAAGGAGGCATTCCTTGTCCGTTTATAGTAGCATAGGGTATGTTTGCATATATCGAAGTAGAGTATATAGTAGCATAGGGTATGTTTGCATATATCGAAGTACAGTTTATAGTAGCATAGGGTAAGTTTGCATATATCGAAGTACAGTTTATAGTAGCATAGGGTACGTTTGCAGCATAGGGTACGTTTGCATATATCGAAGTACAGTTTATAGTAGCATTGGGTACGTTTGCAGCATAGGGTACGTTTGCATATATCGAAGTACAGTATGTAGTAGCATAGGGTACGCTTGCATATATCGAAGTACAGTTTATAGCAGCATAGGGTACGTTTGCATATATCGAAGTACAGTTTATAGTAGCATAGGGTACGTTTGCATATATCGAAGTACAGTTTATAGTAGCATAGGGTACGTTTGCATATATCGAAGTACAGTATATAGTAGTATAGGGTACGCTTGCATATATCGAAGTACAGTATATAGTAGCATAGGGTACGCTTGCATATATCGAAGTACAGTTTATAGCAGCATAGGGTACGTTTGCATATATCGAAGTACAGTTTATAGTAGCATAGGGGTACGTTTGCATATATCGAAGTACAGTTTATAGTAGCATAGGATACGTTTGCATATATCGAAGTACAGTATATAGTCGCATAGGATACGTTTGCATATATCGAAGTACAGTATATAGTCGCATTGGGTACGTTTGCATATATCGAAGTACAGTATATAGTCGCATAGGATACGTTTGCATATATCGAAGTACAGAACAAAGCGGAGATGTGGCTTTACTGGCTGATCTGGATTTTGATCTAAGCACTAAAACAGGTCTCTATAATTGCGGCTTACGTTTACAATGATCTTAGCACTTAAACACTAAGTATAATTGCGGCTTACGTTTACGATGAATGATTAAGACACGATTAGGAAACTTCATAGTGGCTCCGTAAAGCAATGTTCTGTGCGTCTTCCGGGGCACGTGGGGCTCTGAATATATCGGCTAAAAACAGTAAACAATAAAGGTAGACATCATTCGTCGTACAAATTTGTTTCTATGGGGTAAATTATCTATAAAAGGAGAATATCAGGCTGTTCTCTTAATTTGTTTCCTACCCCATGGAAAATTGGTAAATGTGTACAGTCTTGTCTAAATCACTTATGGGGTGGAGTGACCGGTAGCGAATCAACAGATCGTCAAAGGAACATCGACGCTAATCCCGGTTGAGTTTTCCATCAAATCCATATATGCCCGAAATGGTTTGCATTATTTACGTGTGAACTAGTTCTTTGATCTGTCTCAGCTCCTGAAAAAATAAAACTGACAACAAAATAACGAAAATGAAGACTAAATAAACAATGGTTCCGATTGTGTAGGGCGGCTATGAATATATCGGTCGGCTCCGATGTCGGAGTGCAAGTGTTCGCAAACTCTGACTGCCGAAAAAAAGGAACGCCTTTCATGCATGTCATTAAGCTATACTTTTGACTTTATCAAACTAAATATTACGAAGCATCATTTTTAAACACGAAATAAGCAGGAAATCAGATGACAAACAATGTTGGTTGTCCAATTAAATCTTATCCATAATGGTTACACAGCGAGTTTTACATTTTATAAAAGCATTTTCATACTGGCGTCCCGAAAGTAATCTGTATTTGATATAGTGAATATATGCATGACTGAGGTTGTAAAATATTATATATAGCTGTGCATGAGCGGTTATTATCAAGGCGAAATTGCTCATATCCTCTAGATACTATTAAGAAGAAAACAACTAAGAAAAAAAAAAAAAAACCCAAAAAAACAAAAAAACAAGAGGGCCATCATGGCCCTATATCGCTCACCTGAATCATGTTATACATAGCATTGCTAACAGAGATGCGATTCTAAAGGTCATGGTGATCTTGACCATGACCTTTGCCCTCAGGATCATCTTCTGGTCAGGAGAAACATCCATATGACGTTTGAGGGTCCTAGCCCCAAGCATTGCCGAGTTATAAGCTTATTTTGTACTAGGGGTCACTGTGACCTTGACCTTTGCCATTAGGGTCATCTACCAACATCCCATCTGTTCAAGTGTTCTAGCCTCAAGCACTGCCGATTTATAAGCTTTTTAGTACTAAAGGTCATGGTGACCTTGACCATGACCTTTGCCCTCGGTGTCATCTACTGGAGAGGACCAACATCCCTTCTAAGTTTGAGGGTCCTATCCCCAAGTTATCAAGCTTTTTAGCACTAAAGGTCCTGATGACCTTGACATTTGCCCTCAGGATCATCTACTGGTCAGGACCAAGATCTCTACTAAGTTTGAGGGTCCTAACCATAAGCTTGCAGAATTATAAACTTTTCTGGTACTAAAGGTCATGGTGACCTTGGCCTTTGACTTAAAGGTCATCTACTCTTCAGGTCCATCCTCCCTATTAGTTTTATAGTCCTAGGCTTAATCATTGCCAATGTTTTTTTGCTCTATGTAAAACAAGTGACGACCCCCAGCTCCCGCCTCTTTTCACCCCAGGGGCTTAATTCACTCATGTCAAAGGACCTCTAGGCAATGTTACGTATCAAAAATTGACGTCGCACATGAGAGAATTTAATGCAGTCGATCAGAAAGCGCTTTACCGTAAAAAGTTCATTACAGCTTATACAAAGTGGCTGATCTTCTCGTTTAAGTAGATAAGAATGTATGAGTCTAGTATGATCTATACGTAGACGTGTAAGAATCATTTCTTCTCATCTTAATGATCGACAAATGGTATTTTTACCAAGAACCGGTTTTATTTCATGTAGTTTGTTGAATGTCGCTCTGTCCCATGACAGCTGCCATTTGGATAAGATGTACCTGTTGATAAAAGATTTAAAATCTGTACATGGAAGTTTTAAATTTGAAATGCCTAGATCGAGTGAGGCCTTTGCTTTTACATCAGCAGCCTCGTTACATCTTATGCTAACATGGCTGGGAAGCCAACAGAACCAAATTTCCTTAGTTCTCGATAACTCGTGATGTTTTTCTATCACGTTCTGAATTTTGGGTTTTTTGAAGATGTGTGGTTTAGAGATTTCAAAACAGAAAGGGAGTCTGAGAAAATAACGAATTTCTTGTGTAAAGAATTATTCTTAACGTAATTCAAAGCCATATCAATAGCCTTTGATTCAGCAGTGAAAATGGATGAGCCATCAGGAAGACGGATCTTTTCATGATGGCTGCCCGATACATACGCACAGCCAACCTTATCTTCAACTTTTGAGCCATCAGTGTAGATGTATTGATAATCTGAAAGTCGCGATTGTAATTCTTGGAAGTTTTGTTTTATGAGATGCGAATCAGAAAGTGACTTTTTGCTGTTCTGTAAATCGAAAAGAATAGTTAGTTTAGTAATGCACCAGGATGGAATATCAGGAAAAGAATGTCTTTGAATGTTTTTAGTGTTATTATTAGAAGATTCTAAAAGTGGTAAGTTGTTAAGAAATTCTTTGCGATAAATTCATTCTCACAATGTAGCATTTTAACGTGAATATTAAACTTAGTCAATTGATTATACTTATTGGTTAGATTTCTCAATGCGAGTTTTAAAAATGTATTTTTCGGAGCAGTCTGAAAGAAGTATGTTTATCAGTTTTCCCGAAAAAAGAATCTTAATCAGCTATCGCTAAGACGCACGCCAAGCCAAGCCTCTTGTCAATATTGATATGTATACAAAATTTTATCAAATTACCCCATATGGCTGAAGACCTACGGCGACTGAAGAGCTACTGCCATTTTCGCTGCAACATGTTGCTTTAGTCAACGAAAAGAGGCATTCGACATTCTCTTGGCTAGATCTTGTCAATATTCATCACACCGGGTAAGCGGCAATCAGGAACGACCGCGACAATCTGAAACGCAACTCACAAGGAAAGAATTGGCGGTCGGTTTTGGTAAGTCAGTTTATCTAGTGTTCTTGCAATTACTATTGCGGTTAGAATCGCGTGTGTGAATTTTCCACATTACTTTTTACCTTCAGTTTTCATTCATTGAAAATCAGCTTTCTGATGCAAAGTCCGGAGGTCTTAAACGATGTCCTAAACAATTTATATGTTTATGAAAAAACGAATGTTGTCTCAACATAAATGCTAAATTTCCCGGTTCAATGTTTACTATCAAGGGAGCTAGGAATGGACAAAGAGCTTAGGGGTAGGAACAACTGGCTATCAAAAACGATATTTCCAAAATTCAAATGCAATCGACTAACGCAACGTATGGCAATCGACGAACGAAATTGACTATTTCTTAAAATTGCTTTATTTCAACATTTTGCACTAACAAATGGATGATTTCGGTATTTTTGATTGTCTATTTCCACACACGACACATCAAACGAAAATAAAAGACAACTGAATGCATTTACAACTAAAAAACTTGAAACAAGTTCACCTCACAAACCATGCTATCAAGGCACATGGTAGGCCTGTTACAATTTCCTCCCTGATTAATTAGACGCATCTTCTAGTTGCTTAAAATCGTGCCGGCACTGGCGACGCAGTCCTTTTGCTGCTCGCAGTCCGAGCACAGCCCACATTTAGCAATCAGATATCACAGCTAGTAAAAACTCGTGGTCCGACTGGGACCCAGAGCTCGCAGATCAAAAGACTGGTCATGCAACTGATTACACTGCTATATAGCTTTTATTGCTACAGGCTAACCATGTGACTCAGTAGATCAGACGGCATTCCGATGTGCGAGAAATCCTGGGTTGGAGTCCCAGTCGGGCAAATTTCCTTTTTGCTACCCCTGTTACATTTTGTGGCTTAGTTTGGGTGTTCTTGGGCTGCGAGCAGTAAACGGACTGCAATGTCATTTTAGGGCATGGTTTGAAACAGATCTGGAATCAAATCTAATTAACATTGTCATTCAGCGTTTTGCGTAGTGTTAGTCGAATACCATGATAGTCGTTTTCTTTTGCCGCCTCTCCCTTCCTTGCGCTTTTCAAATGGATGTTACAGTTAACATGAATAATAACAATAGGTCGATTTAATCTGCACAGATTAGCCACAAATTGATTGAATTTTATCTGTCTGTCATTGAAATAATCAAATAAGACCACAAATATGAAAAATCTGCCAGGTTTGTTCGATTCTCAAGGAAAACATACGCAATCTCAAGTTCCAGGTATGCCATGGTCAGCACGCTTAGGATTCCAAGATCAAATACACCCTTGGCCACTTATGAGAAGCATGTTATGCTTACTTTAACTGATACATCTTTATATCTTCTGCAAATAAATGAAATATTATCTAAACCGACCGCCTATTCCATAACAGTTGCGTTTTAGATTGCGGCGATCGTTCCTTATTGCCGCCTACCCGGTGTGTTCCCAGATAGCATGACAACGTTGGGCCAACGTAGTAGTTTGGTTAGTCACTCCTTTGGGCCAAGGTTGTAAAATAACGTTGGCCCAACGTTAACTTGCTCGTTGGGCCTCCGTAGGGCCAACGTGTTGGCGCAACGTTGGGCCAACGTAGGACATATTTGACGGGTAACATTGAAACAACGTTATTCCAACGTACATTGTATACGTTGGCTCAACGTATCCTGACATATCAGTTGTCAACTTGGACGCAAAATAATGTTTATCCGTATCAAACATGAAAATTTTGTCCACATAAACACTGTAACGCATATTGTCAACTTTGACCGATAAAGCCATAAAATTTTAAGTCGAGGAAAAGTTTGTTACAAAACAACCTTTTTATAAAACGGTTGTTTGAGTTTTAAACAAAAACTGTGTTAAACATATGTGCTATATCCAATCAAAAATGTATAGGTTGTATATAAGAAAAAAAAATGACATGTTATTTTTCTATATAATCTATACGTTTTTGAACCGTGTTATATCCAAATTTGTATTATAAATGTCATTTTTCTATATAATCTATACATTTTTAACCGTGTTATATCCGAATTTGTGTTATAATGCACTGTAGTATAATGAGTTTACTGTTTCCATCTATTTCTATGGATCGAAGTTGAATAATACTGTAGGCGAAAAGAATCCTACATCCAAGTTGTCAACATCTGTTTCGAAGAAATATCTTAGAGTAGCTAAATATCTTTTGTCGTTGAGCCAATCTGAAAATAAAAAAAAAAGTAATATTCTCCTCCAGTATTATTTATTCATTATGTGTCGGTTTATACAATTATCTTTATGAATAAATGAGGTGATTTTTTTGTTGTTGTTGTTTTTTTATCATTTACAAAAAAGTAATTTTCATTCACTTTTATAAAACATCATTGTTCAACTTACACATAAAACTTAGCAATATAAACAAGATGTTGTCTAACAGCCATCTATAAAGGCACTAAAAAGCAGATTCTGGTGTTTATCTTCCTGGTATTAATTATACATTGATAATGGCTGACACAAACATAACTCTCTGGGGTATTATGTTTCATCATAATTGATGTTATAACCTGCAGGTGGTGAATAGTCAAATACAGTATCATAATTAGATTTATTGATGAAGCATTTCTTATCTTTTGTATGCAGAATTAAACTAATAAAAGAGGAAAACCTCAACTTTCGTTATTTTTACATTGCAAGAAAAAAATATGTTTTATCAATATCAAACCTGTATTTCTTGTATTCAGAATGTAGGATTTCCAATAAGACAAGATGGCTCTATTTTTCTTCCTTTTGAAAAATAGAGTAAAAACTACAAATATTGTAACATTTTCATTTATTTATCCATTCAAAAATTTAATCATGATGTATTTATATTATTAAATGAATCCGCGGCTTGTGTATCTTTTAAAAAGTGTGCATCATATATCAACGTTGGGCCAACGTAGATTCAACGTTACCACATAAACTAAAAGCATGGGGAAAATATGCATCTAAATACATACGTCGGGCCAACAGTGGCCCAATGTTAGTGCATAAGACTTATTTTTCTCTGGAATTTGTCAAATTTGTATGACGTTGGCCCAACGTTGGTGCAATGTTGCACATATGATGCCAACGGTTAGCCAACTGTCCGACCATATTTTAACGTTGGGCCAACGTTGTCATGCTATCTGGGTTAGTGTGTATGCAAACTTTTATCAAAATATACCATATCGTTGAAGACCTGGCGATTTCCGTAATTTCACATTTTTGGCCTCGGTATTAGGGGCGTATGCAGCCTCGCAAACTACAGTGTTGCATATGAAGAGACACAATCAAACCGAGTCTCCTATTTTCGTGATTTTGTGTGTTCTTTGTTTCCAAAGGCAATCCTTTTTGACTGTTATTTTACTCTACTGTAGCTAGTGTTGGGCCGTCCGTAAAAAGTCCCCCCTGTACATCATCACAGTTCAGATTATTTTATTTCCTTTCGGATCATTGCTAGGGGACTTATGCAGCCTCGCAAACTACAGTGTTGCATATGAAGAGACTCAAGCAAACCGAGTCTCCGATTTTCGTGATTTTGTGTGTTCTTTGTTTCCAAAGCCAATCCTTTTTTTACTTTTATTTTACTCTACTGTAGCTGGTGTTGTGCCATGTGGCGGCCGTAAAAAGTGTCCCCGAACATCATCATAGTGCAGGTTATATTTTATTTCCTTTGTGATCATTGAGCCCATCCTGGTTATTTTGAGAAGCGAATATCGCTTAATCCGGCGCTAGGGAGGAGTGTGTGTGTGTGTGTGTGGGGGGGGGGGGGGGGGGGGGGAGGGGGGAAGCGTATGCAGCCTCGCAAACCACAGTATTGCATATGAAGAGACTCCATCAAACCGAGTCTCCGATTTTCCTGATTTTGTGTGTTCTTTGTTTCCAAAGGCAGTAATTTTTTACTTATTTTGCCTTGATCAATGTAACGTAGCATTTGGCAAGGCCATTGGCTAGATCATGCGGGTATCTGTCAGTATGCCAAAACGTATCAAAATATTCCAAACGGTTTAAGCGCTATGGCTATTTTCGCTGACTTACCACGGACGGCGGACTCACAAGATGATAATAGAGCATTCTTTAAAAGTCAGTCTTTCAATCGGTAAAATCGGTCGAGTTTTCTGCGGCTCGTATCTAATATCTTGTTCGTCTGTCATTACTGACAATGACCAATCCTAATCATCTGTGTGATGTATTATTATTTGTGTGTTCTAAGATGGCTGATGAGACCAATCTTAGCTCTAAACTGCCTGTTGCAGATAGAACAAGAGAGGTCTGAGGAAGAAAGCTCTGTTGGTGATGCCTTAGCTCTGGCTTTCCGCTGTGCACGTTTCTGCTCGGCTTCGCTGATTCTTTTTGCTTCGTATTCACCAGCTCCCCTTTTTATGAGGCCTCGCCACTTTGTACGATCTTGTGCAATCTGTTCCCATGACTCTGTTGGTATGTTGAAGTCTTTAAGGGAGGCTTTGAGGGTGTCCTTGTATCGCTTCTTCTGATCACCATGGGAGCGTTTTCCTACTTGAAGTTCTCCATAGAGGATTTTCTTTGGCAAACGTTCATCAGGCATTCTGGTAACATGGCCTGTCCATCTTAACTGTGCCAATTTCAGAAGAGTATGTATACTCTGCATCCCTGCCCTTTTCAGGACTTCTGTGTCTGGAGTCCTGTCTTGCCACTTGATCTTTAGAAGTTTTCTAAGACAGCTTGTATGGAAGTGGTTCAGTCTTTTGGCATGCCGTTGGTAAACTGTCCAAGTTTCGCATGCGTATAATAGTGTTGGCAGCGCTACCGATCTATATACTTTCAGCTTTGTGTCAAGTCTGATTCCACTTCGGTCCCAAATACTTCCACGTAGCCGGCCAAATGCTGCACTAGCTTTGGCAATTCTAGCATTGACTTCATCATCAATGTGCACAACTCTAGACAATGTGCTTCCAAGGTAGGTGAACTTGTCTACCACTTGCAGTCGTTGACCTTTCACTGTGATGGTAGGCTCCTTGTAAGGCTTTCCAGGTGCTGGCTGATATACTACCTCAGTCTTTTTGATGCTGATTGTGAGATCATAGCTGTCACATGAATCAGATACTTGATCCACACCTTTTTGCATTTTCTCTTCTGTTAGAGCACACTTTGCCATGTCATCAGCAAAGAGGAACTCGTCTAGCACCTCTGTCTGCACCTTAGATTTAGCTTGCAACCTTCTTAGGTTGAAAAGTTTCCCATCAAAGCGATACCTAATAGGTATACCATTGTCACCATCCTGGAAAGCATCTGTAAGCATGGCAGAAAACATCATGCTGAACAGTGTTGAAGCTAGTACACAGCCTTGCTTAACTCCATTTGTCACAGGAAATGGATCAGAAAACTCGCCATCATTTTGGACCCTTGCAAGCATACCATCATGGAACTGCCGCACCATTGCTATGAATTTGGCAGGACAACCAAACTTTGCCATAATTTTCCAAAGTCCTTCACGACTGACTGTGTCAAATGCTTTGGTAAGGTCGACAAAGGTCATGTAGAGGTCCACATTCTTGTTCCTCTGTTTTTCCTGAATCCACACTGGCTTTCTGGTATAAGCCCTGACCGTATCAGGTGTTCATTCAATCGGTTCAGTAGGACCCTAGCAAGAATCTTCCCAGCAATTGACAATAAAGAGATGCCTCGATGATTGTCACAGACTTGAGGATTCCCTTTCCTTTTGAATAGGTGGATAATTGTTGCATCCTTGAATTCTTGAGGGATGGCTTCTTTTCTCCACATAATGTGAAATAATTCTGTCAGTTTCTCTGCAACTGGAGGACCTCCTGCTTTGTAGATCTCTGCAGGTATTGCATCTGATCCTGGAGCCTTGCCAGATGACAGGAGTTTTATTGCTTTCACTGTTTCAGAGACGGTTGGGAGCTCATCAAGCAGCGGATTACATTCCACCTGTGGTAGTCTGTTGATAGCTTCATCATTGATAGATGATGGCCGATTAAGGACACCATCAAAGTGTTCAGCCCATCTTTTCAAGATAACTTCTTTGTCAGTCAGAAGACTAGTTCCATCTGCACTAAGGAGTGGGGTGGTTCCTGAGCTCTGGGGACCATATACTGTCTTGAGTGCATCAAAGAACTTTTTCATGTCCTTTCTGTCTGCAAAGGGCTGGATTTCATCAGCCTTTTTTTCTCAGCCAGGAGTCTTGCATGTCTCTGAGCCTCGTCTGAACTGTCTTGCATATGTTTGAATAGGCAGTCTTGCTAGATACTGAGCTGGTATTTCTGAGGCAAGCCTTGTGTTTTTGGTGTTTCTCTTCAAGGAGTCCCTGAATTTCTTTGTCATTCTCATCAAACCAATCTTGGTGTTTGCGAGATACTGGTCCTAGGGAATCCATTGCTGAAGAGTGAATGGTGTCTTTGAAGACTGTCCAGCTCTCATCTACATCTTCTGAACTATGTTCCAGTGCATCTAAACGGCTGCAGAGATCGTTGACGAATGCTTGCCTCTTGCTGTCTTGTTTAAGCTTGGAGACATCTAATTTCTTTGGCACCTTCTTGCCTTGTGGTCGTCGTACAGGCTGAATGCGCAGGTTGAGTTTGCTGACAACAAGCCTGTGATATGTCCAACAGTCTGCAGACATACTTTTAGTCACTCTGACATCCTGTCTGTCCTTCCTTCGCACTATGACATAGTCAATGAGATATCAGTGTTTGGAGCGAGGGTGCATCCATGTTGTCTTTCTGCGAGTTGGTAGACGGAAGACTGTGTTGGTGATCAGTAATTCATGCTCTGCACACTTCCTTAAAAGGAGGAGTCCATTGCTGTTGCACTTCCCTACACCTTCTGATCCAATCACTCCTTCCCAGGTCTGGTGGTCTGTGCCCACTCTGGCATTGAAGTCCCCGAGAAGGATGAGTTTGTCTGTCCCAGGTGCTGCAGAAATCACAGAATCCAAATCATTGATATACTTTAAATATATAGTTGCCATGGCAACCAAACAAAAATGGCCGCTGTTCATAAAACAAATACAGTGGGTAGATATTCATCAAATGATCATAACTGCCAAATATGCTTCACATCACTTCAGTGATTATGGAGAAACTGCAATTTAATCATTTTTTTATTATAAGTTTATGGGAGTTTTCTGCTGCCATAGAAACCAAACCAAGATGCAGATCACCATAATTTTAGCTTTTATGAATTGCCGTTAACCAAACAACATTTGTACTATATTTCATACTACTTCAGCGGTTATGAAGGTTGTCATTTAAAAAAATCGCTTTTTTTTTAAATTTAAAGTTGGCATGGCAACCAAACAAAATGGCCACTGTCGATAAATCACATACACTGGATAGACAATTATGAAATGATCATGTCAAATATGGTTCACATCACTTCACTGGTTATGGAGAAATGCAATTTAAACATTCTCCATTATAAGTCTATGGACGCTTTCTGTTGCCATGGCAACCAAACCAGCAGATCATCATAATTTTAGCTCTTTTGAATTGCTCTTATCCAAAGCAACAATTTTACCAAATTTGAGTCATACTCACTAGTGGTTTTGAAGTTGTCGTTTAAAAAAAATCCCTTTTTTAAAGTAAAACTTATTTTAACAAGCAATACTTAGCCTATGGTTAAAGTGTTTTAATGTTCTTACCCAGAATATTGGACTCGTTAGCACGCACCATTGACCATTCGGTTTCTTTTGCTTCCTATCTTACATTAGAGATGCAACAAAGCAGAGAGAGATGCTGCCATTCGTTCTGCTCCTAAGTCTGTATCAGAAATCGCTAAGATGAAACTTAAGTCAAATCCTTTCATAGACTCACTCTTTGAAGGTCAGATAGATGAAATTTACAAAGAAAATGCAGAAGCACTGAAGAACGATTTAATTTCCAAAACAGTCAGGTCTTCTCCTCATGGTAAACCACAGGCCAAACCTGAATTCACGAAACCCAGTTCGAGACCTCAGAATCCTAGAATTCAGGACAAGAAACCACAATCTTCTGGTTCCTCAAGAGGCGGTTTCTCTAGGGGTTCTAACAGAAGGGACAGAGATAACTCCTCTAGAAGGGCTTCCATCTCCAAAGAAATTTTGCTGTGCTACCTCCACTCCCCTGTCCTCAGATTCCGGTAGGAGGACGAATGGCCCACTTTGCCCCAAATTGGCACGAAATCATAAACGACAAATGGGCTCTCTCTACTGCGGAAAGAGGATAAAAATCCCGTTCAGGGAAATACCTCCTCTTTCAAAAGCCCCCATTTTCTTCCAACACAAAAGGTAAGAGAAAAGTCCAGGGAGTGCCACAGTCGCAAGCCGCAGCCCATCTCAGACACCAAGAGGAAGAAACAGACAAAACCAAACAAGCGCAAATCGAACAAACGTACGAAAAGTACTAAGATAAGCTCTCTCTTCCCCAAGTGAGGTAATCGCAATGCTAAAAGGACTGAAAAATACAATACCAAAATAACAAAAGACAAGACTAAAAACAAATCGCCTCGTAGAATAAACCACAAAGCAACAAAAAGTAAGACCAACACCGGCACAACCGCCTTAGAACGGTCAGTAGAATAAACCATACCGTGTGTGTGGGGGGTGGATGGGTGGGTTTAAAGCACTTTTACGGCCAGCCAACTTCACCCTGGGTCCCGATGCTACTCTTAATACAGAAATACATAAAAATTCGGTTCGCATAAAGGCTCCAAACTCAGTCAGTGCATCAAAGCGAAAACTTAAAAATCAAATTAATCACTGTGATAAACAAAGACGAGTACTCATGGCTATTCTACTGTGTGCCAGAATGAAATAGAATGAATAAATGAAAACCAATAGTTGAACCACGGCGGGCCAAGCCAAAAATAATTCGTCAAGCCCCAACCCACTGGTTAAAGTTTTACGCAGAGGCCATCATTGTCTGAGGCCCGAACCGCCGTCGTGCAAATAAAGAGTGAAGCATAGCCATCAACAATGATTGGGTTGCTAACTAGGCATGCAGTCTGCCGCATAATATCCAGGCTATAGCCAATTCTTTTATAACGGTTAATTAGTTTTCTGAATTGCTCTGAAAAGTTAGATTTTCCCACAATTTTTCTAAATCTGTACACTAAGTCACCGTAAATTCTGGTTCCGATATACCTTGTTGCAGAAATGTTTTCAGACCGACGTTATATTTTTCTACCAAGACACTGTGTCTGTGATAAAATTTCGAAAACATCTTGCGAAGTTTAAAATAACGATAACCCTGCCTAAGAAGTTTGGCAGTAAGGACTTTATTGCGGCAGTTAAAGTCACTAAGATTTGAGAAAAGCTCTGGCGAATCTAATAAGTTGAGATATGTATAACCCATATGAGGTACGCCGGGAGGCATCGCCATCCAGAAAAGGAAAATTGACTATATCAAAATCAAAATCGTCCCGTTTATCATAAATTTTGGTGGAAACTGTACCATTCGATATATATAGATTCAAAACCAAAAAAAGGTGCCTCGGTATCGGAAGAATTGGCTTTATTCAATTGGAGTTCAGTAGGGTATATGCGGTCCACCATTTGTTCAAAGTAAATATTGTCAATAATTAACAAATCATCAAGGTATCTTGAAGTGGAATTGAAAGCCTCAATGATATCAGCCTGATTTTCCCGTGAGAGAGACTTCATGAAATCTCTCTCATAACAAGCAACAAGAGGAGCACAATTAGTTCCATTCGGAATACCAATAGTTTGCCTATAAAGTTTAATAAAAAAAAATGTTATCCAAAAGACAAACAAGGGCATCACAGACTTTTTGACAAGCCCATAAATTGTAATTCTTGTATACATCAGAAGTGAGCCGGCCTCGGTGGCTCAGTTGGATGCGCCGTCCGACTGGAGACCAGGAGGTCGCGGGTTCAACCCCCGTCGAGGTCGGCAACATTCTTTCGTGGAGAATGATCATGAAATATTTTCTACGGTCATTCTATCCCTTCCGCTGATTCAAGAAGGGCAGTTGTCAGTTTCTGGCGAAAGAATGTGCACAATACTGGTTAACCGCTTAGAGGACAAAGCCTGCCCAGTAAACGTGTGGTTAGGTAAACTGACCGCGCTCTACATGACCCCATTGGGTTGACTGGGCCGTAAAACCTCAACACAAACAAATACATCAAAAGTGAAAAAAGCACATTCTTCGTTGCAAGCCAAATATTGGGTATTCTCCCGAATAAACGTTCAGTTAATTAAATCAATAAGTTTATCTTTTATAAGTTGATGCGGTAACGTAGTAGAATGTGTAGAAAAATCATATGTAGACAATTTAGAAGCCTGAATGTTTTTAGATTTAAATTTATTGAGAACTTCATTGGAATTTTTAATTGACCAAAAATAGCTAATTCCGTCCCTTTCGTAAACGGTATCAGTTAGCAGTTTGGACAAAATAGTAGTCGTACATGAACTAGAATTTGCAATGAAACGTGCTTTATAAGGTGCTTTATGAAGTTTCGGTAACCAATATAACGTAGGTAGTTTGTCTTGGTTTTCTTTAATACCCACTGCAAACTTGTGGCCACGTAAAATCGATTTAAGCCCCCAGTGAAATACTTTTCACTGACCGTTCAAAGGCGGTTCCTCTGTCATGGTTTATTTTTGGTTTAGTTCGTCTTTGAATGTGTGTGTCGCTTACATCTTTTTTGTTTTGGATAGCCATTTGGCCACTTTGTGGGAAAGTAACTGTCCGTTTGGCTTTCTGCTAGTGATGTTTCCATTTGGGTCTAGTTATTTCGTGTTTGTGTTTCTTTCCCTTTGATGTCTCTGATGGGAGGTGTTGTATAATTGTATCGATTCCTGATCATTGCCTTCCCTTCTATTTAGAAGTAATATCGATAGAATGGGTATCAACAATAGATCCCTCGTCAGTAGAAATCCGTTCATATGTTTTGTTACTACCAAGTTCTTGTATTAGGATATTGATATAATGAAGTCGTCACACAACAACAACATCACCAAAAGGCCAGAATTGGAAGAAGAGGTCAACAGTCTCCTACAAAAGAAGGCAGTGGAGGAAATTCTTCCGGAATTTGGGAACATTACGCAAGAATATTTCTTCTTCCAAAAATGAATGGAAAAAATGAGGCTCATTATAGGTCTTTCCACTCTAAACAAATTTGTTCAAATACAAAGCTTCAGAATGGAAACTCAGAAAAGTCAGAATTTCAATTCGCCCAAATGACTGGGCATTTTCATTGTCGGACGCTTATTTGCATGTCCCGATAATCCTATATCCTGCAAACATCTCCGATTCTCTCTGAAGGACAAAACCTTCCAATTCAGAGCTCTACCATTTGGTCTGTCAACGAGCCCGTATGTGTTCACTCATCTCATTGAAGTAATAGTATCTCATCTTCACAGAAAAGCTATTACCCTTTTTCCGTATCTAGACGACTGGTTAACAAGAAACAAAAACCGTCTAGCTCTATTAAAACACAGACAATTCATCATTCAATTGATTGTAAATCTAGGACTGATATCAATCAAGAAAAACAGATCTGATTCCATCTCTGAAATTCATTTTCATAGGGATGGAATTTCTTACTCACCTCAGCATAGTCAAAATTCCGCAACACAGAATTCAGGTTGTTCGAGACAATCAGAACTCAGTGAGCAGAAGTCTTTGTAGTTCTAGACAGACTTCATCTCAGACCATTACAAGTGTCTCATCTTGCACAATGGAGACCTTATATTCTTCCGCTTCATCACCAAATCAAGATAACATACAATATTCGATACCATCTCAATTGGTGGAACAATCGTCAAATTTATCTAAAAGGTGTTCTCATCAAGAACTCTCTTCCTTCTCATCAATTATTTACAGATGCCAGTCAAACTGGTTTGGGAGTTCATCTGGAACCATAGTTTCTATTATTTCATGGAGTTTGGACCCAAGACCAATCACAACTCCATATCAATCTTCTAGAAATTTTGGCCATAACACTTGCATTGAAACAAGCACACCATCACTAATCAACTGAACAGCCTTTATCTCTACAGACAACACAATAGTTGTAGCTTATCTTCGACGACAAGGAGAAAAAACTCACTCTCAAGTCTAGAAGGGTGGAACACACTGTCACCAAAACAAGATATGTCTAGCAATCAGACACATTCGAATGCAATTTTTCACATGTCAATTTCCCAACATAGATCTATTTGCAACACGTCTCAATCACAGGATAATGGACTCAAGAGGCTGACAGTTTATTTAAGCATCCGTGGACTGAACGTCCTGGCTCCGACCACTTTTGGGCAACAGAAACTGGGCCCAAGTGATGCAAATCGGTAACTTGTTGAGACATGTCCCTCAAGTAAAATTTTGTAACGGTAGAAGACTGATTCCAGACTGCAGCTTTGAGAATTTATTGAGGGGAGCCTTGTCAAAGAAAGCCCAGGATGAAGATAGCACCCTAACTTCATGTGCCTTAATCTTAAAAAAGGAAATGTCTCTTCGGAGTGAGTTTCCTGTAGGCAAGCTTAACTGTGAAAGCTATCCCTCTCGTGACTGTGGTCTTAGAGATGTCATGATTGCCTTTAATTGGTAGAAAGAGTCTAGTTCTAGACTGACGCTAGGAACTGGCCATTTCAAGATAAAATTTTAATGCTCTAATTGGGAATAAAAGTCGGTCTAAATGTACTAAATGATCTAGGCAAATGGACGGAATTTAATTCTTTGCCAAAATTCAGTTTGTAGGATCAGTGAGACAGAACCATCTGATTGACTGAACCTTAAGTGATAAGCGTCCATTGTCAGGGCGTGGATTTCACTGGTTCGTTCAGCTGTGACAAAGGCCAGTAAGAAGGCTGTTTTCATCGAGACTTGAAGTTTAGTAGCCCTATGTAAAGGTTCATATGGGGGTTTTTGCAGGCAAATTTAAATCCAAGATAAATCCCATTTAGGGGTAAGAGAACTTAGGAGAGGACGCTGAAGTTCGAAAAATCTGATTAGTTCTGATAAGACTGGGTTAGAACAGATTCTATCACCAGACTTTTAAGGCTATTTGGGATCACAGATCTATAGATTTTGATGATCTGCCATTTTTTTCTCAGAAGAGAGATATAGAAGGAAATCGGCTATGACATGATATTGACCGACAACACGACAGTAGTCAGATATATCAACAGACGAGAAGGAACCCTTTTTCCGAACCTATGGACAGAAGTATGGGAAATGAGAGGCCGTGATCCCGATTAACCTTCTTTCTATGACACCAACTGGAATGTATGGCCCATTTTGTGTCATAATCTTTTCTAAGTAGATATTCTTCTTGATCTGGAGACAAATTCTGCAACCTTTAGCAAATATTTGTTGTCTCCAACAGATTACTTGATAATTCCCAAGCTTGAAGGGCAAGAGTTGGGTTGTTTTGATGTTGAAACTTTCCGTTTGCTTGTGTCAGTAGGTTTGGAAAGGATGGAAGTCGAATCGGGGCTGGTATAAATAGTTGTAACACCTCTGAGAACCAAAGACGTTGTGGCCAGAGAGGTTGGATTAATACTATTCTGCACCTAAATTGACGAATTTTGGCCAGAATGGGCGGTATCAGAACTATTGGTGGAAAGGCATTTAAGCACGAAGATCGTTCAAGTTCATGGACAGAGCATCTATCGCAAATGCTTTGTTGTCCGAAACTGGTGAGACGTATAATTGGAGTTTGTGATTAAGGCAAATCGCAAACAAATCCTCACTGGGAAATTTGAGCATTTGAAAAATGTAATTGGCCACCGTTTGATCCAAGTACCATTCCGTGTTGAGGGGCTTGTCCAATCTGGACAGACAGTCCGCCAGAATATTGAATTTCCCTGGTATATGTCGAATTCTGAGTGTTATATTGTGTTTCAGGCGCCAAAGGAGGATTTCCCATACTTCTGTCCATAGGTTCGGAAAAAGGGTTCCTCCTCGTTTGTTGATATATCTGACTACTGTCGTGTTGTCGGTCAATATCATGACACAAGTGTGTTGGATGTAATGTACGACCTTTTTAAATGTAAAACTAACGGCCATTATTTCCAGAATATTGATGTTGAGCTGAGATTGGTAATCTGTCCAGCGACCATTAAAGGATAGTCTCATCGGTCCGAGGCGAGTACGTCATCCGTAATGACTGGTATCTATAAAAAGGAAAGACGTAGGGGTGAATGTGGTCCCTTGAATGAAGCGGTTTGGATCTGTCCATTACACTATATGAAAGGGGATCAAATTCGTAATCGGAATTGGATGATCCAGAGGAAGTATGTGGGGTCCCCACACTGACAAGAGGTACATTTGAAGTGAGCGTAAATGAAGGTGACCTAGAACCACGAAGTCTGCTGCGGCACTGAGTTCCCCAAGAGAGAAAGGAAAGTTCGAGCTAAGACTTGAATTTGAGCTAGAAATTGTTTGATTGACAAGAGCAGGGATTCCATACGGTCTGGTGGTACTCTGACATTATTGTGATGAGTCAGGAATTTCATGCCCATAAAGGTGAGTTTCTCAGATGGGATCAAATCTGACTTTTTTTTTTTTAGATTTGGATGAACCCTAGAGCTTGCATAGTTTGAAAACAAAATATTGTCTGAGGTTAGTCTGTCACGTAGAAGATTTTTCATGAGCCAATGGTCGAGGTAAGGAAAGGGTTGACGAAGGTGAGCGGGGATAACGTCTATCAGCTTAGTGACATTACGAAAGGCAGTGCCCTGAATTGGAATACCCGATTGTCGAATGTGAATCATAGGTATTTCCTAGATTGCCGATGAACTAAGATGTGATCGCAGATCTATGGAGACAGCCCAGTCTTTGGAAGTTACACTGGAGGATGAGGAGGGCGAACGATGTCTCGCCTTCCTGTGAGAATGTTTAGATTTTATTGATCTCTTGCTTCTTCTAGGAGAAGAGGATGATGAAGAGGAGATAGAAAATGATGCGGAGCAGTATCTTCTCTTCATGTTTAGAGCTAGAGATATCACTTCTGCTGGAGCGTTTCTTAGGATAAGATATGTGAGAATCCCAAGTATTCCTTGGTGGCTCGATTGTAATACTTGGGTCAGATAGATGTAAAGTCTGAATCTAGCGTAATAGAAGTCTTTGCCTGTAAGTAGAGCTCTGAAGTCCAATGTTTTGTGTTTGTACAGAGAATGCCTGGAACCCATTGATAGATGTCCAGTGTCTGATGACTTGTGCCCGGTGTGCCAGTACCCAGTGCCTGGTGATCGGAACTCAGTGCCCGGTAACTGGTGCCCAGTATCCGATGCCAGATGCCCGGTACCCAGTGACTGGGGACCGGTACCCAGTGACTTGTGCCCGGTGAAATCGACAGCCTGTTGCCTGGTGAAATCGACTGCCTAGTGCCTCGAGCATTGTAGACATGTCCTGGGTGATGTTCTCACCCGAGAAACTGCCACCTGTACGGGAAAGCAGTAAAGCCATGCGTAGTGGTGTTTCCTTGAAGAATATCTGAAGGAATGTCCTCAGTCTGCACTGAATGGACAAGTAGTCTTGGTTGTTGGTCATTCTGGAACGTCTAAGACTGTACAATCTTCTATTCTCGCGATATCCCACGTCGCAATAGACCACTTTTGGCAAATAGAACAACTAAATAGATCTGGAACAAGAAGAACAAGATATACAATTAGTGTGATTATCCCAAGAGGCCTTTAGATGACCACAACTACCTCTACAGGTAGGCAAAAATAGTCGCGAAATATATATGACATCGGCAACGAAGCAAAATATCACAAGAGCGGCGAAGAAAAATGACAAAATAATCAGTCGAAGGATTTACAAATGAACGTAATACTAACAGAAAATATCAAATTACTGGGGATTAGAAATAAAATGAAGAAATTTATCGCCCAGTTGAAAAATTCTTATGTTTTCTTTTTGTCCACAGAAGGAAAACTGAGCGTGTGATTAATACGGCGGGAGAGGTGACGTCAGACAGGTATTCCTTCAGGTAGCTTCTGGATTAAGACTGAAAAATTCTGTGGAAGGTATAATGAAGAGAGAAGGAAATAGCACTTTATCCATAGGTTAATGTATTATGCAGTTAAAATTAAATGTTGCCATGGCCAAAGTGGCCACTGGTCATAAAACAAATACACTTTGTAAGACAACACACTGCGTACATAATCATCAAATGATCATTACTACCAAATAAGGTTCACATCACTTCACTGGTTAAGGTGAAAATGCAATTTAACCATTTTCCCATTAAAGTCTATGGGAGGTTTCTGTTGTTGTGACAACCAAACCATGAGACAGATCATCACAATTTTAACCATTTAAAATCCCCATATCCAAGCAACACTCTTATCTAATTAGGGACAAATCGCTTCAATGGTTTAAAAGGAGCTGTCCTTTGAAAGTGTTAACGGACGGACGCACAGATGGACGGACGATGGATAAAAAGTGATCACTATACCTCGTCCCAGGCATACCTCAGGTGAGCTAAAAAGCTGCTCGCCATCTTCATTGCAGCAATGCACTTGGATGCAGTCTTGTTTTCCACTAAAACTTCGAATATCGGGCTTACTGACCTTTCGACATCACTAGGAAAGATGATGTTTTGCTTGGCGTTATATTCTAAATGAAAATATTTTGTTCTGACTGACCATATCTTATTAGAAACCATTTGTTTTTTTTTTCTGTTTCTGTGTTTTGTTCTCAAATATTTACCCTAAAATTAAATTGATGGCCAAACATTGGTCTGACCTATGCAATTTCTATAGTTAAGTGATTTGTTTTTAAATTTTTGATTAAGAAAATATCTTTTACTTTTCTTTGCTGAATTTGACTAACTGATGTTTCACGACAATATTTTGAAAATTTCAGAAAATGTAACAATTTGTAGTCATTCATCACTTTTCTACTTACGTTTCAATGTCTTCTCATCCTTTTATTCAGGAATATATCTGGTATATGTTTAAACGATATTAACTCCTGTCATGCTGAATAAAATAAGATGCCAAGCCCACTTCCATAATGCTTGATCCAGGTTGTTGATATAAATTCACATAGTTAATGACAAACAGTGCAGATCCAGATCAAATGGTTTCTTCAGAAACCAACTGATCTGGATCTACACTGTTTGCAAAGACAGAGTATATTTGGGTTCAGCAGGACAAGGGTTAACTCGTTATACATGTTGTTACAGTGAGAAAATTTTATTGCTGTGAGTTATGAGAAATGAACTATATAAGCCATAGGGTTCCTTTCAGATCCTCATATATCCTGTATCTATGTATTTGTGTTGTTCGTCTAATGGAACTGAAATAAAATATCGTTTAAACCAAAATTGAACAAGAGGAACTTGTTGCAAATCTACCTCCAAGTTACCTACCTTACAGTTTCTGCACAATTTGCATTCATTTTTACTATGGCAAAAAGTGAAAATATTTGATTTTTTAAAAAAAAAAAACAAATGACTAGAATAAAACTTTTTGTGCATAGGTAGTTATGACAAATGGTTTTGCATTGAATCATGAAAAAAATTTGCAAATTCACTTCTTCCGTGAAAGAGTCAATCAAACAAGGCATCGCAGGAGATACAAAATCCCCTCGCATAAGACTACTCGGTGTGGGCAAACATTGAACTGGGGAATTTCATGACATAGAAGTTATGTGAATGAAGAAAAAAAAAAGCCTGTGACCTTAATGTGAAGGTCAAATATTTCAGTCATGTCAACCTTGACCTTGAACCCAGGACCCTGAAATTCGAACTTGCTCGAGATATAATCATATCCACAAATATGTGAAGATATATTAAAATCCACTGATAAATGCAGGGGCTAAAGCTATGATTTTTTGTTCTAAAAATAGCCGCAGTTACCTTGACCTTGAGCCAAGCAACCTGAAAATTGAGCTTGCTTGAGATATTATAATACCCAACAATTGTGTGACGATATATAGAAATCCATTGATAAATGCATGGGCTAGAGCGATGACAAAGGTTTTTTTGTTTGTTTTTTTTTAAAAAACAAAACAAAAACTAGTCACAGTTACCTTGACCTTGAGCCAAGCAGCCTGAAAGTTGAACTTGCTCGAGATATTATCATACCCAACATTTATGCGGTTATATTAAAATCCATTAATAAATGTAGGCACTAGAGCGATGACAAAATAGAAAGGAAGGCAATGGTCAGGGATCGATACAATTATCCCACACCTCCCATGAGACATCAAAGGGAAAGAAACACAAACACGAAATAACCTGACCCTAATGGAAACATCACTAGCAGAAAGCCAAACGGATAGTTACTTTCCCACAAAGTGGCCAAATGGCTATCCAAAACAAAAAGATGTAAGCGACACACACATTCAAAGACAAACTATAACAAAAATAAACCATGACAGAAGAACGCCTTGGAACGGTCAGTGAAAAGTATTTCACTGGGTGGTTAAAATCGACAACACAAATACATAGATACAGGATATATGAGTTGACTTAGTGTACAGATTTAGAAAAATTGTAGGTAAATCTAATTTTTCGGAGCAATTCAGAAAACTTATTAACCGTTATAAAAGAATTGGCTATAGCCTGGATATTATGCGGCAGACTGCATGCCTAGTTGTCAACCCAATCATTGTTGATGGCTATGCTTCACTCTTTAATTGCACGACGGCGGTTCGGGCCTCAGACTCAATGACGGCCTCTTCATAAAACTTTAACCAGTGGGTTGGGGCTTGACGATATGTCTTTGGCTTGGCCCGCCATGGTTCAACTATTGGTTTTCATTTACTCTGGCATACAGTAGAATTAGCCATGAGTACTCGTCTTTGTTTATTATAGTGATTAATTTGATTTTTATGTTTTCGCTTTGATGCATTGACTGAGTTGGGAGCCTTTATGCGAACCGAATTTTTATATATTTCTGTATTAAGAGTAGCATCGGGACCCAGGGTGAAGTTAGCTAGCTGTAAAAGTGCTTTAAACCCCACGGTGGTTTGCTCTACCGACCGTTCTAAGGCGGTGGTCCCGGTGTTAGTCTTACTCTTTGTTGCTTAGTGGTTTATTCTACGAGGCGATTTGTCGTATGTCTGTCCGTGTGTCATTTTGTTCTTGTGTTTTTCAGTCCTTTTAGTATTGCGATTACCTCGCTTGGGGAAGAGAGAGCTAATCTTAGTGCTTTTCGTACGTTTGTTCGGTTTGTGCTTGTTTAGATTTGTCGGTTTCCTCTTCCTCTTGGGGTCTTGGAAGGGCTGCGGTTTGCGATTGTGGCACTCCCTGGACTTTTCTCTTACCTTTTTTACGTGGCCACAATCCTCGCCCTTACTTCTGCCGCGGTTTAGACACATAATTTGTTCTTTTTTTCTAAAGTTTTTTTTTTTTTTTTTTTTTTTTTAAATAGCCAGTTACCTTGACATTGAGCCCTGCTACCTGAAAGTTAAACTTGCTCGAAATATTATAATATCCAACACTTGTGTGAAGATATATTATCCAATGATAAATGCAGAGGCTAGAGCGATGATAAAGTTTAAAAAAAAAATAGCCACAGTACCTTGACCTTAAGCTAAGCAACCTGAAAGTTAGCTTGCTCGAGATATTATCATACCTAACATTTATGTGGTTATATTAAAATCAACTGATAACTGTTGTTAAAGGTTTTCTAAAAATAGCCACAATGACCTTGATCTTGATTACAGCACCCTGAAAGTCGAATTTGCTCGAGGTATTATCATACATAACATTTGTGCGAACTTATACTAAAATCCACCAATAAATGTAGGTACTAGAGCCATAAGTTTTTTCTAAAAAATAGCCACAGTGACTTTGACCTTGAGCCAAGAACCTTGAAAATCGAACTTGAGATATCATAATAACCAACATTTGTGTGAAGTTACATTAAAAGCTATCCATAAATGTAGGCGCTAGAGCGATGACATTTTTTTCTAAAAAAGCCACAAGGACCTTGACCTTGAGGCCAGGACCCTGAAAGTCGAATATGCTCAAGATAATACCATACCCAACATTTGTGTGCATTAAAATCCATCAATAAATGTTGGCGCTAGAGCGATGACAAATTATTTCTAAAAATAGCCTGTGACCTTGATCTTAAGCCCAGGACCCTTAAAGTCGAACTTGCTCTAGATATAATCATACCCAACATTTGTGTGAAGTTACATTAAAATCCATCAATAAACGTAGGCGCTCCAGTGATGACGTATACATACGTACGTACTTCGTTGTGCGATAGGATAAAAAACGACTTTTTGAAAGATGATGAAAGCATAGTAGACGTTTTTCGACGTAAAACTATAGGAATGTCCAGTTACCTCGTAAATGTGAAATAAACAAAAACAAATCATCCACTGTTTTGCTTAAACCATCGTCGTCAATGATGCAGAATAGTCAGCAAAGTGGTAGTTTGTTTATTCTTCATTCATTTATGATGGCGCCGTGTTATTAGCAGACGACAAAATTGAGTAACGGTACAAAAATTCTTATTAAAAAGACAATCGTGGAGAATACACATCATCTGGAAACTGATCGTTAATATCATAAACAAATTTGCGAACAACGCAAAAACACAAGTTTTGGAAGTGGTAGACATGCGATAACGCGCGCTTGCACTACAGCCTTTGACTTGGATCCACCTGTTGGCCTTTGTATGATGCTGAGAATATAGGACCAATGCTGTCATTGATTCCTGATGCTAAAAACTAAACTCGTACTTCTGAAGCTCGTACGGTGTTGAAAGCTGTGGGCTTGATCGTTCCTTCCATGGTGTCGACTAGAGCAGTATCTGACAGCCTTACAACCAAGAGAATATTGATAAAAAGAAGAAAACAGCAGCCAGATAAATTAAACAATCAATCAACGGCGTATTAGAACGCTTCCTCTACTAGTATCTTTACAACAGCAATCCCTTCACACCACAGATGTTGACGGTGGCCCAGAACAGGACTGTCTTGAATGTTCTCTCCTGTCAGCGCTAACTTGCCCATCTGGCGACAATTCTATGTTACAACACTCTCCCCTACACTTTCATATCCACTTTTATTTTCGTGGCATATCTAAGTATACCACGGATTTTGCAATACTCCCTTTGTTCATCTTGAACACTATCACCAGTATTTGTTGCCATTTTCACTACTATAAATGACCAGGTCATTATGAAGTCATTATACTTACGTACTTATACAACACGTACTCAATACTTACATCATTCAGCAGAGAAAACATTGTTTTAAGATATGGTGTATAACCCATGTATGCAGAGGTTTAACTGCTGCGGAATATTGGCCATTAGCCACATCCTTATATTCTGTTACCGTACACTTTCAGTGGGTGATTACCAAACTTTCATACATGATCAAAATTAAAAGGTGTCCATTTCAATGGTGCTTTGATTGTCAAGTTAAACTGGACGCTGTTTCTTTCAGATTGTGATGGAAAATTGATCTGCTGCCAAGATGAAAACAGCTTAACATTTAATTGGTGAATTTGGCTAGCTGTAAAAGTGCTTTAAACTCCACGGTGATTTACTCTACTGACCGTTCTAAGGCGGTGGTCCCGGTGTTGGTCTTACTCTTTGTTGCTTTGTGGTTTATTCTACGAGGCGATTTGTTTTATGTCTTACCTTGTGTTATTTTATTCTTGTGTTTTTCAGTCCTTTTAGCATTGCGATTACCTCGCTTGGGGAAGAGAGAGCTAATCCTAGTGCTTTGCGTATGTTTGTTCGATTTGTGCTTGTTTAGTTTTGTTGGTTTCCTCTTCCTCTTGGTGTCTGGGAAGGGCTGCGGTTTGTGATTGTGGCACTCCCTGGACTTTTCTCTTACCTTTTTTTTCTGATCTGATATTTGGTGCTGGAATTTTGCAAACTGGGATAAGGTTACGGAGAACTTGACCTAAATGCACATGCTGAACATTAAGTTGACAAAGATAGTGAAGGGCGAGGAGTAGGTCATGGCTAAATAGTTGCGACAGACTTCAGGTCAATAGATGCAGCTGTGGTCCATGTAACAAGACCCTAGCCCTTGTAGTTACTGGGAACCGGACCTAAACACACAGGGTGAGTTTACAACTAACACGGACAGCGAAGCATGACGAGCAGATACCGATCATGTCTGATAGTGGGCGTCAGGGCCTTTCCCCAAGCTAACTGTGGTCCCAATATGAAGACCTACTAGGAAACCAACCTAAAAGGTTGATCCATCCACACTAATGCTAACGCTCATGTTCACGCTGTGGGTATGGCATGAGCACTCATTTGCTTCGCAAGGCACATTAATAAAGAGCACAAACATTTCGTTTTCATGTTTTCATTGTTCACCGACTACGATCCTAAAATTGCAAAGTATTTCTAAATATGTCATTTATATCGTGAATAATATCATAAGTAACAATTAAGCTGTTCCTCCAGGCACAGGTTTTGTCTTTATTTTGCAGGGAAAATTAGGCTTGACATTTTATGAATGGTCTGCCCGGCAGACAATTCAAATGCCAAGTCTTATTTTTTCTGAATAAGGCGCTTTATATGTTAACCAGCTTTACGTCAGTTATATGTTATACTGCATTTAAACTAAATTTGTTGTATGCTGAGCCTTCATAAACTGTAAACAGGTCTGAAATAACGTCTGCAGACATATTAAAGATCTGCCTGTGTTTTAGTGAGACTCACATTATGGCTAAAAAATCCAGTTTTACACACTCTCTTTAGAAATATAGAAGTTTCTTTTTTCATTTTATGTAAAAATACTATTTTCTCACTATAATATTTCCCTCTGAATCTCACTAATATCTATTCTAACATGTCTGGGCATGTTGCAAAGGCAATTTTAGCTTAAGGTACGGTTCATGCGACATGCATTAGTGGTCTGTGGTGGACACTGACATTCTTTTCTCAAAGACTAGAGGTCTAAGTGGGCCAGAAATCGCTCACCTGGATTATGCATATCATGACATGTCCCATTGTGCCATGGTGGCCTTCTTGGCTATCAGATTAGATTGCCGTTAGCAATTCAGAATCTGATGTTGTTTGAAAGATTCAAGATTGCCAACATGGCCGCCATCTTGGATATTGGAACTGAACGATTCAGCAATTCTGAATCTCCATGTCATCCCGATGCCTCCCATCAAGTTTCGGCTCATCCTGACTTACTGTTTGGGAGGGGATGCGGTTTGAAGAACTTCATGATGGCGGCCATCTTAGACATTGGAACAGAACGATTTTAGCAATTCTGAATTTCCATAACACCCCAATGTCTCCCATCATGTATAAGCTCAATCAGACTTACCGTTCGGAAGCAAATGTGATTTGAAGATTTTCAAGATGGCCGCCATGGTGGCCATCTTGGATATCAGAACGGAACCATTTTAGCAATTCTAAATCTGCATGCTGCCACGATACCACGTTTCCGCGCCACCAGACTTACTGTTCGGGAGCAGCTAACAATTGCAGACTTTCATGATGGCCGGAAGAGATGTTGTTTGAATATTTTCAAGATGGCAGACATGGCGGCCATCTTGAATATCGGAACGGAATGATTTTAGCTATTCTAAATCTCCATGTAGCCCTAATGCTTCCTACCAAGTTTGGGCTCAATCTGACTTAGGATTCGGGAGCAGATGTGGTTTCAAGACGGAAGGATTTAAACAATTCTGAATCTCTGTGTCACTCCGATGTTTCCCATCAAATTTCGGCTCAATCCAACTTATGGTTTGGGATATCGTTTGAAGAATTTCAAGATCCACCATCTTGGATATCGGAACAGAACAATTTTAGCGTTTCTAAACCTCTATGTCACTCCGATGCCTCCCGTCAAGCTTTGGCTCAATCCGACCTACGGTTTGGGAGGAGATGTCGTTTGAAAATTCCAAGATGGCCACCATGGCGGCCTTCTTGGATATCCGAATGGAACGATTTTAGCAATTCTGAATCTCTATAACGCTCCAATGCTTCCCATCAAGTTTCGGCTCAATCTTACTTACGTTTTGGGAGGAGATGTCGTTTGAAGAATTTCAAGATGGTCCCCGTGGCGGCCATCTTGGATATCGGAATGGAACGATTTTAGCAATTCGTAATCTCTGTGTCACTGTGATGCTTCCCATCAAGTTTTGCCTCAATCCAACACGGGTTGAGAGATGTCGTTTGTATAATTTCAAGATGGCGGCCATCTTGGATATCGGAACGGAACGAGTTTAGCAATTCTGAATCTCTATGTCACTCCGATGTCTCCTATCAAGTTTCGGCTCAATCTGTCTTATGGTTTGGGAGGAGATGTCGTTTGAAGAATTTCAAGATGGCCACCGTGGCGGCTATCTTAGATATTGGAACGGAACAATTTTAGCAATTCTGAATCTGTGTCACTGTGATGCCTCCCATAAAGTTTTGGCTCAATCCAACTTACGATTTGGGAGGAGATGTCGTTTGAAGTGGCGGCCATCTAAGATATCGGAACGGAACGATTTTAGCAATCTCTGTGTCACTGTGATCCCCCCCCACCCCCTCAATCAAGTTTCAGCTCAATCGGACTTCCGGTTTGGGAGGTGATGTGGTTTGAAGAATTTCAAGATATGGCGGCCATCTTTGATATCGGTTTTAGATATTCTGAATCTCAATGTTGCCATAATGCCTCCCACTAAGATTCTGCTCAAAACAACTTATGGTTCTGAAGCATTTTTTTTTGTGTTGAGGTTTTACGGCCCAGTCAACCCAATTGGGTCATGTCGAGCGCGGTCAGTTTACCTAACCACACGTTTACTGGGCAGGCTTAGTCCTCTAAGCGGTTAACCAGTAGTGTGCACATTCTTTCGCCAGAAACTGACAACTGCCCTTCTTGAATCAGCGGAAGGGAGAGAATGACCATAGAAAATATTTCATGATCAATCTTCACGAAAGAATGTTGCCGACCTCGGCGGGGGTCGAACCCGCGACCTCCTGGTCTCCAGTCGGACGCGCATCCAACTGCGCCACCGAGGCCGACGGTTCTGGAGGAGATTTCGAAAATGTGAAAAGCTAACGACGGATGAGGAACGGACGGACAACAGACCATGGCATAAGCTGAGCTAAAAATAAACTACAGTCGAACCTCAATAGCTCGAGCACCGATGGCTCGTTGACCCTGGTTAATTCGAACTCGTTTTTGAGTACTTCCAAATTCTTCTGATAGCTCAAGAAAACAAATATTTAGGGAGATTTTCTTTTATTATCACGAAATTGTATGTTGAGTGTACTCATTAGAATCGCTTCTTCGCCGGCCTCGGTGGCTCAGTTGGATGCGCGTCTGACTGGTGATGCGGGCTCGATCCCACCGGGTCGGCAACATTCGTTCGTGCAGATTTAATCTTGAAATATTTTGTTAGGTCATTCTCTCCCTTCCCCTGGTTCAAAAGGGTAGTTGTCAGTTTCTGGCGAAAGAATGTGCACAGTACTGGTTGACCGCCTAGAGGACTAAGCCTGTCCAGTAAAAGTGTAGCTAGGTAAACTCACCGCGCTTGACATGACCCCATTGGGTCGACTGGGTCGTAAAACCTGAACACAACAACACTCAACATACGATTATTGTGTAGAAAATCGAAAAGATTTTCCAAAATTATTGCTATTTGCTTCCTGACCTGGCGCCATAATTAACCCTCAGTGGCTCGAACTACCAATATCTCTAACAAATTTCTTGGGACCCAAAGATATTTGAGCCATTGAAGTTCGACTGTACTATCCTTTCGACATCTCTCGGAAAGATGTTTTTGCTTGGCGTTTTAGTTTAAATGAAAATGCTATTCTGATTGACCATTTCTTATCAGAAACCATTTGTCTTTTCTGTTTCTGTGTTTTGTTCTTAAATGTTTACAGTAAAACTAAATTAACGTCCAAAAATTGGTCTGACCTATGCAATTTCTACAGTAAAATGATATTTTTTTTTGTCTAAGAAATATTTTTTTCCATTTTTCTTTGCTGAATTTAAATTATTGATGTTTCACAACAATACCATGAAAATTTCACATAACGAAAAAAAGCGGAGCTTGTTGAAAACCTGTCTCCAAGTTACCTACCCTGCACAGTTCTGCATAATTTGCATTCGTTTTTACTATGGGAAAAAAGTGAAAATATTTTATTTTTTAAAAACCAATGACTAGAATAAGACTTTTTGTACACAGGTAGTTATGACTAATGATTTTGCATTTAATCATAACAAAAGTTTGCAGATTTACTTCTATTTAAAACACGAAGCAAAAAAAAAAAACGAATTTCTGAAAGTTGATGTGTAATTAACTTATAATCACAAAGGGCATCTTTCATTTCTGCCCACGCATGGATTTTTCTGAAACTTTGTATAATAATAACTAGGCATATGCAACCTATGAAAATGTGCTTATTAAATTATATAATAAAAAGTTGGACTCAGGACGCGACCTTGACTCACTCCCCCCATGAGCTGATATCTGTCTCCAAATAAGTATTTGTTTTGTTTGTGTTGAGGTTTTACGGCCCAGTCAACCCAGTGGGGTCATGTCGAGCGCGGTCAGTTTACCTAACCACACGTTTACTGGGCAGGCTTAGTCCTCTAAGCGGTTAACCAGTATTGTGCACATTCTTTCGCAAGAAACTGACAACTGCCCTTCTTGAATCAGCGGAAGGGAGAGAATGACCGTAGAAAATATTTCATGATCAATCTCCACGAAAGAATGTTGCCGACCTCGGCTCCAAATAAGTATGTCATACATCTTAAGTTTAATTTAGTTTTAAGATTTTTGCGCTGTGCTGAATGGTGAACACCATAGTAATTCTATTGGTATCAGAAAACATTTATATTTAATTAAAGTTAACATTTTCTGATAAATTGATTATAAAAATTCTGAATTTTTTACCAAAAAATGAAAAAAATATCAAAATTAAACTTTCAAAATTAATATGTTATAGTCTTTGTCAAGATTTCATATTACCAGGAAAATTTGCTACATATATCCTCTATAGCTGTGCCAAATTTCATAAAAAATCAAAACCGGTAACATTGTCATTTTAGGCCTTGAATGGATATAGGTCGATTTTTACAAAATTGACTGTTTTGTTACATTGATAAAAAACAGTAGAGAAAGGCAGTTTTATCAAACACTTCTAACACTTAACAAATCAAAGAGAGTTTAGACAACTCGGAATGAATATATCTTGAGCTACACATTAAATTTTCATGACTTTCTATTACTTGCCTTTATGGACTCTGACTAACCAACTATTACAAATGTATACAGCATAACAAATTAAATCTAAAGAAATTACGCTTTAATTCATGTCAGCAAATCATTGAGCATTTTGTATAATTACTTCCCAAAAGGCATAAAACTAAAATAGGTGTAAAACAGGGGTATCCATTCTCACCATTACAAAAATAGGCCTAAAACAGGGAGATCTATAATCTCCATTGTCATATTAAGAAGATGTGCAAACGTACTATTGCAAGTAGTTGTTGCTTGTTTGTTTGTTTGTTTGTTTTGAAGAAGGATTTGCATCCCCATCAACAGATTTTAGGATTTTTGGAGATTTGCTTCTGGACTGGTGAACTCTATCCAAACTAAGAACGCTTGAAAAGAAAATAATACCTATAGACTTAACTTCTGATATATCTATAGCTTGCTTGCAAGCATATATTGTATTTTGAAATTATGAACACTGGATTTCTTGTCCTGTAACATGTTCAAATGTGTCACTTCAATCGGTATTTCCTGCGATCGAATTGACACTGACACTGGAGTTTTTCTCTTTGTTTCAACAGTTATCTTTGATGACAGCAGCACAGAATACTGTTTATGTGGTCTTAACTTTTGCTATCAGAAAAGCAGATCTATCCTTTCTTCCTTACAGTAAGCATATATGAAATTGTTTCTGTTCTGCATAAGTTCTATTCTAGTGCACATAGTTTGACTTAAACAACAAATTGGTGTTCTGTAGTTCTTCATGTTAAAGCTTTAAGATTTTTCCAAAGGTTGTATGACATTCATATTTTAAGTCATTTGCCTAAGGACTTCCATACTAGTTTGAAACTCCGCCATATGTTAATTAACACAGGAGTTTAAAACAGCTAACTTGTGTGGTCTTAATGTGAATCTAAAGGATGTATCGAAGAGTTTTTCCACAGTTTTCATTCATTTCGTTGCTGGCAGTTCTATGGTATTTAATTAATTCTATTTTCACTTTGTCTCTGTTTTTTGTGTTGTAATATGTTTTGAATGGAGGCTTTTAGTATTCAAGTTTTGTTTTAGTTCTTATACTTAAATTCTTTCTTTCATTGAATATTTTAGCTGAATATAATTTCATTCTTCTTAATACCACTGTGTAGGCACAAAAAGGAATTCAACATAGATCTAAATACACATGAAGTGTATCAGTTAAATAATGAATGCAGTTAGCCGTTTAAAAGAAATAAATGTTTTGTTTTTCAGAACCAATAAATATTTAGATTTAAACTAGGTAAGGTTGTAGTACCAAAGCATTCATCCAAACTCATAAATCCATTGCAGATTGACAATTCTGAATGTTGAAATCAACAGACATGGACCCTGAAGTTTTTAATCAGGTGTCCTAGGATAGTAATCATTACTTGTTTCTGGCGAAAGAATGTGCACAATACTGGTTAACCGCTTAGAGGACTAAGCCTGTCCAGTAACGTGTGGTTAGGAAAACTGACTGCGCTCGACATGACCCCATTGGGTTGACTGGGCCGTAAAACCTCAACACAAAATTACTTGGTAAGCAAGTTGTGCCCACCATGCCTATCTGTCTGAACGAGTAACTTTAAAGCTAGACCCAGATTTCATAATCATCATTGTCAGTTACAAGACTGCTATCTGCTTTTTATTATCTGATAAATACTTCCACAGTCAAGTATTTGAAGTGGAATCCTATATATACAGATACAGAGAACTTGGACAGTGTCTGCATGGTCCAGATCATGTAAACGAAAAGTTTTTTTTTTGGACATGGTGTTCAACAAGGTGCAATTCAGTCAACTGGTTATAAATGAATATGTACAATTATGGTATCAACTTCTTATACAAATCATACTATATCTTGGTAATCCAAATTGAAAGCTACTGATAAGTTGACTTTACACGATACTACTTATACATGAGTATTAGGTAATTTCATATTTTGCCGACTCAGGACTATATGTATTCAGGCTGTTCAAACAACATGTTACCGGTCTTCAATTTTTATGAAATTTCATGTGTTTATTCCTAATACATATGGAAAGTTTTTGTGCTGAAATGGTGTCTTGACAAGAATCGGAACATGGTAAAATTGCAGATAATATCTGGATGAATACATAACCTGCAGCTGAAATATGGGGCTACCGTTCAACTTACGTTATTGCTCCAACACTATTGCTAACTACATGAGGCCATCCATAGTATCAAAACATGTACTAATGATGGCCTTAATTAATAAAACATTCCAGCATCTGAAAAATGAAATCCTGTTTACTGTACGAAAGTTAATATTAGGGCACCCCCTGATTTGGTAGTGGCCGCGTACAAAAACAACATAAATTTACAATGGAACTACATTTAAAAGCCAATGCCTCATAATCATCAGTGTTATACCCTAGGCAACCATTGTGCAGAATTTCATCCGATTCCAAGCGTGGGCAGAAACCAATGTAAATTTCCTATACCGTGTAAGAGCCCCTTTCATTCTATTAATACAATCTACTGGCTGGCAAACAATAAAGGCCCTGACCAGACTGCAGGCATGTGTCATTTGGTTGTTTTTAATGCATCAAGAAGATGTTGGAGTCCGTGTAGTCTTTTTTATCAATATATTTTACCATATTCATTCTGCAAATGCGCATTCAAGACCAAACTGTGTGAATGTGCAGACTGATCTGGGCTTTTTGTCCGTAAATGGCAAATGGGCGCTTTTCTTCTACTAAAGAGAGAAAAGCATCACATTGCTTTTGGCGTTACTTTGGAAAATCATATATTTACAAATACAAAAATACTATCATTACATAACTATAATCAAATTCTCTATATCTGCAGTTAAGACATGATTTTTCTACTGCTATCCAATTAGCCAGTACGAAACACAAAATTATATTCCACAGCCAACTTTTCAAAACAGGACACTAAATTATATTAATTATAATCTGGATCTATGGGCCAATAATATTATATAATAAACAAGAGACTATTTGGAGAATATATCAATCCCTATTTTCTGGGGATAAATAAGAAAAATATCATTAATTTGCTAGGATCTGAATCTATTCTGAGTGATAATGGTTAAACAGTATTCTAGATAATTATGTTGATAATCATTGTTAAATTTAGGGTAAGGCCAGCAGTAACGATGCCAGGCTAGTGCAAATGCATAGGGTCTAAATTTCAAATCATTACCTCCTCCTGTCAAAGTCTGTGCGATTATTTCTGGATCTGAACAAACTAAAACTTCAGTCATAGTTCTTAACTCAATGTTAAGATTTAGGAGAGAAAAAACTAAAGCTACCAACTATGTCAAAGTAGATAACCTATAATAATTAACTACTTACATTATTGTAAGTTTCCCTTTTAGCTCCTCTCTTTGACCGAAACTGGATTGAGAAAATGTTGTGAAAGCATTACTGCGGACAAGGGCTTGTCTAACTGATCCAGTGGGAAAAATTTAAATGAAGCATAAATCAAGATTATTATTTTATTATGGTCTCTTCTGAATTTGAGTAACTCCACAGTATACTTTATGAAAATATAGATGGAGATTGTCTCTGTTTTGCATGTTATAATTTGAATTCACAAAACATATTACCTGCACAATGTATGCCATAATCAAATGCAAAGAGAAACTAAGTACTTCAAACCAACATTAAACTATCGATATACAAGTGCCCCGTTTTGAAGGTTTTCATGTGAACTAATAATTATGGATATGTACTAAAGCTCTTTTCTCTTCATATAAATAATGTATTGCACTTCACCACAACATAATACTGTTACTTTAATTACTAAATTGTTCGTTTTTCGTACAAGTTTATTCTAATTTATAATGATGAACATTCATTCAAAGGCTCTACAAGTATATAAACTAACAATATCTTCTCCAGTGAGACTGTAACAAACCCACCTGGTCAAACATCTAATGCAGCAGTCATAGGGACACATATCTTCATACATTCTCTACATGAGCTGTGTTAAGCGAACAGCAGCCTTGCATATGAACATATAACCAGAACAGCCTGTACATGCAGGGTCTCTCATCTGCCTGAAATAAGCTTGAAACCTGAGTCATATCACTAAAAAATTGAAGACTGATCTGGCAGTACATTTGTGCAGGCTTAATACTCATGACATGCACACATGCCTTTTCCATAATCTGGCTTGTATAAATTATAAGAGGAGGAAGTATAAATTATAAGAGGAAGAAGTATAAATTATGATAATAGTGTTCAATCATACATAGTCGGAGAAAAGACTACTGCAAATGACATGGCGCTCAATCAGCCTATCTACCTTAATTTTAGAATCATCAAAGTGTATCTCCTAGGAATACAAATTGAGTTAGTTTTGGTTAAAATTGTAACACAGAGTCAGTGCCAACGACGGTTTGCTTTGAGTGATAATTTTTTAAGATCATTTAATGAACCACTTATAATTCAAACAGCATGCGCTTACATTATATTTTCCTGCATTTTGAAACATTGATGGCTGGAGTTACTAGAAAATAACATATATACTAAACATCTTGGCATAGACATAGAAAAATAACATTGCACTTAAATCAATACAGATATAATAATAACAGATTTCTGCTTAAGAGGACTTATACACTTGGTAGACTGTCTGCCATTTTTACAAAGGAGACAACATTTGTAACATTCTGTTTGCTGTCCTGTTATGATGCCCCTTCTGAAAAGGGGTTTACTTTAAAAGGAAAAAAATTGTTCCCAAAGAAGGCCATTTCTTTTCTTTTAAAGTAGACCCTTTTCAAAAGGGAGGCAAAAACAATGTTAACAGTCCCCTCCCTTGAAAGTGTATCAATTCTCCTTAAGGTGAAAGAGGGGAAAAAATGCAGGTTCAACAAGTTAATTTGTTATTATGCTGAAGAATTAAATTATTAAATGCATTAAATGCAAAAATGTTTTGATTACAGTTGTGCCTAATATACAGATTTATTTAACATTACAAACATTAATCCAGAAAATTTCATTTACTTGTTTTATAACTTTAACAGACACTACAAAGACATCAAGCATCAAGTTAACGTAATTTCCAGACAAGCCAATGCAACAAAATAAACACAATGAATTTCTAATGGCACCAAACCTTCAGACACAATAGTGAGTCCCACGATCAATGTACAATGAACAATAGATTTTACATCTATTTTAATTGACATGCCATTCAATACTTTAATTTTTCATAAATATTCAACAAGTTCAACCTACCATCTACAAAGTTCTCCCAGACTAGATGGCTTGTAATGAGCCATCTCATCAGGATCAGTTTTTGAATATTACTTTTTTCAACACAGTTTTGATCCAAGCTCAAGCCCACTTCAGAAACTCAGGATTGAAAGGGTAAAACATCATCTTCAGATCTTGCGCTGATGTTTCCAGCACAACCTTAATAGTAATATACTCCAATGATTTGTTTCTCTTGCTGTGTTCATGTTTCCATCACAAACTGCTTTCATCCTTGATAATACACTCTAACAGTATTTATCCGGCTGCATTTATGTTTCCATCATACACCGTTTTCATCTCTGATAATGCACTCTGGCAATGTTTATCCTGCTGCATTTATGTTTCGATCACACTACTTTCATCCTTGATAATGCACTCTAGCAATGTATTTATCCTGTTGTATTCATGTTCCATCACATACTGCCTTCATCCTTGATAATGTATTCTAACAATGTGTTTATCATGTTGTAGTCATGTTTTCATAACACACTGCTTTTATCCTTGATAATGCACTCTAACATTGTGTTTATCTTGTTGTATTCAGGTTTACATCATAGGCTGCTTTCATCCTTGATAATGCGTTCTAACAATCTGTTTATCCAGCTGACTTCAGGTTTCCATCACACAATACTTTCATACTTGATCATGCACTCTTACAATGTTTGTCCAGCTGCATTCAAGTTTCCATCACACACTACTTTCATCCTAAATCAAGCATTCTAACAATGTGTTTATCCTGCTATTTTCGTGTTCCATCGCACGCTGCTTTCATCCTTGATAATGCACTCTTACTATGTATTTATTCTGCTGCATTCAAGTTTCCATCACACAATTTTTTCATCATTGATAATCCACTCTAACAATGTGTTTATCATGGTGTTTACATGTTCCATCACGCACTGCTTTCATCCTTGAACATACCATTCTAACAATGTGTTTATCTTGTTGTATTCATGTCCCATCACACACCTTCATCCTTGATAATGCACTCTAACAATGTGTTTATCCAGCTGTATCCATGCTTCCAGCACACAGTACTTTCATCCTTGATAATACAGTCTAACAACGTTTATCCTGCTGTATTCATGTTTCCATCACACACTACTTTCATCCTAACATCCTGCTGTTTTCATGTTTCCATCACACACTACTTTCATATTTGGTAATGCATTCTAACAACGCTTTCATACTTGATAATGCATTGACATTGATAAAAATGTGTTTATCCTGCGGTTTTCATGTTTCCATCATAGGCTGCTTTCATCCTTGATAATGCACTCTAACAATGTATTTATCCTGCTGCATTCATGTTTCCATCACACACTGCTTTCATCCTTGATAAAGCATTCTAACAATGTGTTTATCCTGCCTTTTCCATCACACATTGCTTAAATCCTTGATAATGCATTCTAACAATGTGTTTATCTTGTTATGTTTCCCCCACTGAAAGGGTGGAGACATATATTCTTTTTTCTTGGTTGTCTGTCCGTCTGTCTGTCACAAAATCGTGTCCCCTCTATAACTTGAATACTGTTCAAGATATTTCTTGAAACTTCATAGAAATATAAAGCATCATCAGACAACGTGTAGACCACAAATACCATAATCCTTGTCAATACATTTTTGGAGTTATTCCCCATTGAATTTTGACGGGTCATATCGTGGCCGTTCTATAACTTGAAAACCGTTTAAGATATTTTCATGAAACTTCATAGATATATAAAGCAACATCAGACGATGTGCAGACAACAATAACCCTAATTCTTGTCTATACACTTTGGGAGTTATTCCCCTTTGAAATTAGACAATGGTAATACCGTGTCCACTCCATAATTTGAAACTTGATTTGACAGTATCATGAAACTTCATAAAAATCTAAAACATCTAAATTTATCCTTGATAATACACTCTAACAGCATGTTTATACAGCTGTAGCCATATTTCCATCATACACTGCTTTCATCCTTGATAATGCACTACCAAAAATGTGTTAATACAGCTGTATTCATGCTTCCATCCCCACACTACTTTCATTCTTGATAATATACTATACCAATGAGTTTATCCTGCTGTATTCGTGTTCCATTACAAACTGCTTTTATCCTTGATAAAAAAAAGGTAAGAGAAAAGTCTAGGGAGTGCCACAATCACAAACCGCAGCCCTTCCAAGACACCAAGAGGAGTGGGGTTCAAAGCACTTTTACAGCTAGCCAACTTCACCCTGGGCCCCGATGTTATAATAATAATAATAATAATAATAATAATGTCTTTATTTTTACGAGGATGACATATTTAGCAAACAGTGTACTAATCTAACATATGGTCCTCTTTAAAAACTTCTAACAATATATACATATTATACACATTTACATTGTAAAATCGGCCGACAAGTTCGCCGGGTCGACACCAGAGCAGCGCTGATGTATCTTGGTAGTATATTGCTCCGCCGTCGTCCCAACACCAAACGGGTAATTTCATAATCTATGACATAAAACATTCGAACAGTCTAGGAATCGCAGTTAAAAGTTTCTTTGAATAATAAGCAAGTAAAAGTAATTAAATATCCTAATAGATGATGTTTGATAAAAAAAAACAAAAAAAACAAAACAAAAAAAAAAAAAACAGGACATTTTAACACCCTATAAAACACTCCGATAATAAAATGACCCTTAAAATGTATCTGTAGAATCTTAATATCTGCTCTGAAATAAAATCATTAACCATTGCACATTAGTTCATTGACCTACTTGTTCAGACAACACGGAAAAACGTAACACCTCACTGGCCATCATACGGTCGTCCCTCACAAGGTGCCCAACACCGTACATTACTTTATAACAGACTGGTATTCGGCCATAAGCGACAGAATGACCGAGCGAGGGGGCACAAAAGTTCCCTATTGAATTCAATGTTATCCTAACATTACATAAAGAAATACAGGCGCCTTGATAAAACTTTGTCTACACAAAAGAGCGAACATCATTACATCATGTCTGCTGTCAATTTTTATAACCTTTCACATTTTTTTCAAAACACCAACAAACGAATATTTTAAACTATCAGCTCAAATACATGGACCGACTGGCAAGCTGTATGGACAGTCCACACTTGCATGTCATAATGTCAGTCCTGATATTACTCTTAATACAGAAATACACAAAAATTTGGTTCGCATGAAGGCTCCCAACTCAGTCAATACATCAAAGCGAAAACATAAAAATCAAATTAACCACAATGATAAACAAAGACGAGTACTCATGGCTAATTCTACTGTATGCCAGAACATACACCATACCAATGAGTTCATGTATTCATCTTTCCATCACACACTGCTTTCATGCATTCTAACAATGTGTATATCTTCTTGTTTTCATGTCTTCCATCACACACTGCTTTCATCCTTGCTAATGCACTCTACCAATGTGTTGATCCTATTGTTTTCACGTTTCCATCATATACTGCTTTCATCCTTGATAATGCACTCTACCAAAGTGTTTGTCCTGCGTTATTCATGTTTCCATTACACACTGCTTTCATCCTAGATAATACACTCTAACGATGTTTATCCTGATGTATTCATGTTTTAATCACACACTGCTTTCATCTTTGATAAAGCAATCTAACGATGTGTTTATCCTGATAAATTCATGATTCTAACAGTGTGTTTACCCAGCTGTATTCGTGTTTCCACCACACACTGCTTTCATCTTTGATAATGCACTCTAACAATCTGTCTATCTTGTATTACTGTTCCGTCAAACACTGCTTTCATCGTTGATAATATACTTCTGTATTCATGTTTACACCGCACACTGCTTTCAACCAAGATGATACTCTCTAACGATGTGTTTATCCTACTGTATTCACGTTCTCATCAAGCACTGCTTTCATCCTTGATAATGCACTTAAAGGATGTGTTTATTATTTGGTATACATATTTCAATCACACACTACTTTCATCCTCGATAATGCACTCTAGCAATGAGTTTATCCTGCTGTATTCGTGTTTCCATCACACACCACTTTCCTCTTTGATAATGCTCTCTATACATGTGTTTATCCTGCTGCATTTATGTTCCATCACACACTGCTTTCATCCTTGATACTGCATTCTAACAATGTGTTTATCTTCTTGTATTCCTGTTTCCATCACACACTGCTTTCATCCTTGATAATGCACACAAACAATGTGTTTATCCAGCTGTATTCATGGTTCCATCACACACTGGTTTCATCCTTGATAATGCTCTCAAACAATGTGTTTATCCTGCTGTATTCATGTTTCCATCACACACTGATTCCTTGATAATGCACTCAAACAATGCATTTATACTCTTGTTTTCATGTTTCCATCACACTACTTTCAGCTTTGATAATGCACTCAAACACTGCGTTTATACTGTTGTATTCAAGTTTCCATCACACACTGCTTTCGTCCTTGATAATGCACTCGTACAATGTGATTATACTGCTGTTCATGTTTCCATCACACACTATTTTCATCCATTTATAATACACTCAAACAATGTGTTTATCTTGCTTTATTCACGTTTCCATCATTCACTGCTTTCATCCTTGATAATGCACTCAAGCAATGTGTTTATACTATTGTATTCATGTTTCCATCATTCACTGCTTTCATCCTTGATAATGCACCCAAACAATGTGTTTATACTGTTGTATTCATGTTTCCATCACATACTGCTTTCATCCTTGATAATGCACTCAAACAATGTATTTATCATGTTGTATTCTTGTTCTATCATAAACTGGTTTCATCCTTGATACTGCATTCTGACAATGTGTTTACCTTGCTGTGTTCATGTTTCGATCACACATTGCTTTCATCCATGATAAAACACTCTAACAATTTGTTTATCCACATGTAGCCATGTTTCCATCACATAGGGCTTTCATCTTTGAGAATGCATTCTAACAATGTGTTTATCAAGTTGTATTCATGTTGCCTCAAACACTGCTTTCATCCTTGATTAATGCCCTCTATCGATGATTTATCCAGTTATAGTCATGTTTCCATCACACACTACTTTCATCCTTGATTATGCAATCTAACGATGTAATTATCCTGTAGTATTCATGTTTCCACCACAGACTGCTTTCATCCTTGATACGTCTTTATCCTGTTTTATTAATGCTTCCATCACACAGTACTTTTTATCCTTGATAATGCACTCTATTTTCACGTTTCCATCACACACTGATTCTATAATAATGCACCGTAAAAACGATTTTATACTGCTGTATTCATGTTTCCATCATACAATGCTTTAATCCTTGATAAGGCGGTCTTTATCCTTTATCAATGTTTCCATCCTTAATAATACACCCTATGTGTTTTTTTTCAGCCGTATTCATGTTTCCATCACACACTGCTTTCAACTTGATAATACACTCTAACAATGTGTTTATCCTGCTGTATCTATGTTTCCTTCACACACCACTTTCACCCTTGATAATGCGCTCTTTATCCTGGTGTATTCGTGTTCCATCACACATTGCTTTCATCCTTGACAATAAACTCTAGCAATGTGTTTATCTTGATGTATTCATGTTTCCATCACACACTACTTTCATCCTTGATAATTCACTCAAACCATGTTTATCCTGTTGTATTCATGTTTCCATCACACACTACTCTCATCCTTGATAATGTATATTAACAATGTGCTTATCTTGTTGTGTTCCTGTTTCCATCACACTTTTCTTTCATCCTTGATAATGCATCCTAATAATGAGTTTATCCTGCTGTATTCATGTTTCCATCACACATTTCTTTCATCCTTGATAATGCACTCTATCCTGCTGTATTCATGTTTCCATCTCACACTGCTTTCATCCTTGATAATACACCCTAAAATGAATTTATCTTGTTGCATTTATTTTGTCATCACACAATGGTTACAGCCTTGATAATGCACTCTAACAATGTAATAATTAAAATAGAACAGAAAAAAAATATAACTTTTAAGAAATATTAGCTTGATATGAGAATTCCCGAAAATTATTATTAACTACTTTCAGACACCATAGAATTATAATGTTATGTCCATATGTAATATAGCTGCCAGATATTCTTCAACAGTATCTCACACTTTAATAAAAAAAATAGGATCTGGTTTTCAAACTAAAAAAAATAACGATTAAGTTTGCCTAGAATACTAACCGAGCTATCAGATTATATGAATGCTGTCATGAACACACAATGTTTGTTGGTTTTTATAAGAGTCCATGCTAAATGTAAAGTGTGCCATGATCTTTGCTGTGATACATGGTATACTTCAGTTACAGCAAAAATCATTATGCTGGTATTCTTGAAGAACAAAGCCATTCTGTGATACTGTGTGTGAGAATCCAATGATAACTTCTTCACCTTAACTAGTAATGCAGGACGGCACAGAAAATTCTAGAAAATACCAACAGATGGAAAGTGAAGGTACAGATTGCCCTGTGCATCCAGACACTGAGGGTTCTGATCAGACTGGTCTATACAGTTCCGTAGTTTGTTTGTTTGATTGTATTAAGGTTTTACCTCCCAGTCAACCCATTGGGATCATGTCGAGCATGGACAATTAACCTATTAACCTAATCAAATCTTTTCATTGGGCAGGCTTAGTCCTCTAAGTGGTTAACCAGTACTGTGTATATTCTTTTGTCAGAAACTGACAATTGCCCTTCTCGAAGTTCCTTATTTTACATGACATGTACTTTTTTTGCTCAGTTTGACCCTTTTCCGTTTGCTTCACATGTGGTAGCAGCAATTAATTTATGACAGCCTAGCCAATTCGATGGTAATGAATGTATAAATGAAAACAATTAAAGAGTGATAGTTTTCTGGGACAACAGTTCTCTATAATTAATATATTTGATTTATCCAAAATGCTACTGATATCCTTTGCTTTATTATGAATTTCTAGCAATTGTTTAACAAACTTGTGTTCCCATCAACAGGAGATTCGGTGAATAGATTCTATATGAGGCAATGCACATATATACACGCACAAATGAAAACAACTTAAGTGTCTAAGTACTCAGCCAGATCAGGTGAGTCAATTACACCTCATCAGTGACCAACATATAAACTTCCAAAAATTCGGCTCACAAAGCCCAGAAAGTAAACTACAATATAGTGAAGTATGGAAAGATATTTTATGGCTGCCACATGATACTTACACCAGCTGCAGTGAAGATAGATTGTAAAAGAGCAATAAACACACACACACACACTGAAAATGATTAAAGAGTTGAATACACTGAAATAACCTTAACTGTTTTGACTTGACCTTGTCCTCTACATTTCAAAGTTTCAACAACACTACAAGTTACAGAATGTTAACAGTATAAGCTTAACTATACCTAATTTAGTACCACAAAGGCCTTTCTGTTATTTAAACTTCATCAGTGTGGCTAAATCCCAAAAGTTTGGAAGTGAAACGTGTGATGCGCATGTCTTGGCAAGCAGCAAGACAAACAGAAAGCAAAATAAGCCTAAAAGGTGGATCCCAAACCCGTTCAGATACATGTCATTTTGACAAGTCAGGTGTCTTGTCAACAGTCACCTTCCCTGTTACTGACACCTTCACTTCATTGTAAAAGTTAAAGAAACCCCAAAGTAATTTGCAAGGTAATAATCAACTCTGACAATATTATGTGGACTGGATATTTGTGAAAGTTTGCTGCCATTTTGCAAAGGGAGAGAACTTTTTGACTTTTATTTTACTACACTGCAGCTGGTGTTAGTGCAGTGTGGCTGCTGTACAACGTCTCCCTGTACATCACCATAGTGCAGCTTATATTTTCATTTCCTTTGGGATCACTGGGCCCATTGTGGTATCTTTAAAAATGAAGTTCTGCTCATGTATACACTAGAGGGCATAAGCAATGTTGCAAACTTCATTACTCCTTATGAAGAGTCTCAATAAAACCGAGGCTGCCATTTTCTATCTGTAATGTGTTCTTTGTTTCCAAAGGCAATCATTTTGACTTTTATTGTACTGCAAGAAATATCTGAAACCTTTCAAAAACTAGAACTGTTTTCAGAGGAAAACGTATGGCCCCTACCAGTTTGAACAGACATATTGTTGAAATAGGTTGTATCTATAATTTCTCTTTGTGTGTGTGTGTGTGTGTTCGATGAAGGCCCTTTTCCAAATCTAAGTCATTGTGTGACCTTGAAAATGGGGTCAATGTCACCAATATCTAATCAGTTTTTGTCCCTGTCTCAACAATATAGCTGTGCAAGTTTGGTCAAAATCCATCCATTTATTCAGGAGATATGGTGCAGACAAGTCATTTCCCCAAAATCTGAGCCCTCCTGTAACATTGAAAATGGGGTCATCAATCTAATCAGTTCTTTTTCATGTCACAACAGTTTAGCTGTGGAAGTTTGGTCAGGGTCCATCCACTCCTTCATAAAATAGGATGCAGACAAGCCATAATCCAACAATCTAAGCCCTTGTGTGACCTTGAAAATGGGGTCAAGGTCACCAAAATCTAATCAGTTCTTTTCCATGTCACAACAATATAGATGTACAGGTTTGGTCAAAATCTACCCATTCCTTCATGAGATAGGATGCAGACAAGCCATTTTTCAACAATCTGAGCCCTCCTGTGACCTTGAAAATTGGGTCTAATCAGATCTTTTCCATGTCACAACAATATAGATGTACAAATTTGGTCAAAATCCACTCATTCCTTCAGGAGACAGGGTACAGACAAGCCATTTTCCAAAAGTCTAAGCCTTAGTATGACCTTGGAAATGGGGTCAAGGTCACCAAAATCTGAACATTTCTTTTCCATACCTCAACAATAAAGATGTAAAAGTTTGGTCAAAATCCATCCATTCATATAGGAGATAGGGTGCAGACAAGCTATTTTATCTAAGCCCTCACGTGAAAATTGGGTCACGGTCACCAAAATCTAATCAGTTCTTTTCCATGTCCCAGCAATACAGATGTGCAAGTTTGGTCAAAATCCATTTGTTCCTTCAGGAGATAGGGTGCAGAAAAGCCCTTTCCAGCCATTTCCAAAAATCTAAGCCCTCGTTTTACCTTGAAAATGGGGTCGATGTCACCAAAATCAATCATCATTTTTCCACCACCCAATGATAAATTTGTGTGTTTGGCCAAAATCCATCCATTCATTAAGGAGATAGAGAACAGACAAGAGGCTACGCTGAGGAGGATGCCGATGCGTCGACAGGATCTGCACTAAAAACAATAGGTCCCCCGCCCCTATGGTGGGGGGACATAATTAGGACTCCTCTTTAAGGCAAGATTTTACTGCACAAGGGAGTATATTCTTTCCTTTAAGAGAAGTCCCCAATGAGAATGGAGACAAATATTTCTATTTCTGTTATTTCCTTTAGAGGTGACGTCCATTCCCTTAATGAGCTGGGTCATGAGAAAAAGGGCCTTCAGTATATATACCTAAAAAATCAGATCAGCCTGTGCATCAAGTCAATACAATCAGGCTCATCACAGTGTTCTTGAGGATACATTTCAGAGTGCGGAAGAGATACATAGCACAGGTTTTAGTCGGGCTATAGGATGAACAGGCTGATTTGGAGCTATCCTGCTCACATACAGTAGACATGCTGTATCATTGTACAACATATATATTGTCAGCCAAACACAACTACTCACTACATTTCACTAAATATTGCACAAATACAGGATAAACCTAACATGACCTATCAGAACCTAACAAGACATTTCAGAGTGAATAGATGGCAGATGTAACTATTCATATTTTATAATTAAAATATAAAAAAGAAATAAAAAAATATTTCATAAAAAGATATATATCATGATAAACAATCATAAAGCCAGTGTTGAAATATTTACAGCTTCATAAAGACTAACCTAACAATCATAATATACATTATAAATACATACATGAACATTATAAATACATACATGGATATGCATAGATATGCAATGCATGTAATTATGGGGCTTTGATATTTTACCAATACAAGGAGACTAGATATACATCAGCAGAGGAAATGTTTTGAATACTATACTATACTGTAACACATGAGTACAGTGTGCCTAAATCGCCTAGCCGAGGGATTGTGTGAAATATTGTTCAATAAAAGTACACATTACAATAACCTTAGATATCGTTTTAAGGCCCAGTCAATCCATGTCGAGCTTTTCCTGGGCAGGCTTAGTCCTCCAAGCGGCTAACCAGTATTTGTGCACATTCTTTTGCCAGAAACTGACAACTGCCCTTCTCGAATCAGAGACGGGCTAGCAGAGCTAATATGCTAAGTATTGTTGTCATTTGTAACTGTACGTAAGCTAAATGCTTACCCAGTAAAAGAATTGTGTTACATATTATACAAATACATTTTGTGTAACTAAACATGTATCCAGTAGAAGAATTGTGTTATATATTGTATAATAGCATTATGTAAATTAAAGCCAGCTAAGGAATTGTACTTGTACAATAACTATGAGAACTAAAGTAAAAAGTATAAAACAGCATTATGAGTAAGTACAATGAGCATAAATGTACATCAAGAAGAGCAGTTATGCTAAACAATGTACTATAACATCAAGTGTACACCAATGAACCTAAACGCTTATCCAGCAGAAGGAAATTATTTAAAATAACATTTGCTAGAGCAAGTATGATTAGGCTAAAAGTACTTATCCAACAGAGGAATTGTTTGACATATTGAACAATAACATTTGTCAGAGTATGTATAATTAAATTAAGCTAAAAGTACTTATCAAGCCGAGGAATCGTTCAACATACTGAACAATAACATTTGTCAGGGTAAGTATAATTAGGCTAATAGTACTTATCCAGCCAAGGTATTGTTCAACATAACGAACAATAACATTTGTCAGAGTAAATATAATTAGGATAATAGTACTTATCCAGCCGAGAAACTGTTCGACATATTGAACAATAACATTTGCCTGAGTAAGTATTATTAGGCTAAAAGTACTTACCCAGCAGAGAAATTGTTCAATATACTGAACAATAACATTTGTCAGAGTAAGTATAATTAGGCTAAAAATACTTATCCAGTCGAGGAATTGTTCAGCAAACTGAACAATAGCATTTGTCAGAGTAAGTATAATTGGGCTAAAAGTATTTATCCAGCAGAAAGCGTTCAACATACTGAACAATAACATTTGTCAGAGTAAGTATAATAAGTCTAAAAGTACTTATCCAGCAGAAGAAGCATTCAACATACTGAACAATAACATTTGTCAGAGTAAGTATAATAAGTTTAAAAGTACTTATCCAGCAGAGGAGGCGTTCAACATACTGAACAATAACATTTGTCAGAGTAAGTATAATAAGTCTAAAAGTACTTATCCAGCAGAGGAAGCATTCAACATACTGAATAATAACATTTGTCAGAGTAAGTATAATAAGTCTAAGTACTTATCCAACAGAGGAAGCATTCAACATACTGAACAATAACATTTGTCAGAGTAAGTATAATTGGGCTAAAAGTACTTATTCAGCAGAGGAAGCGTTCAACATACTGAACAATAACATTTGTCAGAGTAAGTATAATTGGGCTAAAAGTACTTATTCAGCAGAGGAAGCGTTCAACATACTGAACAATAACATTTGTCAAAGTAAGTATAATAAGTCTAAAAGTACTTATCCAGCAGAGGAAGCATTCAACATACTGAACAATAACATTTGTCAGAGTAAGTATAATTGGGCTAAAAGTACTTATTCAGCAGAGGAAGCGTTCAACATACTGAACAATAACATTTGTCAGAGTAAGTATAATAAGTCTAAAAGTACTTATCCAGCAGAGGAAGCGTTCAACATACTGAATAACATTTGTCAGAGTAAGTATAATAAGTCTAAAAGTACTTATCCAACAGAAGAATTGTTCAACATACTGAACAATAACATTCGTCAGAGTAAGTATAATTAGGCTTAAAGTACTTATCCAGCCGAGGAATCATTCAAAATACTAAACAATAATATTTGTCAGAGTAAATATAATTAGGCTCAAAGTACTTATCTAGGTGAGGTATTGTTCAACATAATGAACAATAACGTCTGTCAGAGTAAGTATAATTAGGCTCAAAGTACTTATCCAGCGGAGGAATCATTCAATATACTGAACAATAACATTTGTCAGAATAAATATAATTAGGCTAAAAGTACTTATCCAGCCGAGGAATTGATCAATATACCAAACATTAACATTTGTCAGTGTAGGTATAATTAAACTTAAATACCTTTATATGTAATTAGTCTAAATTACGTGATGGAAGCAATTTGCACTGTACAATAACATTAGGTATAATTGCAAGGAACTCGTGCTTTCAGCACAGCATGTGCCATGATACTGTACCACATTAAGCTTAGATGTACTTTCCACAAGTGATTAAATATTTACACCAAAACACATGCAGGGCCACTTTAGGCTGCCTTCCTTTGCACCTACACAGTCTGGTTTCTACAGTGTATAGCAAATCGTACAGACCAACATAATGTGCCAGGCAATGCACCTATCAATGTTTTCCCTGAGAGTGGCGGTGGTAGGGGAAGGAGATGTTGACCCAGGGGTTATTAGACTGGACATTCTATTACTAAAGGGGGAAAAGAGAAAATATTTATGACTAAATACGAGATAATATTACAACAATTTTAATAGCTAGACCTTCTTTGCAGGCTTTCAAGCCCTACTTGACTAAAAATTAGGGCCAAAATTAGGGCTATTTTTGCAAAAAAATTAAGGGCTATTTTCACAAAATTTTAAGGCTAAAATTAGGATTTTTAATGTAGTTTTTCAAGCAGAACTCTGCACATTACCATGATGTTTCTAACCTGAAAGCTTTCACAAGCTCTTAATATATGTACTGATAAAGCCAAAGGGTTTCTTCCAATTTTAATAGTATGAAGACTGGAAACTGAGAAAAAATAGGGATGAGGGAAGTTTATGGAAAATAAGGTTTTTTTTGGAATTTGACCCTTTTTGAGTTATTTTTTAGGAATTTTAGAGAGACTTAAAAAAAAAAAAATAGGATTGTTTAGGAATTTTAGGGCCACTTGCAAGCCAGTGGCCTGGGATTTTTTAAACACTGAAGTTTGTTTCCAAAATGGACCTGGACACAAAATGTTAACAAGAGGCCCACGGGCCACGGTTCGCTCACCTGAGTGACATAGCCACTGCAGACATGCAGATGTTCCCAATAATATATGCAAAGATTCAGCCATAAGGCATCCTCGGTTTTGGAGAATAAGATTTTTAAATGTTTTTTCCCATACAAATGCATAGGGAAGCAAACTTGTACGACCATTATTTTAGCAACTTTGGTAGACCCCTGTCCCCGATGATTTAAGCAAAGATTCAGCCCCAAGGTGTCCTCAGTTCTGGAGGAGAAGATTTTTAAAGGTTTTTACCATATATGGGCATGGCGGCCATCTTGGTCATTGAACCGCGACCATTTTAGCAATCTTTCATTCCCCCAACCTTAAGGATGCTCCATATGAAATTTGTGCAAAATTGGCCCAGAGGCTCCAGAGAAGTCGTTTGAAATTCTGAATATTTTTCCCATACAAATGCATAAGGAAGCAAAATTGACCTCATGGTAAAAAGGTCAAATGTCAATGTACGACCATTATTTTAGCAACTTTGGTAGACCTCCAGTTTCTGATGATATATGTAAAGATTCAGCCACAAGGCATCCTCCGTTTTGGAGAACAAGATTTTTAAAGGTTTTTCCCATACAAATGCATAGGGAAGCAAACTTGACCTTGCCGTAAAAAGGTCAAATGTCAATATACAACATTTATTTTAGCAATTTTGGTAGACCTCCCGTCCCCAATGACTTATGCAAAGATTCAGCCCCAAGGCATCCTCGGCTCTGGAGAAGAAGATTTTTAAAGGTTTTTACCATATATGGGCATGGCGGCCATCTTGGTCAACTAACCGTGACCATTTTAGCAATCTTTCATTCCCCCAACCTAAGGAGGCTCCATATGAAATTTGAGCAAAATTGGCCCAGAGGCTCCAGAGAAGAAGTCGTTTGAAATTCTGAACATTTTTCCCATACAAATGCATAAGGAAGCAAAACTGACCTTACCATAAAAAGGTCAAATGTCAATGTATGACCATTATTTTAGCAACTTTGGTAGACCTCCAGTTTCCAATGATATATGTAAAGGTTCAGCCATAAGGCATCCTCGGTTTTGGAGAACAAGATGTTTAAAGGTTTTTCCCATACAAATGCTTAGAGAAGCAAACTTGACCTTGCCGTAAAAAGGTCAAATGTCAATATACGACAATTATTTTAGCAATTTTGGTAGACCTCCCGTCCCCGATAACTTATGCAAAGATTCAGCCCCAAGGCATCCTCGGTTCTGGAGAAGAAGATTTTTAAAGGTTTTTACCATATATGGGCAAGGCGGCCATCTTGGTCAATGGACTGCGACCATTTTAGCAATTTTTCGTTCCCCCAACCTAAGGAGGCTCCATATGAAATTTGAGCAAAATTGGCTCAGAGGAGAAGTCGTTTGAAAAATGTTAATGGACGGACGGACGGACAGTGATCACAATAGCTCATCCTGAGCATAGCTCAGGTGAGCTAAAAATGCCTTCCGTATGTAATCCCTGGTCTCCACCCCACATCTCTAGGAAAAATATTGACAGCTGCAGTGACATCAATGTAGATAATAAATACTGCTTTATAAAATGCTTAATAATCAAGACTAGAGTAGTGTCTATACAATGTCCACCTTGCAATGGCTACAGTCTACAAAAAAATATCATCTATTTTCTCACAGATACTAGCAACAAACATTTTATCATTCGACATTTCAACTTTAACCCATATAAGCCTGGCGTCCCTTTTGAGGGACAGAAGCAAACAGTGCAGACCTTGATCAGACACTGCATTAAGTGGCATCTGATCATCTGATTCACTGTTTGCTTACAGGGATTTCAATTACAAATAGAAAATGAAAAAAAAAAAACACCTGACAGCCCTTGAATGACAAATGGACTCACCCAATGTATAAGGGTGGGAAAGTCCATTGTTGAGGTTAAGCACTGAAACAGACAAGGAAATAAATGTAAAAATATGGATGCCATTTTGATCATGCTACATGTAAAATGCAGGTTAACATCATATGCAGTGAAAAGCTGATGCAATTAAATACGGAAGGAATTCTTCTGAAGATTTTACCACCATTTTTCAAAGGGAGACAACTTCTGCAGATAGGATACTGTTTCCCTGCTACTTGAAATGTTTCAAACACGAGGAAGGAGACAAATATTTCCTTTTCAGAGTTACTTCCCTTAGAGGCATATTCATTCCCTTGATGACTGGCATAATAGAAAGCTATGACAAACATCAGAGGATCCTATAAAGCTACAGTGACATGAAAACTGATCTGGGATGCCAGGGTTTGCATATGTAACAAGCCCGTACTTTCTCTTGAAGAGACATTTTTCACCTTAATTTCAATAAATCACTATCAAAATCACACAGAAATAATTTCTGCTGCTATACACTGTCATTGAGACAAACAAGTTAATGAATTCCTTCATTGTTCTTATGTTAAGTTTACAAACATCACAGATTCTCATAGAAAAAAAAACGTACCTATATAATTTTGACCCATTTAAACCCCACTTTCATACAGTAAAACTGGGGTTTACAGGGAGTATACATTATTTTTCTTATTTCTGCTCAAAAACATAAATTGTGAGTACTTGTTAGAACTGTCTCACTGAGGCAGTTCTAATGAGTACCAAAAATCTATGTTTTGTGCAGAAATATGAAAAATATAAGAATTTTTATCTGAAAATTTTCATTTTTTTGTGGTAAAATTTTCAGTATATTTGAATGGGCTTGTTTTCGTAATGCATATACAATAAGTGTATATATTGAAGGCCTTACCTGACCATGTAAGGACATAGGCATTCAAGAGCTATTGCTGTTTGCATGTAGTGTTAGACTGGTTTTCATCACCTTGCCTATTATGTACTGTAGATTGCCTGTTATAAACAAGCATTTCGAGTTTGTTACTGTAACAATAAAAGCAAAATTCACTACTATCTGTGCAAGCAATGGAATGAATGTCAGACAGATGAAAGAAACTTACATGAGTTCATAAAACAAATGTTTCTTGCAGTTATCTGCAATAATTAAAGACTTATGACAACCAGTCTATATAAATGAGAGTTGATTATCCTGAATACCCTAAATATTTTGATATTATAACTCCTTAACATACTTATCCTATTTACCCTAAATATTTTTACATTGTAACTCTTGCCATACTTGTCCAAAAATTTCAATAATTCCATTTGACTACCATTGTATCTAATCAAAGCATTGACAGCACTGGTGGGCTGATTATCTCCAAGAGTAGGCAGGGAAAATGGTCTTGAAAAGGGACACGACTATTTCATTTAACCCTTAACTTCCTGTAATTTAAGCAAATAGTGTAGATCCTGATCAGATGCCATGTTCTGCTGCATCTGATTTGGATCTGCAATGTTTGCCATTGTTCCAGCACTAAACCCAGTCCAGGTTTTACAGACAAGAGGGGCCAAGATGGCCCTGTATCTCTCACCTGATTACCAGACAAGTTTCAAGTCAACTAGCTTTTCGGTTCAAAAGAAGAAGTTCAATATATATATATTCAAAATGGCTGCATCTTGGATTTCCAGTCAGAATGGTTTTAGCTAGTTTTAATCTACAAGTCACCTAGATACTTCCAATGACGTTTCGAGTCAACTGGCCTTTCGGTTAAGGAGAAGAAAATCAAAATAGGTTTTCAATATGGCTGCCATTGCAGTCACCTTTGGTTTCAGATGGGAATGATTTTAGCTAATTTTGATCTACAAGTGGCCCTGATACTTCATATCAAGTTTCGAGTCAATTGACTTTTTGGTCCAGCAAAAAAAGTTCAAAACAGATTCGTAACATGGCAGCTATGGCAACCATCTTTGAGTTCTGATCGAAACAATGTTAGCATTTTTTGTGATCTACAAGTCACCTTAATACCTCTTAACTAGTTTTGGGTCAACTGACCTTTCCGTTCAGGAGTTCAAAATAGATTTTTTGGGTTAAGGAGAAGAATTTTGAAATAAATTTTCAAGATGTTTATCTTAGATTTCCGATCGGAATGATTTTAGCTATTTTTGATCTACAAATCACCCTGATACTTCCTATCAAGTTTTGGGTTGTTTGGCTTTTTGTTTCAGGAGAAAAAGTTCAAAATAGATTTGCAACATGGCCACTATGGTGACCATCTTGGACTTCCAATTAGAACAATTTAAGCTTGTTTTTGATGTACAAGTACCCCAATACTTCCCAACAAGTTTCAGGTCAATTTGCCTTTCTGTTCCTGATAAGTTCAAAATAGTTTTTAAGACGGGGACTGTGGCAGCCATTTTGGATTTCCAGTCAGAACAATTTAAGCTATTTTGACCTACAATCCACCCCGATACTTCCTACCAAATTTTGAGTCATTTGGCATCCTTGGTTCAGGAGAAGAAGTTCAAAATAAATTTTCAAGATAGCAGCCCTGGCAGCCATCTTGAATATCAGATCAGAACAATTTTAGTTCTTTTTCATCTACATGTCTGCCCAATACTTCCTACCAAGTTTCGAGTCAATTGGCCTTACCATTCAGGAGAAATTGCCCAGATACTTCCTATCAAGTTTCGAGTCAATTAGCCTTGCCTGTCATGAGAAGAAGTTCAAAACAGATTTTCATGCTGGCCATCTTGGATTTCTGATTGAAATGATTTTAGCAATTTTTGATCTACAAATCACTCTGATACTTCATATCAAGTTTCACTTAGTGCTCAGGTGAGCTAATAACCCTCTTTACACAGCACTTTGATGTCACAGCAACAAGAATAGCTTTGCTATAAATAATTGTTACCTGGATTTCATACAACTGCTATTTGCATGGATTAACTTTATTGATCAGTGATAGTCATATGGACAACAGCAATATAACTCTTTAATAGCTTTGGATTGACTGATAAACAGATAAACAACTGATCCAAAACAGTTTTTAAAAATGTATACTTTGGCAAAAACTGCTTTCTAAAACAACAATTCCCTCACCTCAGTGGAACAGCCACAGGATACTTGCAGATGACATAGTGTATTTTTCCAATTATGCCACACTTGCAAATAAACAGTGGAGTACCTTAAACATAACCAGAAATTATTTTAACAAGTGGCCTGGGGTGGGAGGCTATACATGGTCTAGGTTTAACAAATTCTGATGCCCAGCAAAACTGTTGTACCTCTAAGCATACTTACAAAGTTTTAAAACTAGACTTTAATGAGAAATATTGTCTGAACAAGTTTAATGATCATGTAAAACCATAGCCACAAATAATTTTTCTCTAAAAACTAACCTAGTGACCAATGTTTTGTACAATGTTTAGTGAACCAGGTTTAAATTTTTGACCTAGACTTTATCAAGATGAACTCTGAGGAAGTTTTATGAAGATAATGTATACACAAGGCCCTTTTTAAGAATTGACCTAGTAACCTACTTTCTGATTCCAAACTAGAGCTGTCAGAGGATCTGACTATACCCCCGCTGAAGAGCTATCAGAGAAGAAATACCCATAGCGTTGAAATATTTTGAATTCATGCTTACCAGATAACTGTAGGACATGGTAATATGGCAATGTAAAACCTATCAAGGGATTTAACTCCATCATGAAATATTTTCTACAGTCATTCTCTCCCTTCCGCTGATTCAAGAAGGGCAGTTGTCAGTTTCTGGTGAAAGAATGTGCACACTACTGGTTAACTGCTTAGAGGACTAAGCCTGCCCAGTAAACGTGTGGTTAGGTAAACTGACCGCGCTTGACATGACCCCATTGGGTTGACTGGGCCATAAAACCTCAAAACAAACAAACTCCATGAGTTATGGGTCCTTGGCCAGTTCCGATTTACACTATACATCAACCCAAGTGTGTACCAGGTTTCAAATTTCAAAAATTGTTCAACAAGAGGGCCTGTATTGCTTACCTGATTACCAGACAAGTTTCGAGTCAATTGGTCTTTCTATTCAAGAGAAGAATATAGATTTTCAAGATGGCAGCCATCTTGGATTTCCAATCAAAATGATTTTAGCAACTTTTGATCTACAAATCTCCTCGAAACTTCCAATGAAGTTTCAAGTCAACTGGCCTTTTGGTTCTGGATAAAAATGTTCAAAAAAGATTTTCAACATGACTGCTAAGGCGACCACCTTGGATATCTGATCAGAATGATTTTAGCTATTTTTGACCTACAAGACACCCTGATACTTCCTATCAAGTGTCGAATCAATTGGCCTTTTTGTTCAGAAGAAGTTCATAATAGATTTTCAAGATGGCGACTATGGTGGCCATATTGGATTTACTATCAGAACAAATTTAGCTTTTTTTGATCTACAAGTCACCCAGATACTTTCTACCAAGTTTCAAGTAAACTGGCCTTTCGGTTCAGGAGTAGAAGAGCAAAATTGATTTCTAAGATAGTGGCCAAGGCGGACATCTTGAATATCTGAACAGAACAATTTCAGCTATGCTTGATCTTCAAGTCATCCCAATGCTTCCTACCAAGTTTCAAGTCCATTGACCTTTCGGTTCAGAGGAAGAAGAGAAAAACAGATTTTCAAGATAGCAGCCATGGTGGCCATCTTGGATTTCCGATCAGAACTGTTTTAGTTATTTTTGATCGACAAGTCACCCTGATGCTTCCTATCAAGTTTTGAGTCAGTTGGCCTTTCGGTTCAGAAGAAGCGAAAAATAAATTTTCAAGATGGCGGTCATGACGGCCATCTTGGATTTCTGATTGGATTGATTTTAGCTAATTTTGACCTACAAGTCACCCCGATGTTTCCTATCAAGTCTCAAGTCAATTGGCCCTTCAGTTCAGAAGAAAAAGTGAAAAATAATTTATCAAGATGGCGGCCATCTTGGATTTCTGATTGGAATGATTTTAGCTAGTTTTGATCTACAGGTCCCCCCTATGCTTCCAACCAAATTTCGAGTCAATTGTCTTTTCGGTTAAGGAGAAGAAGCAAAAAATAGTTTTCAAGATGGTGGCCATGGAGGTCATCTTGGATTTCCAATCGGAACAATTTTAGCTAGTTTTGATCTACAACTCAGCCCGATGCTTCCTACCAGGTTTCAAGTCAATTGGCCTTTCGATTCAGAAGAAGCAAAAAAATAGATTTTCAAGATGGCGGCCATGGTGGCCAGCTTGAATTTCCAATTGGAACAATTTTAGCTATTTTTGATCAACAAATCACCCTGATACTTCCTACTAAGTTTCAAGTCAATTGGCCTTTTGGTTCAAGAGAAGAAGCAAAAAATCAATTTTCAAGATGGCTGCCATGTTTCTAATCAGAACAATTTCAGCTATTTTTGACCTACAAGTCACCCCGATGCTTCCTACCAAGTTTCAAGTCAATTGGCTTTTTGGCTCAGGAGAAGAAGCCAAAAATAGATTTTCAAGATGGCCATCATGGCCATCCTGGATTTCAGATCAGAAAGATTTTAGCTATTTTTTATCTACAAGTCACCCTGATGCTTCCTACCAAGTTTTGAGTCACCTGACCCAGGAGTGTAGGAGGAGTAGGCTTTTAAGCAAATTGTTGATGCTGCACAACGCAGGACAATGCATGATGGACATTGACCAATCACAATAGCTCACCTTGAGCACTTTGTGCTCAGGTGAGCTAATAATGGCAAATTGTAAAACTTATCATGGGAGTTACAGACCCTCAGCCTTGATTCTGTTAGATGATACTGTTACACGATACAACAGCCCACTGTCCATGTGTGTACCAAGTTTCAACTTTATAGCTTTTATAGTTCCTAAGAAATCTGTAATGAAGATTTTTCATTTATGGCAAATTGTTAAACCTATCAAGGGATTTATGAGCCTTTGGCCCCAATTCTGGTATACACAGTACATTAGAATTGGACCTAATTCTGGTATACATCATACATCAGCCCACTGTCCATGTGTGTACCAAGTTTCAACTTACGGCATGAGAAATCTATAACAAAAATTTTTCATTGATGGTAAATTCTAAAACCTATCAATTTTTCATTTATTGTAAATTGTAAAACCTATCATGGGATTTAACTCAAAAAGTTACAGACCCTTGGCCCTGATTCTGGTATACACGATACATCAACGGACTGTCCATGTGTGTACCAGGTGTCAACTTTGTAATCCTTACAGTTCTTGAGAAAAGTGTGACAAAAAATTTTCATTAATGGCAAATTGTAAAACCTATCAAGGGCTGTAACTCCAAGATTATAGACCCTTGGCCCTGGTTCAGGTATGCTCGATACATCAGCCCATTGTCCATGTGTGTATCAAGTTTCAACTTTACAGCTTTCATAGTTCCTGATAAATCTGTAACAAAAATTTTTCATTAATGGTAAATTGTAAAACTTATCAAGGGATGTAACCAAGCATTATGGGCCCTTGCTCCTGATTCCCATATACACAATATATCAACCCACTGGGTATGTGTGTACCAAGTTTCAAATTTGTAACGTTTTGAGAAAAGCGTGATGAAAATATATCTGATGAGGACAGATGGAATGACGGACGAAAGGATTGATGGAAGGAATGAAGGAAGGACAAGGCAAATCCAGTATAGCCCCACTTTTTAATGACCCATGTCTTAAATAAAGCCTCTAATGTGTACACAAGCCTTCTCTAGGAATTGACCTAGTGACATACTGATAACATATGACCCAGTTTTGAATGTAACTTAGACTATTGTGAGAAACATTCTAATTATCAGATTAAAAATGTAGCCAATATTTATCAAAAACTAGAAAGCTCTTGACCCAAGGCTGCTTCATATGCACTTTGAGCTCAATCAGCAAGGAGGTTTCATATGCAATTTGAGCTCAATCAGCCTTGTAGTTTTAAACCTGAAAGATGCTTCATATGTAGTTTAAGCTCAGAGCTCAAACGGCATTGCAGCTTTATGGAAGAAGTTAAGGTTTTACCATATATGGTCATGGTGGCCATTTTGGATGCCCGTTCTTAATCTGTTTTGCTAACTTGAAATCTCTTGTCACAAATGATGCTTCATTTGCAATTTGAACTCAGTCAGCCTTGTTGTTTTTGAGAAGTTGTTTAAAGGTTTTACCATATATGGTCATTGTGGCCATCTTTGATGCTGGTTTCCAATATTTTCATAAACCTGAAATATTATGTCCCAAGAAAGTTGGTTGCAACTGGTAAAGCAAAGAAAAGTTGTTTGAATCATCTCAACCATTTACCCATCATATGTCTGTGAAAATCAAATGGCTGATTGGCATACATTTTGCAAAATTGTTTTCACTTCATCCAAGCAAAATTTCTGCCAAATGTGGTTCAAATCACTTCAATGGTTTCGCAGAAAAAGTTCTGTTTAAACGTGATCACAATAGCTCATCCTGAGTTTCAGTCAGGTGAGCTGATTAAAAACTGGAAATGTGTGTTTGTAAAACACTATACCCCCAACTACATCAAGTGATCTACTCCTCAGCCCCAATTAGTCTGCAAAATATCAAAGTCCTATCTTAAATACTTTCTAAGATATCTTGTACACATGATAAATTGTGACAAATGGAGCAAAAATGGATGAATCGATGTAGAAAACAAAAGCAATACAGCCCTTCAACTTTTCCAGGGCACTGAAAGGAAACAATAATAACAATAAAGCTGATGTCTACAAAGTGTTGACTGTAGGACAAACAGTGCATACTCTGATCAGGAGCAGTTTGATCTGGGACTACACAGGATACATACATTAGGAATAATGACAAACATCACAGCTCCAACTAAATTTGATAACTGAGGTGATTGTGTGGTTTTTCACTAAAATTTATCTTGTGGTCCTCCTTGGAATTTCCCAACAAGGCAATGCCAGTGAGTACCCACAAAATATGTTTTGGTATAGTCATACAGAAATGAAAATAAAAATCTTTTGAATACTCCCTTTATGAAGGCCTACAAAGAAATTGGACTCTAAAAGCCCTCTAACAGTAAAGTGCGAAATTTAACTGAAGCAGACAACATTCTAAAATGTCTTTTTTTTTTTATTTTTCAGAGAAAATAAGTCTTGACATTTCATTTGAACTGTCTGCTAAGCAGATGATTCACATGAAATGTAAAGCCTTATTTTCTCTGGAAAATAATGAGAATGTCATCTGCTGCAAGTTTGCATGGTGCTTTAAGTGTAAATGAATCAATACTGTGACCTACACAGCCACAGGCAACTCCAGACAAGATGACCTATTAAATAGGTAAGAGAGATCTCTTCTGTTGAGCAGTTAACTCTGGGTGCCAGAAGTCTACAATGAGGACCAGTCGAAGTTCTGTCCCATCGTGCCATACTTCATGTTCAAATGAGTCATCGAAGATGATGAATTTACCCTCTTTCCATGTCCTGTATAACAAAATTACAAGAATAAATCTTTACTTTTTTTTTTTTTTTTGAGATGAGTATATAGTTAATATATTTAAAAAGTAAGATGTAATAGAAAATAACAGGATACATCAGATCCAAATCCCACTATACCTGAAATTTTAGTCAATCTAACATGAATAAGTCACCTGAAACATTTCCCAGCTGTAAATACTTTCACATATCCAAACTAATTCCATAGTTCCAGATCATTTTCATATGAAGGCTTTATTATAAAACTGAATGTATGTGTTGCCATGGTACCAGTTCCTTGATGATCCAATACCTGATGGTGTCATGGGGTCAGTCTTTGTTTCCTTTGTTTGAGTTCTTGTTCAATGACAACCCTTGAGCTAATTTTTTCTGTCTTCCAAAGAAAAGGATAAAAGGGAACAGAAAAGCTAGTAGACCAAAGGATAGAGAAGAACAGAGAAGTATGAGGTAACAAGAGGCCCAAGGGCCACAATTCCCTCACCTGATAATAACAGCTATTGCATATTTGCAAATGCCATGCAACTTCTTCCAGTATTGCCACAGCAACAAGGACACAAATTTGACCATCCTGTTAAAAGGCCAAAGGTCACCCTAGTATCATTATTTGAACAAACTTAGTAGACTTTGACATGTATATAGCCCAGGGGCAAGGGCAGACAACCCAAAGAAAGGGGACAAAATTTTGATTGTAACTAAAAGATTTTACTACTTTAATCATACAGTATGGCTCAGGTAAAAAAAAAAAAAAAAAAATTCAATCTGCGGACCAATTTTACAATCCGTGATTTTCTGCCGAGTGGTTTGAAGTAAACCACTCCGTGTGAAAAAGTTCTACTTGAAGTTATGCGCTTGATATTCCGAGGACATTCCGTGGACCTCAGTGTACCCATGATATTTGGAGTGTTTGCGAGTATTTGTGAGTAGCGATAGATTATTATTCTGTACAGGTACGTTTGACCATTCGGATCTCTCTCTCTCTCTAATACAATATATACCCTCTAAACTTGTGCTGGCAGCAGCAGGATCAGACTGCACAGATGCACACACTTACATAAATATTTCTGAGGCTACATGTGGCCGACGACCAACTCTGTGACTGATTTTTTTGTTTCAGCCGCGAGCATCAAAGGGTACATCTGAACAACAGCTGGTAACCTCAATGTGCAAGGCTGGCCACGCAATTTGACCAAAGCCTTGGATGATTTCTATTCACCTAGTTTTAGTTTTGGATTAGGAGTGGTGCACACCTGAGTCTTCCCATATTCGTTTTCATGTGACAAGCACTTTTATCCAGGCTGGCCTATTTTTCCCCTATCACTTTAGCAGCAGAAATGTCCCTTTCCAAACCATCTTATTGTTTTTTACCAATTTATCTTGTTTTTCTTTCTAAGTCAGAAATTCCAGCCTTTCAAATCATTGTTTTCAAGCTTAGCACTTGCTGCTGCTGCCAAAAAATAGTTTGAACCCCCTAAAGTGCTGCTGAAACTCTAAAGCAGATGCCGATCTGTTTTCAGTACTTTACCATGAAAATAAGGCTGAACATTTCATGTGAATCATCTGCACAGCAGACAATTCACTTGTCATGTTATATTTACACTGAAAAATAAGAAAAAAGAAGAATGAAAATGCCGTCCGCTGAATGTGATAAGTGATTCAAGAGTTAAGGAGACCTTAACACGGTCAGGAAACTTCATAATTGGAGCCAGTGGCTCTGATAAGCAAATATTGTGTGCGTCTTCCGGAGTACGTGCGGCTCTGAATATAGCGGCTGAAAAAAGTAAACAAAAGAGGTAGGTCAGTCACTCGTCGGAAGAATCTGTTTTTGTGGGGTAGTTTTTCTCAAAAAGGAGAATTACATGCTGCTCTCAAGTCTTTTAACAGTTTTCTCACCTAAAAGATAGTTTGTAAATGTGTATGATCTCGTCTGAATTACTTGTGGCATGGGCTGATCGATGCTGAATAAACTGATCGTCGAAGGTTCAGCGACGCTATTCCCGGTTATTTTTTCATAAAATGCATATGCGCCTGGACTGTTTGGCATTTTTTATGTGTGAAATAATTGTTTGACCTGTCTCACTTACCGAAAAATAAAAATTGACAACAAACTAATGGAAATGGAGGGCAAATAAACAATGGCTCCGATGGTGTAGGGCGGCTCTGAATATATCGGTCGGCTCTGATAGCTGAGGGTTTGCAGAACTATTATTATAAAAGACAGCCTCTGTCCAGTTGCGAGTATTGAAGCCTTGCAGCAACGTTTGTCTCTTCTGATCTTTGAACATCTATTCTGTGCTGTAACAGTTGATTTTTGCTCTAAAATGTCTTGATGGGGATGTACAACCTTATCAAAAACAAGCACAGAAACTGAAACTGATTATGGCCTCTGGTAGTGGATTTACGTGGATTTTTCTGTTTCAAGATATGCGATGAAATTGATCACGTCACAGGTGCAATTTTTGTGGTCTGGTTTTAGCGGTAGGGGTAACTATGTATGATAGGGGATAGAGACATACATAATGTTTTAAATCTCTGAACAAGCGATCTAGACGTAGACACTTTTCTTCCATAAACACTCAGAATGAAATCTAAGTTGATAACCAAGCACCATAAATAATTACAAGAATGGTGTTTGGAAGAAGTTTGACCAATTCATGTTTCAAGATTTTTGGTCTCACAACTTTATTTTTGTTTTAGCTTTCTAAGGAATTGTTCTTGCTAGAAGTATGCCATATGGGTTATTTCTTCATCTTGCAAATTTCCATCTATTGATACATTCAAAATATGAATTTGACCTGATTTCACTGTAAAAAAGAATGTAAAAACAAAGGGATAGACATTGTGATTACATGTTCAGATGGAGAACACTGCGCAGATCGAGGCCTGGACGGCTGACGATTAGACCAGGGTTAGGGCTGTCCATTTAAATCACCACTACATGATAATGGTGATTTGGTGTCTTATGTCTCTTTCAACATAAATTATTTACGTCATATTGAGAATTCAGGGTTCATACAGGCAAGGCAAATTCAAGGACTTTTCAAGGACCAACCTCATAGTTTTCAAGGACTATAATACTTAAATAAATTCATAAATTCTGGCACTGTCATCCATTGGTTTCACATCCAGTGAAAAATTTTGGGTTAAAAAACTGATAATTTCTGCCAAATAATGAATTCTCTTAAAACCAAATGTATTAAGTTGTGGTGTAGTTGCACCTTCTGTTTTAACCTGTGAGAAATTTACGAATGTCCGCGACATCGTTTTTTCTTGTTTCTTATGCCCCTCTCCCTGGGGCTGCCACTGCAATGCACTTTCACCCATTTGTATCGATGTCCTTATTACATGGCCAACAGTGTGACTTATGTTTACAGTTTGTTTCCTTTACCCAAGGATATCATTTTGGCCACTCCAGGCTGTCAAGTGTATTTTGGTGCAAAATATATATTCTGGGCTTAAAAAAATAGGAAATTTATGGGAAACATATAGGAAAAAAATAGGAAATTTATAGGATAATTATCAAGGTTTAGCAGCAAAAAAGGTCTTATTATCATAACAAGAGCTGTCGTAGGACAGCGTAGCTCGCCTGCTGGGTACATTTTATATTGTAACATTTTTATCATTAAGAAATTCAAAATGAAATAATCTATGAAATAATTTTCAAGTTATATGGCGAAATCATTCAACCATATAATATAGGTCACACTGACCTAGATGTATTTGTATGTAAATCATTTTGTCACATAGATATAATAATCCAGGTATGACAATTCTCCATGAAATAGTAATAAAAATAAAAGGCAAAATCACTGAAGCATGAAATATAGGTCACAATGACCTAGATATAGTAAGTGGTCATTCATTGGGTCACATGGAACTAATATCCCAGGTGTGACATTTATCCAACAAATAGTATTCAAGATATAAGGCAAAATCACTGAACCATGAAATATAGGTCACACCAACAGAGATATATTTTGACGTCAATAATCGGGTCACAAAGAACTAATATCCCAGGTGTGACATTTATCCAACAAATAGTATTCAAGATATAAGGAAAAATCACTGAACCATGAAATATAGGTCACAATGACCTAGATATAGTAAGTGGTCATTCATTGGGTCACATGGAAGTAATATCCCAGGTGTGACATTTATCCAACAAATAGTATTCAAGATATAATGCAAAATCACTGGACCGTGAAATCTAGGTGACCTGGACCGTAAAATGTAGGTCACCATGACCTTCACTCTCTTACACTTAAACCGATGTCACATAGTTAGCTGATGTATAACCAGTTGTGTCTATAACCTGTAGGCATATAAGATTTTACAAATGTGTCCTAGATTTTGACCCCTAGCCCCACTCCAAGGCCCACCCTGGGGTATGAACCCAGGGGTATGTTCTTTTGGAATCTCAGAAGACTCCTCCAGGTACCCAAATTCTAAATATGAATGCTCTATGAGGAGTGAAAGTCAAGATATAAGAATTTGAAAAACTTTAACACAGTACTACAAAGGTGTCCTAGATTCTGACCCCTAGCCCCACCCAGGGGCATGAACCCAGGGGTTTATTCTCTTGGAATCTCAGAAGACCCTCCAAGGTACCTAAGTTCCAAATTTGATGCCTCTGTGAGGAGTGACTGTTGAGATATAAGCATTTGAAAAACTTTAACGCAGTGTGACGGGAACGGGAACGCAAACGCGGATGACCGGGGTGACTACAATAGCTCTCCTTGTACTTCGTACAGGCGAGCTAAAAAAGTACCAAAAATGCAGGTATTCTAAATTTAAACAGATGGTTTAATAAAGACAAAAAGCAACAAGAAGTTTTGGTACTAGGATTAAAACTTCTGTTAGCCACCGTCAGATTTTGATATTTTTGATATGGTCCTGGCCTCCACCTCCCCTTACAGCCAGCCCTCAATCACCACTTAAATGTCATCAAAGGTTTTATATTAGTGGCAATAAAAAATTAATTTATAATCATCTTTATTGCTTTAAGTCAACATAACATCAAATGTGTTTGGCCAATTCAAGATAGGTTGTATTGCAATAAATACAAGATACATGAGTTACTGACTAGGTTACTCTGTTTAATGACTAGCTCATGTAACATCCTGAAAAAATGAAGTTTTAAAGAAACCATCAAGAGAAAATTTTGTATACAGTTATACATAACTGTCTTTGTGCATTTGCCATGGGTATCTTGGGATGGTCAAGCACATAGCAAAGTATCAACATTTAAAGTAATAGAACTTTAAGAAACTGACAAATAATTTTGCCTAGTTTAGTCATTGTACTACTTGTACTATGAATTCTCTTAATCATATTCTTGAAGTTGAAAATATCTTATCAAGCTTAGACATTGTACTTCTTGTACTATGAATTCTCTTAATCATGTGCTTGAAGAATGAAAATATAAGTGACCATATTATTACACTATCAAAACTGAGAAAAAATAACACTAATCTGGCATACAAGTCACTACAGAATTTGGTTTTATTGGCTAAGTTCACCTCATTTCTTAGCTTTCTTTGAATCCACCTGAGCAATTTTCTCCAGCTTCATCCTTTTCCTACCTTCCACTGATTTCTGTTCTTCTCTTACTCTGTCTAGACGCTCTGTTGATTCTTTGATCTTTTTCTGAGCAGTCTCGATCAATGACTGACTCACTGATGCACTGGAAAAATCTCTCTTTCTTAATGCTCTAGCCAGTTTTTCATTTCCTTCTTCAAACAGTTTTTCAGCTGCATGAAGTTCTTCTTTAGAGTTCTTTTCTTTATCATTCAGCTTTTTCATTTTTTCATTTAAAGACTCTTTTTCTTTTGCTGCTTCTTGTTTTTGTTTTTTAAGCTGTGCACGCTCTTCTTTCTTTTGCTGTCTATTCTTCTCCTCCTCTTCCCTCTTTTGCTTTTCCTCTTCTAGCCTCTCCTTGTAAACTCTATGACTACCTCTGACATAACCTATTAGTTCCTTGGTAAGAGGTACACATTCTGGCAGCATATGTTCAGGATCATGGATTTTCACAGCCTCTTTAGAAAGTCTGTTCCCTATAATTGATTTTGATGACAGCTTTACCCTATCTTTTCCCAACATTTTCTTATTATCTGATAGCCCTCTTTCAACATCAGCATTACCATGTGGCAATACCAGCACTTCCTGTTACTATTTTTCCAAGCCTAGGGTACTTATCTTTGCCACTACCAGTTTTCAATTTCAGAATGTCTCTCCAGTAATGATCAATCCTTCTCAACTCAACTTCATCATCTTTCTCTATTTTCCAAAGTTTCTCATCAATTTCTTCCCCTTGGTATACCTTCCACTCATCAGTGATCAATGCCACATCTTCTTCTGCAAAAGGTAACTTCCTTGCTACCCTTTCTATTGCTGAACTGCTACTGGGCTTAATTCTATGTTCAGGATGTAAACAGCCCAAATCTTTCTGAAGTTCATTATCAAATGGAAAATTAGATAACAGGTATGACACTCCAGTATTGAAGAACTTTCTTATATCTAAAAGTGCTCTTTTCTGTTTCCCAGAATCCAGATTCCCCAATACCTGTCTTGTTGAATCCCCAATTATCATCTCTTTCCCGTACCTCAAATTTACGAAAACTACGAACAGTTCTCTTCGTAAATGAGTGGATTCTTTCGTATTTTTGCGTAATTTTGTCCGGAGATTGCGTATATTCTTGTAGTTTGTTACGAAGGTTAGCGGAAATCTGCGTATTTACGAACAAATTTCCGTACATACGTAGAAATATATTCGTAGCTGTCTACAAACGAACGGAGCAATCTCCGCACTCTGAACGGAGTACTTCGTAAAACTGTGAACTTAGCATTTTTCATTGCGGAATCGTTCGTAGAATATAGACTTAAACTTATTTCAGTTCGTATATGTATGGAGATTACTGGACTTAGAAATTTTTTAGATCAAATGAGAACATAGAATATACCAATTTTTGGTTCGTAGTCTTTCGTAGCATTGGGAGTGTGCTTAGAGACCTTTGTAATTTAATATGCATAACAGATTCACAGAAGACTTTGTTGCCATGGATACAAAATGGTATCAATTAAGATATCATAAAAGTAGTTGCTTTATTGCTTTGAAACCAAAAAGTTCAGTCATTTATAGAGCTACTCTGAGGCAACATAACTATAAAGCTAGTTCATTAGTGAATTTAAATTATGGATTAGAAATACATATACTTGGTTTTTGTGTTTTACATGTAAAATGGAATAGTCTAAATGACTTTAATAGTCCATGGAAATGTTATTGCTGATTTCAGAAGGTTGGTGGTTTCTTTTGATTACATGTATTTCAATAGAATATAAGCAAATCAAAAAGTTGAATTCTAAGTCTTGCACTTTTTATTTTTTCATTCACAATACATTGATAATAATGCTTTTCTTCAAAAGAAGTGGTGTAAAATTGTGGTAAAATCTTTTTTCCATAACTGTTAACAGATATACAAAACACACATGTACATGACTTTTTAAGTAGATTCCAATGACTAATAACCTTTTTGTAAATACAAAATGCTTTAATACAAAATAAACTTATGTTATACTTCATTTTGTGGTAGAAAAAGCATGCTTTATGGAGTTTTCATAATAATTTTGTTACTGCCCTACCTTGAAATCCTGGAGGTGCTTGCTATGTTCATTTGGAGGCCAGCCTAGGTGGCTCCATTGGATGCACATCCAACTTGTGATTAGGTTACAGGTTTGACCCCCATTGGGTCAGCAACATTATTTCATAGGGATATGATCATGAAGTACTTTTTATGGTCATTCTCTCCCTTCCGCTGTCATGTAAGAAGGGCATGCTTCAGTTTCTGGCAAAAGAATGTGCACACTCACTGGTTAACCACTAAGAGGACTAAGCTGCCCAGTAAAAGTGTGGTTGGGTAAACTGACCAGGCTCTACATGACCCCATTAAGTTGACTGGGCCGTAAAACCTCAACACAAACAAATGTTCATTGGAGACAAATAGGTAGTCATGCAGAGCTGATTACAAACAAGCGGAGTATTAGGACATTTTCTACAAACCTCTACGCAAGATACTGATGGTAAGTGTGCGTAAGCATGCGGAGCTAGTTACGAAAAACTACGCAGTCATGCGGAGATGATTACGAACCAGCCGAGTATTGGGACATTTTCTACGAAACTTTATGCACCATACAAATGGTAAGCTTGCGTAAGCATGCGGAGCTAGTTACGAACAACTACGCAGTCATGCGGAGATGATTACAAACCAGCGGAGTATTGGGACATTTTCTACGGAACTTTACGCAACATACAAATGGTAAGCGTGCGTAAGCATGCGGAGCTAGTTACGAACAATTACGCAGTCATGCGGAGATGATTACAAACCAGCAGAGTATTGGGACATTTTCTACGAACCTTTACCCAAGATACGAATGGTAAATATGCGTAAGCATGCGGAAATTTCATCCCAATACTCCGCTTGTTACGAAAGTGCGTAGCTCATTCCAAATGTGGTGGTAATCGTAGAGATTTACACATTCTCCGCTTTGTTTTCCATTTTTCAGTAAAAAATTGCTTCGTAGTAAATGTCCCAATACTCCGCACAATATTTTCTTCGGAGTTATTCGTAGTTGCACGGAATCCTTCGGAAATTTGAGGTACGGGTTGTCTGACAACTGATTCTGTAGCTCACCATGCTTTACCTCTTTCAGATCCTGTCCAGTTTTATTCTGATATACAGATGCTTTGACACATCTGCCCATCATCATGTAAACAAGCCGACACAGTTCTTCATATAACACATGAACTAACGGAGCTTCTGTCTGGAACAATTCCAGAAATGAATGATACAGAGGCATCACTGACTGTAAGAAGTGAAGTTTAACTAAAGTTTGCCGGCCTGGGTGGCTCAGTTGGATGCGCCGTCTGACTGGAGACCAGGAGATCGCGGGTTCAACCCCCGCCGAGGTCGGCAACATTCTTTCGTGGAGATTGATCATGAAATATTTTCTACGGTCATTCTCTCCCTTCCGCTGATTCAAGAAGGGCAGTTGTCAGTTTCTGGCGAAAGAATGTGCACAATACTGGTTAACCACTTAGAGGACTAAGCATGCCCAGTAAACGTGTGGTTAGGTAAACTGACCGCGCTCGACATGACCCCATTGGGTTGACTGGGCCGTAAAACCTCAACACAAACAAATCAACTAAAGTTTGCTTATTTTGAAGTCTTGTACATGACCTTTTAAAGGCAGAACTGGTTGGAGCATTTTTTGGATCCTTGTTTGCAAGATCTGTAAAATATTTCTGGAGAGGCTCCCATTGTTCAATAAGCCTGTCTACTACAGGACCAAGTGTCAACCACTGAGAAGGAACATGTCTTAAGACGGTATGGGTTTCCATTTCTTCTTCTAGCTGAATGAACTTGAAATCCTCTCTTCTGGCAGATGATATCTTGAAAAAAGAATGAATGTCCACAGCAAGATCATCCACTGGTGTACCATATGCCTCAAGAGCCTTACAGAAACTATTGTGAACAACATGAAGGTTACATGTTCCAATGTTTATCATTTCTGGATTTCCAGCACCTTTCAAAGACGTATTAACAGCTCTAAAAATGGTCTTATTTACATTTGGTCCATCACTGCTTAATGTAAGTATAGAGGATAGGTTAACCTTATCTTCCTCTAATTTGTCCACCATGGCAGCAGGTACCTTTGCACCTTCTGCATGTCCAAACATCAATGCTGTATAAAAACGTCTGACAACTTCATTCTGTTCTTCAGACCAGAAGCGAAAATGTAAATCTATTTGTTTTATCACCTGAGTTGTGTGGTTTCATCATAGTACAGAGTTACAGGGTTCTTACTTGAATTTACATCATAGATTAACTGTTTTTGAAAATAGGGTCCTGTATTGAACATCAATGCACTTAATCTGTAGCATTTTAAAAAATATAGGAATTTGGTAAAAAATATAGGAAATGGGGTTAAAATATAGGAAAAAAATAGGAAACCTGAAAAAATAGGAAAAGATAGGAAAAATAGGAACACTTGACAGCCTGCCACTCTCTGCTATAAACACACTTTCCCATTACGCAGAAATAAATTCAGGTTCCAAAAAAACACACACTAAAGAACAGCAGACACCATTTTTGTTTAGTCTGGTTATTGGAATTGACCATTTTCAGTGATAAAAGATGTCAAAATCGCCAAATACCACTCTGCATGGGAGACAATCCAAACATCAAGTACGAAACATTCGAACCTATGTGTATTCGAACTTTGTTTTCATGCCAAGCACATTCGACCTCTTTAATTATGGCACTCCTGCACAGCTATAGTTGCTCGAAACTTGTCGATTTTTTCTAGAACTTTAGTTTTGATTCTCACAGAGATTTAAAATTGTCTAGAATACAAGAAAATGTGAAATTCAAGTACTTAACAAGGTCTATGGACAGTTTTCAAGGGCTTTTCAAGACAAATTTTGTTTTCAAGGACTTTTCAAGACTGCCCTTCATTTTCAAGTACTTTTCAAGCCTGTGCAAACAGTTTAGCCATTCTTCTCTTGGAATATCTAAATCTCATACCCGGATGTACCTAAAATGGACAGACCAGAATCTTATAAGTTTTGCAAACTCTCTCTCTCTCTCTCTGGAATGCTCTTTCTTTTTACCCTCATGCAAATATGATTTGTCTCCTTTCGAGCTATAAGTTGTTGTTACTGACTTTATTGAAAAGAATGTTATTGCACTGGCGGGAATTGAATACCAGACCTGATTGCAGATTCAATTCCTACAGATTGTAGCGATTTATCACGAAACACACACGTATTGCTATGGTCATTCGCTCCTTCCACTGCTTCAGGATTGGCAGTTACAAGTTTCTGATGGAAGGGTGTTCAGTGTACTGGTTAACCGCTTATATATAAGCATGCCCCTTCTTTATTGGTGTGATTCATAAAAAATGCTGTTCCCCATCCCATTTGCATGGGCCTGACTCATAAAGCAATTGCAGTTAGCTCCCTTTAAACAGTCAATTGCAGTTAGCTCCCTTAAAACAGTAACATCTACCGTGTGAGGGCCTTACCACGCATTTATCAGGGTACAAATAAATATTATGTTATGTTTTTTGAAAGAAGCAAAACAATTTTACGAACATTTATACTCAAATAAAGATGAACAGTTGTCAGACATAAACTTATGTCAGGAATTAGCTGGATTTGATGTTCAAATACTTACAAAGAAAGAATCTGATGCTACTGAAGGATTCATAACTTTAAAAGAAGCAGCTGTAACTTTAAAATCAATGTCAAATAATAAAAGTCCAGGATCAGATGGTTTTAGTGCAGAGTTTTTCAAAGTATTTTGGAAAGAATTGGGTCAATTTATAGTTAGATCAATAAACTATGGATTTCAAAATGGAGAACTTTCAGTAACTCAAAAAGAAGGTATTATAACATGCATTCCAAAGGATAATAAGCCACGCAGATTTTAACTAATTACAGACCAATATCGTTACTCAATACAGTATACAAAATAGCATCAGGGGCAATAGCAAATAGAATAAAACCTACTCTGCAAAAACTTATCCATACCGATCAAACAGGGTTTATTTCTGGGCGATACTTAGGAGAAAACATAAGACTAATATACGATATTATGCACTATACAGAAGAACAAAACATACCAGGTTTACTTTTATTAATAGATTTTGAACAGGCCTTTGACTCTGTCTCATGGTCATTTATATATGAAACTTTGAAATACTTTGGTTTTGGCACATCAATTATACAATGGATAAAGCTCTTCTCTAAAAATGCAAAATTAGCTGTAAATCAAGGAGGCAATCTTTCAGACTTTTTTTACATAGGTAGAGGCTGTCGACAAGGAGACCCTGTGTCTACTTGTCTATTTGTACTCTGTGCTGAAGTCCTTGCAATTAAAATAAGAAACAATAAAAATATCAAAGGAATAACTATTAATAATACCGAATGCAAGTTGTCACAATATGCAGATGATACATTGGTAATATTAGATGGTTCATCCACCTCTTTAAATGAAACTCTTAATGTACTATCTAGCTATGCAAAATATTCAGGTCTTAAAATAAATTTCGATAAAACTAGTGTAGTCTGGATTGGAAAGAAAAAATACAGTACTGACACCATTAAAACAAGATGGAAACTATCATGGGGTAAAAGTAACTTTAAATTATTAGGAATACACTTTAATGTTGAATTACACACAATGTTAGAGTTAAATTATAAAGAAAAACTAAGTAAAATGAAACATCTTATTCAGATTTGGAAACGCAGATATCTTACCCCACTTGGGAAAATAACAGTTATTAAATCTATCTTGATATCACTACTAACTCATCTATTTATTTCTTTACCAAACCCAACCAGCAGTATCATAAAACAACTGAAGACCATGCTACTGGATTTCTTATGGGAAGGACCTCCAAAAATAAAACAAAATGTGCTTGTAAAAGATTACTCAGAGGGGGGATTAAAAATGATAAATATTGATGCATTTATTAAAGGATTGAAAGCTACTTGGATTAGACGATTAATAATTAGTAATAGTAAGTGGCAGTATATCATACAATCAAATTTAAACATTGATAAACTTGATAAACTTTGGAAAATCATACTCTGAGTCTTTGATAAAACAAATTAATAATCCTTTTTGGTCAGATGTTGTAAAATCCTATTCCTCTGTTATACAACTTAAAGAAAAGAACACAACTGAATACTTTCTATCGAGTCCAATTTTTCACAACCCAGAAATACTAATAGGAAAAAAGACAATCTTTTATCAGCAGTGGTATAACAAAGGAATTTGCTATATTAATGATATGTTCAAAGAAAATGGGGAATTCTATACTGAGTTAGAATTTGTGCATAAATATAATATAAAGACTAATTTTCTACAATTTAATGGTTTAAAAGCAGCCATAAAAGTGTTTACTAAAAAATTAAAACTTGATACTATAAGGAACAAATTAAGTAACCCAATGCTACCAACAAACATCTCTGTTTTTCTTAGATCAACTAAAGGCAGTAAAGATTTATATAACATTCTAAATCAAAACAACTACACCCCGACTTCAAAGAAAAAATGGCAAGAAATCTATGATATTGAGGAAGAAACTTGGAAAGATATTTATAGTGCTCCTTTTAAACAGATTTGTAGCACTAACTACAATGGTTTCAAGTTAGTATTATACATAGATTACTTCCAACCAAAAAATACTTATATAATATCAAAGCAGTGGACTCTCCAAACTGTAACTTTTGCTACCAGGAAGAAACAATACCACATATGTTATGGTCCTGCCCTGAAACCTTTTCGTTAATCCAACAACAGAATCAGTGGTTATCAGCAACTAACACATATACAAACAATGTAGAAGAATTATTTATTTTTAATATAGGAAAAAACATAGAAGAAGCAAATCAACATATCATCTTAGTAACAAAATATTATATTTATTTAACAAAACGACTGAACAAGCCACTCTCTTTAATAGCCTTGAAGCACAGACTTAAAAAATATTATCTTACACTTAAAAGCATAGCAGTAAAAAATAAGAAGTTAGATACTTTTGAAAAAAAGTGGAATACTTATAAAGACTTACTTGAAAATACTTAAATTTAAACACTAAAATCTACACACATGCAGAAACCTGGCAATATTGCTGTCATACCCAACATCCTATATATCAACTATAATAGAAGAAAAAAGGCGGAGAATACCCCAAACATAACCTCTCTCTTTCCCTCCTTCTTTTTCACAATTTTTCAGTTACAAACTAAACTTAAACATGTATATGATAACTAGAAGTTATTGGTATCAAGATAAAATATGTCGATGTATAATATACAGCTGTGTAGTTGTCATACCCATATTTGTTCATCATAGTTGCTGACTATATTGTAAGGTATATCCATTAGACGGGGAGAATAAATGGGTTACTGAATAGTAACTGAAAAAAAAAAAAAAAAAAAAAATATTATGTTATGTTATTCTCTTACAGTATGTACATTTAGAACATTATATTTAAAGGCTTACAGAGTAATCTTCAGAACTTTCATTTCAATGTAAAGTGCTTTGTTTTTGTGTCTGCAACATTCAGTATGCAAAACCTTGCAAGACCGTAATTTATTTTACGAGTTAAAGCGATGCATAGATAAATCTAGCATCGGTGGGAGGCGTCTTCAAAATGATATTTGTCTGTATTGTCATATGCCCTTGCGGACATTCTAGGCAGAGCCTTCCTGGGTAGAAACCAAGACTAAGTTATGCGGATAAAGTGTCTTGTTCAAGGTCACAACACTTGGTGCTGGCGGATGTCGAACATGCAACATCTGGGTTACCACTTTCTGGGCTAATTCAGCAGACAACAAATTTATTGTTTGTTTTTTGATTTCTGAGACAAATTGCATGAAATGTCAAAGCCTGTTTTCTTGGAAGATTGAGAAAAATATTTCAAAATGTCATCTGCTGAAAATTTTACCCAGAGTGCTAAGCATTAAGGTTTGCATAAACAATTCGCGCATGAGCCTGTGCATAGCAAAGCGTACAAAAAACTTGTACAAAGAGACAGATCTGCATGCACACTCTGAGCCTGCACATCAGTGGTCTGATCAGAGCCTGCGCTAATCGTATGTACCTCCTATAATCTCTGGGTTTAACAAAACCTCTTGTGCGACGAGTGAAGACTCGTTTCAGTGTGTGCACCTGCACATTCTGAAATAGTTTGAGGTAAAATGTCATTCACTATATTTAGTTTCCATCCCTAGGCACTCTTTGTGCCAAGGACCTTATCTGCAGGGTCAGTGAGGAATTGTCCAAACGCAGTAGGTGAAAGAAAAACCATGAAATATAGGTCAAGGTCAAGTATGATTCACTACATGCAATTGTCCTTCCCCAAATGTACTATATACTATGAGCTTTTGTGCTTTATGGCTACTGACAAACTGACTGAAGGTCAGATGAAACCTGACAGCAGATGAAACCCAGACCATTTGCATGTGCATGTGCATGTGAATGTGTACAAATATTATAACTTACAATAGAAATTAGGCTCAGTACCAGTATTTGTAAATATAAATGAAACAAGAGGCCCATGGGCCACGGGTCGCTCACCTGAGTGACATAGCCACTGAAGCTATGCAGATGTTATGCAACATTTTTCCAGTCCTGTCATCACAGCTAATGAAAAGATCAATCTTCAAGCAGTTCTTAATTTTGAAGAAGAATAATATATATGGCATGACAGTCAATGGAGCATGATCATTTGAACAAACTCTCAATCACATTTCAACAGAAGGATCAATGTGAAATTTGGAGGCAATTGGCTAATTGGTTTCTGAAGAATTATGATTTTATACATGTAAACAGCACAGTAGCAGGGAAATATAATAAACATAAACAAGATGGCAGCCATCTTAGATTTCCAATCAGAATGATTTTAGCTACTGTTGATCTACAAGTCACCTCGATACTTTCAATGAACTTGGCTATCTTGGATTTCCGATCAAACAATTTAAGCTATTTTAGATCTACAAGTCACCCAAATGCTTCCTACCAAGTTTCGATTCAAATGGCCTTTCAGTTCAGGAGAAGAAGCGAAAAATAGATTTTCAGGATGGCTGTCATGGCGGCCATCTTGGTTTCTGATAGGGATGATTTTAGCTATTTTTGATCTACAGGTCACCCTGATGCTTCCTACCTAGTTTAAAGTCAATAAGCCTTTTGGTTCAGGAGAAAAAGTGAAAAACAGATTTTCAAGATGGCTGCCAAGGCGGCCATCTTGGCTTTCCAATCGGAACGATTTTAGCCAATTTCAATCTATAAGTCACCCCGATGATTCCTACCAAGTTTCATTTGGGTTTAGGAGAAGAAGTGAAAAAAGATTTTCAAGATGGCCACCATGGTGGCCATCTTGGATTTCCAATCAGCATGATTTTAGCTACTTTTGATCTACACGTTACCCTGATGCGTCCTACAAAGTTTGGAGTCAATAGGCCTTTCGGCTCAGGAGAAGAAGAGAAAAATAGATTTTCAAGATGGCGACCATGGCAGCCATCTTGGAATTCCGATTAGAACGATTTTAGCTACTTTTGATCTACAAATCACCCCGATGCTTCCTACCAAGTTTCGAGTCAATTGGCATTTGGGGTCAGGAGAAGAAGCGAAAAATAGATTTTCAAGATGGCCGCCATTCCGATCGGAACAATTTTAGCTATTTTTGATCTACAAGTCACCCCAAAGCTTCCTACCATGTTTGGAGTCAACTGGCTTTTGGGTTCAGGAGAAGAAGCGAAAAATAGATTTTCAAGATGGCTGCCATGGCGGCCATCTTGGATTTCCGATAGGCATGATTTTAGCTATTTTTGATCTACAAGTCACCCAAATGCTTCCTAGCAAGTTTGGAGTCAATTGGCCTTACGGTTCAGGAAAAGAAGCAAAAAATAGATTTTCAAGATGGCTGCCATGGCGGCCATCTTGGATTTCAAATCGGCATGAATTTCGCTATTTTTGATCTACAAGTCACCCCGAAGCTTCCTAGCAATTTTGGAGGCAATTGGCCTTTCGGTTCAGGAGAAGAAGCAAAAAATAGATTTTCAAGATGGCGGCCATCTTGGTTTACCGATCGGCACGATTTTATCTATTTTTGATCTACAAGTTACCCCGATGATTCCTAGCAAGTTTGGAGTCAATTGGCCTTTCGGTTCAGGAGAAGAAGCGAAAAATAGATTTTCAAGATGGTGGCTATGGTGGCCATCTTGGATTTCTGATCGGCACGATTTTAGCTATTTTTGATCTACAGGTCACCCTGATGCTTCCTACCAAGTATCGAGTCAATTGGCCCAGGGGTGTAGGAGGAGTAGGCTTTTAAAGCAATTGTTGACGCCGCACGACGGACGACACACGACGGACATTGACTGACCACAATAGCTCACCATGAGCACTTCGTGCTCAGGTGAGCTAACAAGAGATTCCAAGTACAGCAAAGCAATACACAGCTCTATCAGTCTGTTACCATAGCAACCAAACTGTTATCCAACCAATGAAGCAAAATAATGTGCATGATCAGCTCACAGTCTTCTACAAATACGAGGGTCATGCAAAAAGTTCTGTCACTAATAGGCTTCCTTAGTTTTATCCCAGGTATATTTTTAAAATGCTTCACTGCACTTGAATGGAGTGTTGAATAGCTAATGATTTATTTTGTGCAAATTGCTTTCCAACTGACCGAGTTATTTCAAATTGAAACAGATGCAGTCATAGACACTGACCAATTTACTTGTTACATTGGAACATGGACCAGAAGACTGAAATTCGTAGCTATATTAAATGCAGCATTAGGCTTAATATAGATTCAAAGCAGATATTTAATGAATTGTGTGGTATATATGGACCTCAGACCATTTCAATGCGCACAGTTTTTAGGTGGGTTAAAGCTTTTAAAGCTGGGAAATTTTCTGTTGAAGATGATACCCATCCTGGAAGGCCTAAAACCTGTTATCAAGGCTAACATCGCTGCTGTAAAGATTGTGATCGAACAGGATGCACGATTGTCTGTCAAAAATATAGCTAGTTGTACTGGCATATTAGAAGGCAGTGTGCAAACAATTCTGAACTAGAAAAGGTGTCCATAGGACACGGATGCCCCCGCCAAAATGCCATTCAGAAAAAGGTTACATATGTAATTGTGACAGGTACAGCATGTAGTTATTATTATGGTTGATATGGCCCACACACGGTTTACTATATGGAACTTAGTCAAGGGCAGATAATTTATAAACCAAATAAGCAAGGGTTGTCTTCCATGTTCATTACACGTTGTCTCAATGTCATGCATGCATCTGTAAATTTTCATAAATATACGGTTTAGGAGTTATGGCCCGGACACGGTTTACTATATGGAACTTAGTCAAGGGCAGATAATTCAAAAACCAAACAAGCAAGAGTTGTCTTCCTTGTTTATGACACATCGTCTCAATGTCATGCATGCACCTGTAAAGTTTCATAAATATATTCCATACAGGAGTTATGGCCCGGACACAGTTTACTATATGGAACTAAGTCAAGGGCAGATTATTCAAAAACCAAACAAGCAAGAGTTGTCTTCCTTGTTCATAACACATCATCTCAATGTTATGCATGCACCTGTAAAGTTTCATAAATATATTCCATATGGTTTAGGAGTTATAGCCCAGACACAGTTTATTATATGGAACTAAGTCAAGGGCAGATAATTCAAAAACCAAACAAGCAAGTGTTGTCTTCCTTGTTTATGACACATCATCTCAATGCCATGCATGCATCTGTAAAGTTTCATAAATATATTCCATAAGGTTTAGGAGTTATGGCCCAGACACGGTTTACTATATGGAACTAAGTCAAGGGCAGATAATTCAAAAACCAAACAAGCAAGAGTTCTCTTCCTTGTTCATGACACATCATCTCAATGTCATGCATGCACCTGTAAAGTTTCATAAATATATTCCATACGGTTTAGGAGTTATGGCCCGGACACGGTTTACTATATGGAACTAAATCAAGGGCAGATTATTCAAAAAACCAAACAAGCAAGAGTTGTCTTCCTTGTTCATAACACATCATCTCAATGTTATGCATGCACCTGTAAAGTCTCATAAATATATTCCATACGGTTTAGGAGTTATAGCCCAGACACAGTTTACTATATGGAACTAAGTCAAGCGCAGATAATTAAAAAACCAAACAAGCAACTGTTGTCTTCCTTGTTTATGACACATCGTCTCAATGCCATGCATGCACCTGTAAAGTTTCATAAATATATTCCATACGGTTTAGGAGTTATGGCCCGGACATGGTTTACTATATGGAACTAAGTCAAGGGCAGATAATTCAAAAACCAAACAAGCAAGACATGTCTTCCTTGTTCATGACACATCGTCTCAATGTCATGCATGCACCTGTAAAGTTTCATAAATATATTCCATACGGTTTAGGAGTTATGGCCCGGACACGGTTTACTATATGGAACTAAATCAAGGGCAGATTATTCAAAAAACCAAACAAGCAAGAGTTGTCTTCCTTGTTCATAACACATCATCTCAATGTTATGCATGCACCTGTAAAGTTTCATAAATATATTCCATACGGTTTAGGAGTTATAGCCCAGACACAGTTTACTATATGGAACTAAGTCAAGCGCAGATAATTAAAAAACCAAACAAGCAACTGTTGTCTTCCTTGTTTATGACACATCGTCTCAATGCCATGCATGCACCTGTAAAGTTTCATAAATATATTCCATACGGTTTAGGAGTTATGGCCCGGACATGGTTTACTATATGGAACTAAGTCAAGGGCAGATAATTCAAAAACCAAACAAGCAAGACATGTCTTCCTTGTTCATGACACATCGTCTCAATGTCATGCATGCACCTGTAAAGTTTCATAAATATATTCCATACGGTTACGGACGTACGTACATACGTATGTACGGGACGGACAGGGGTAACACTTAATGCCCTTCCGCTATTCTTCGAATAGGTGGGGGCATAAAAAGCGTTTGGACCTGAGAAAGGTTTGCGCTAGGTGGGTACCTCATTTGCTCACTGAGGAGCAAAAGGCACAACGCCTTAAATGTGCCCGGGAACTTTTGAAAACATACAAAGGCTGTAATAGTCAGGTTATTTCTAACTTGCTAACAGGTGATGAAACCTGGGTGCACATGTTTGAGCCAAAAAGAAGGGCTGATAATAAGCAATGGAAGCGAAAAGATTAAAAACGCCCATGTATTGCCAAGAGAACCATAAGTTTGAAAAAGATGTTGTACGCAATTTTCTTCAATCAAGTGGGCCAGTCATTCAAGTGCCTTGTCCATCTGGTCATACAGTCACTGGCCAATTCTACAAGAAGTCTGTACTGAAGAAAGTGAAAGAGTTTTACAATAAGAAATGACCAAGCAAAGGATGGTCAGGAGTCCACCTTTTTCCATGACAACGCCCCCTCTCATAAGTGTGAGGTTGTTAAGTCTTTTTTGGTTTCTGAAAAGGTGAAAGTTTTAAACCATTTACCTTATTCACCTGACCTAAGTCCCTCTGACTTCTTTTTATTTCCAAGGCTTAAGAAAATGCTTTCTCGAAATAATAATATGTCTAGAAGTTCTCTTGGCATGGCTATTTATCAGTGTCTCCAAAAGATACCAAAAGAAGACTATTTATTTGCTTTTCGTGACTGGGTAAAAGGTTACAAAAATGTGTTTCAGTAAAGGGGGAATACTTGGAAGGTTTGTAATAAAAATATGTTTGATAAAACGTAGCACTGAAGTAATCCGAACCCAGTGACAAAACTTTTTGCTAGAACTAATACTTTTTGAGTTACCATAGGATCCACACATCTTGGACAAACTGCAGACAGACAGACAGATAACCCATTGGTGGAAGGCTAATAAGCTGAGCCTATGTATAGAAACAAGTCAATTTCTGAAATTAAAACTACCTGGTATCATTGACAACTCTGATTCTTGGTCCCTCTGGTACAACAAGTCCTAGATGTGCTCTTATTCTACAGTTAGTAGGACCACAATGGGGCCACACATGAACCCCTGGATGCATCACAGAATATTTGATCTGGCCCCGTTTGCAGCCTTTTGCATCAGGAATCTGATCAAGTAAGGCACATGTTTGTGGAGTCTTCATGCAGTTCTCTTCATGCTTTCTTCCTGTAAAAGAGAAAAGCAAAGTTCATCTCCAATCTTAAACACAGTTCTAATTTTGAACATAATTTAGGCTACTCGAGAGGGCATGCTGGCTGCTATTGTCAAAATTTAGAATACTGTAATTACCCTGTAGTATTAGACACCTTAACTTCTCATCATACTTGACTTAAATCTGGAACAACTCCATTTTATTACTTGTTGATCTGTCTAAAACATATCTGGATCAGTGGCAAACTGTGTAGTCCTTAGGGTCTATACTGTTTGCCACTATTCCAGCAGCCTAAATTCTTATTCCCCTAAAACTTTAATACACAAAAAGTGTGGACAAATGGACACTTGCACAGACAGACACACACAAGCACAGAAAATGAAAGGAAAGTAATTACTATAGTTACGTCACTAGCATAATGTACTGTAATTACCTGTATCATATAGTGTGCTTGTACCTACCTCTTCAGATAATGTGCACTGAATCTTTGGTTGGTTACTTTGGAGTTTATCAGCCCAGTCAACAGAATTACGGTCATGTCGAGCTAGTGATGAACCAATAATTGGCAAGTATCAATTAACTATCATTTAAAGGCAACCGATTCCGATGATTGATTGAACTTTCCATAATCGATTAATCAGGTGTTATCTGTATGAGCTCTAGGACTTTATTTAAAGGACCATAAAAATCTATTTTTTTTTTTTTTTTTTTTTTTTTTTTTTGCATTCTTTCCAGACAAAATACAACAGTTTACCTTTTAGCACAATACAGAGTCTGATTCTTGATGATTTTGGACATGAAAAATGCCTGATAATCCCTGTCCCTTTATTTCTGCATTGGGTTTATCAATATCACGGATCCTCAATGTCTTGACTTCTTACAGATAATGCAAAAAAAGTGAAATGTTAGCAGCAAAAAATTCAAATTTTATCACAATTCAATAAAATGGTTGGTTGGTTGAAAAATGGATTTCAAGAACATTATAATATGACTGCTAGCCTATTAGAGCATTAATACACTTAAGTTAACATGGCAGAAAATATCAGATGGAAATATATGCAACTAGTTCAATGTTACTTTTATAAATATATTGATAATGGATGCTTTAAAGGAGTTCTAACTTGATGTTAACTCGCAAATAATCAGTTAAAAGAGTTGCAAACATTTAAGAAAAACAGAGATTCCATACTTGTATGGCAGCATAATGGGATTTGACAAGTGTGTTTGTTACAATATAAAATCGTATCATTTTAGTGTTCAAATAATATTTTGGAGCGTATTTCATTTCAGTAGAAACTTGCATCGACTATATTACGATGGTGTTTTCCACATAGACTTCTTGCTCCCTGATGTTTCTACTTGTTGATTGGTAACCAGTACTAACCATTTGTGATGATACCAAAGACCCCTTGATATTATAATGACATAAAATTATCTGTTCGATAGTACATGTTTATGGATATAAGCTTAACAACTCACATCAGTGACAGTTACATATATCATATTAAAAACTAGCAGTGTTACAAAATATATGAGTTCAAATGAGCATACTTAACATGTACTTGTGTAAAATAAAGCATTATTATCACCTATATAACTTTTAACAATCACATAAAAGTTAAAATCTTTGCAAGCCGATTATAATTGGTAAAATCGCATTGGAGTACCAACCGATTCCGATGCAATAATCGATTATGATTTTTAGCCAATGTCCCAACACTATGTCGAGCCCATTAATTTACCTAACCACACTTTCCTGGGCAGACTTAGTCCTCCAAGTGCAGTTAACAAGTACTTGTGCACATTCTTTTGCCAGAAACTGACAACTGCCCTTCTTAATTCAGTGGAAGGGAGAGAATGACTGTAGAAAATATTTCATCTATACGAAAAAACTATGCACAGTATCTATCTCTGTAGAAAATGTGAACTGCATCTACCTCTGTAGCTAGCATAATGAACTGTATCTACCAATATGGTATTATATGCCTATGCCTACCTCTACAGACAACATGCCCTTTAACTACCTCTAGCAAACACTATATCTACCTGTGGTCTGCACCTACCTGTATGGTATAATGTGACTATGCCTACCTCTGCAGACAACGTGCACTGTATCTACTTCTAGCAAACACTATATCTACCTCTGGTCTGTACCTACCTGTATGGTATAATGCATTATGCTTAATTCTACTGATAATGTGCACTGTATCTATTTCTAGCTAATACTATATCTACCTCTGGTCTGGACCTACCTGTATGGTATAATGCAACTATGCCTAGCTCTAAAGATAATGTGCACTGTATCTACCTCTGTAGCTAGCACTATATCTACCTCTGGTCTGTACCTACCTGTATGGTATAATGTGACTAGGCTTATTTTACAATGTGCAAAGTATTCACCTCTGTAGCAAGCATGATATCTACCTCTGGTCTGTGCCAACCTGTATGGTATGTGACTATGCCTTACTCTAAAGACAATGAGTATTATATCTACCTCTGGTCTGTACCTACCTGTATGGTATAGTATGCAACTATGCCTAGCTCTAAAGATAATGTGCACTGTATCTACCTCTGTAGCTAGCACTATAAAATTATCTTCCCTGGTCTGTACCTACCTGTATGGTATAATGCAACTATGCCTAACAAAACAGATAATGTGCACTGTATTCACCTCTAGCTAACACTATAGCAACCTCTGGTCTGGACCTACCTGTATGGTATAATGCAACTATGCCTAGCTCTAAAGATAATGTGCACTGTATCTACCTCTGTAGCTAGCACTATATCTACCTCTGGTCTGTACCTACCTGTATGGTATAATGTGACTAGGCTTATTGTACAATGTGCAAAGTATTCACCTCTGTAGCAAGCACTATTTCTACCTCTGGTGTGTGCCAACCTGTATGGTATGTGACTATGCCTTACTCTAAAGACAATGAGCATTATATATACCTCTGGTCTGTACCTACCTGTATGGTATAGTATGCAACTATGCCTAGCTCTAAAGATAATGTGCAATGTATCTACCTCTGTAGCTAGCACTATAAAATTATCTTCCCTGGTCTGTACCTACCTGTACGGTATAATGCTACTATGCCTAACAAAACAGATAATGTGCACTGTATTCACCTCTAGCTAACACTATAGCAACCTCTGGTCTGTACCTACCTGTATGGTATAATGTGACTATGTGTAGCTCTATAGATAATGTGCACTGTATCTACCTCTGTAGCTAGCACTATGTCTACCCTGGTCTGTACCTACCTATATGGTATAATGTGACTATGCCAGCCTCTACAGATAATGTGCACCATATTATCCTCTGCTATTATGACATACTGGACTAATCTTTATCTACAGATAATGTGCACTGTATCTACCCCTGTAGGCAACTGTATCTACCTCTGTAGTCTACCTCTGGTCTGTACCTAACTGTATGGTATAATGCGACTATGACTAGCTCTACAGACAATGTGCACTGTACGTGGGTCCTGCAAAAAGTTTTATCACTGGGTTCGGATTACTTCAGTGCTACGTTTTATCAAACATATTTTTATTACAAACCTTCAAAGTATTCCCCCTTTACTGAAACACATTTTTGTAATCTTTTTACCCAGTCGCAAAAAGCAGATAATAGTCTTCTTTTGGTATCTGTTGGAGACACTGTTAAACAGCGCTGCCAAGAGCACTTCTAGACCTATACTTATTTCCAGAAAGCATTTTCTTAAGCCTTCGAAATAAAACGAAGTCACAGGGCTCAGGTCAAGTGAATAAGGTGGATGGTTTAAACTTTCACCTTTTCAGAAGCCAAAAAAAATCTTAACCTCACACTTATGAGAGGAGGCATTGTCATGTAAAAGGTGGACTCCTGACCATCATTTGCTTGGTTGTTTCTTATTGTAAAACTCTTTCACTTTCTTCAGTACAGAATTCTTGTAGAATCGGCCAGTGACTGTATGACCAGATGGATAAGGCACTTGAACGACTGGCCCATTTGAATTAAAGAAAATTGCGTACAACATCTTTTTCGAACTTATGGTTCTCTTGGCAATACATGGGCGTTTTTGATCTTTTCGCTTCCATTGCTTATTATCAGCCCTTCTTTGTGGCTCAAACATGTGCACCCAGGTTTCATCACCTGTTAGCAAGTTAGAAATAACCCGACTATTACAGCCTTTGTCTGTTTTCAAAAGTTCCCGGGCACATTTAAGGCGTTGTGTCTTTTGCTCCTTAGTGAGCAACTGAGGTACTCACCTAGCGCAAACCTTTCTCAGGTCCAAACGCTTTTTCAGAATTGTTTGCACACTGCCTTCTGATATGCCAGTACAACTAGCTATATCTTTGACGGACAATCGCGCATCCTGTTCGACCACAATCTTTACAGCAGTGATGTTAGCCTTGGTAACATAGGCCTTCCAGGACGGGTATCATCTTCAACAGAAAATTTCCCAGCTTTAAAAGCTTTAACCCACCTAAAAACTGTGCGCATTGAAATGGTCTGAGGTCCATATATACCACACAATTCATTAAATATCTGCTTTGAATCTATATTAAGCCTAATGCGGCATTTAATATAGCTACGAATTTCAGTCTTCTGATCCATGTTCCAATGTAACAAGTAAATTGGTCAGTGTATATGACTGCATCTATTTCAATTTGAAATAACTCGGTCAGTTGGAAAGCAATTTGCACGAAATAAATGGGTATCGTTAGCTATTCAACACACCATTCAAGTGCAGTGAAGCATTTTAAAATATACCTGGGATAAAACTAAGGAAGCCTATTAGTGACAGAACTTTTTGCACGATCCTCGTATCTACCTAGACTGTAGCTAGCACTACATCTACCTCTGGTCTGTTTGTTTGTGGTGAAGTTTTAATGCCCAGTCAACCCAATGGGGTCGTTGAGCACAGTCAGTTTACCTAACTGCACATTTATTGGGCAGGTTGAGGCCTCTAAGCAGTTAGCCAGTATTGTGCACATTCTTTTGCTAGAAACTGACAACTGCCTTTCTTAAATCAGCAGAAAGTACGGAATGACCAAAAAATAGATTTCATGATCAATCTCCATGAAAGAATGTTGCTGACTCAGCAGGGTTAAAACCCACAATCTCCTGACCACCAGACTGATGCCAATCCAATTGAAGCACCAAGGCTGGCACCTCTGGTCTGTACTTACTTGTATGGTGTTATGGGACTATGCCTAACTCTACCGATGTGCATTGTATCTATCTCTATAGCTAGCACTAGTCAAACCTGTATTAAAAGACCACCCTAGGAAAGTATGAAATGTGGTCTCTTAATACAGGTGGTCTCTTAATTCAGGTTGGACCTCAGAGTTCAGAACACTGTATTGACTGCCACCAACACCACTATGGCCTGCTACTAGAAACTATGACCAGAATTTGAGTTTATGACAAATTTAATACATGCACATTAAAATCAGTATATACAGAAATATAATAAAATATCATTTAACTGGAAGTTGGCTAAAATTGATAGTAAAATTCAAGAATCAGTAATTAAAAGCTCAGTTCACTACTTAAAAATTCAAGCCTTAAAAAAATCTGTGATTTGAGACTGTCTGGAGGAAATTAAAAATATTTTCATGGAAATATCTTCCAATTCCATTTCAAATTCGTCAACGATTTTTCGGCAGCTTTTCGATTTTAAAAGTTCATTCACTCGCACTTTGTCCTCCAAATTTAAAATTTTTCTTTTAGAAGCTGACATTTTAATTGAAAGGCAAAACTCTCACTAAAATGGAATTTAAAATCATCAGTTTATGAGTAAAACTGTAAGAATAAAAACTGCTTAGAATGGGGGTACAGAACTGATTAGAGAATAATAGCAACGTTATGGACTGATACAATCACATAACAGGCATTTAAGCATAGAATCAATCAAACAAGACGTACCAATTACAAATATTTGTATGTCTAAACAGAAAATTACCGGAGCATAAATTTTGCGCTGTTATTTGTGGTCGTTATAGGTTAAACATTTTCCGAAAATATGCGGTCGCTGGTCGCTTAAGGCAGGGGCTCATTTAATACAGTGTCAAATAATAGTAAAATTCATCGGGAGGATTTTATACTGGTCGCTTAACGCAGGTGGTCGCTTGTTTTGGGTGGTCGTTAGGGCAGGTTTGACTGTATATATACCTCTGGTCTGTACCTACCTGTATAGTATAAAGCGACTAAGCCTAACTCTACCGATAATGTGCACTGTATCTACCTCTGTAGCTAGCATTATACCTACCTTTGGTCTGTACTAGTAGTCCTGTTTGGTATATTTGACTGCCCTAGCTGATAACCAGAAGTAATGTATTTTGAATGGACAGTGGTGTTATTGAGATGTCAACAAAGTAAAGGCCTTGATCTTATGTGCATTTGCACTTGAATTGTCATCTATTTTAATATATTGTTTGGTGATTTTGGACTTTAAAAACAGTAAGCAGCAGATTTGAATATGTGATAAACAGATTATGACATGATGTTTTGGTTCTTGCCCTCTGTATAAACGCTCAGCCTTCATGCTAAGGCCTTTGGGCAGATAATGTGGTCTCAGGTTGATACATCAAGTGATAACCAGAAAAGGATGTGATAATCTCTGAGTATCATATAATGTAACTGTACCTAGCTCTACAGATATTGTGCACTATGTCTATCTCTGTAGCTAGTATCCACCTGTATCATATAATGTGAACTGTACTTACCTCTTGAGTATAATGTAAACTGTTTCCAGTCTCCAGTTTCCCTGAGATTTTCTTCTTCTGGCAAAAAAGAACCAGTCCTTTGATCCAACTGTGCCATTCCCTCTTCTCGTATTGTTTTCCAATTTTTCTCAAGCAACTTAAAAGAAAAAGCCTAATCTACAGTTTTGTTTGTTTGTGTTGAGGTTTTACAGTCCAGTCAACCCAATGGGGTCATGTCGAGCACGGTCAATTTACCTAACCACATGTTTACTGGGCAGGCTTAGTCCTCTAAGCGGTTAACCAGTATTGTGCACATTCTTTCGCCAGAAACTGACAACTGCCCTTCTTGAATCAGCGGAATGGAGAGAATGACCATAGAAAATATTTCACGATCAATCTCCGCGAAAGAATGTTGCCGACCTCGGCGGGGGTTAAACCCGCAACCTCCTGGTCTCCAGTCGGATGTACATCCAACAGAGCCACCGAGGCCAGCCCTAATCTACAGTCAGAACTAAGTAAACATATGCATTTAAACCTTTTACAACCACCTAATAGTTCAATGACTGTATCCTATGCCTGCTGTTATTATGCACATTCAATACTCAGTAATTCTAGGTCATGGTTACATGTTCTGCACACTATCATTACTTAGCAACTGTAATACGTGACTGTTTTATACCCAGCCTGACAGAGTAATCAATAATCAAATATAATGGTTGTCACTTCTACACATATCACATTATTCATAAAGCATATTAACAGTTTCAGTTTCCATATATATCTTGTACTCAGTAACAGTAAATTGCAGCTTGGGTTGGCTAATTACACCCAAAGTGGTAATTGTTTGTGTTGAGGTTTTACGGCCCAGTCAACCCAATGGGGTCATGTCGAGTGCGGTCAGTTTACCTAACCACACGTTTACTGGGCAGGCTTAGTCCTCTAAGCGGTTAACCAGTATTGTGCACAATCTTTTGCCAGAAACTGACAACTGCCCTTCTTGAATCAGCGGAAGGGAGAGAATGATCTTAGAAAATATTTCATGATCAATCTCCACGAAAGAATATTGCCGACTAAAGTGGTAATTAATCATTGTTCTGTTCATAAGTAACCAATTAGTAACTGCTCTGAGTCTAGTCATTACCCAACCTGTTTAACATTTCCTGCATTTTTTGATAAGTAAATGCTTCTTTAGTTTCAAACTACATTTTTATGCATTCAACTTCAAAGAAGTAGGAGGGGCAAATTGCTTTTGGGTCTTGTGTATGTTTGTTTGTTTGTTATGCTTAGCATACGGTCAAAAACGGTTAGAGGTAGGATCTTGAAGTTTTATATACTGAACAAGGATGGAAAATAAGGGACCCATATTGTCCTTCTATCTGACAGACTTGTAGTTCCAAAATTATGCCCTGTTTTTGACATGCATTGTAAGCCTATTGGATATAATGAAATTTTGTTAGCAAGATATATCAAACACTATTTGAGCGCTAGGGCCTTGAAACTTGGTGAGCTTATTGGGGATCACCTTGAAAAAAAAAATGGGTTAATTTGTCACAGCTATGCCCTTTCCAACTTTGGCAATTTGTATTGATGAGCATATAACTGGGGGCATAGTATTTTACAAATAGATAACAGGGTTAGGTTAATACATCAGGTGATAACCAAAACACAACGTGATGATCTCTTAGTGATCTTTTTCAAGTGTGTTAGGTTATGCCCCATAAAAACAATATGGCTAAACCCATCCTAACTGGCTGTATCAGCAGCCATTTTTACAAATACTTTTTTTTTTCAAATGTGCACAAATGACTTGACAGAAAATCAATCTTAAAAAGGCAACCAATTACCTAATAGACGCTATCATAATTCTTTCATAATTTTCCACATGTATAAACTTCAATCACGTTGTGCATCTTTTTACGGAGCTGCAAGATTAGCAGCAAATATGACTAGCTCAAGACACATTTCACTCATTGTTGAAATTCAGCATCCTTTTTTCTAACAGTATCAGCAGCCATTTTTACAAATACCTACTGTGCGAAGAGTGAACAGAACTAGTACTCACTTTTAAATGAGTCTGATATGGTGTTTGTTCAGCTTTCCACCATGGTCTTCCAGTCAATGTATCAACATTATATAGTGATCTCTGGTATTCACTTAGAAATAAACCTTTTTGTGCCCCCAGCTTGTACACTTTGATAGCCTGTAAAACAAGAAATTTCAATAAGCAGTGCATATTAGATACCCCCATCCTCCCCCCACTCCCACTCAGAAACCAAAATGTAATGGATAAATGGATAGATGGGCAATGTGAAAACAGTTTACCCATCCAGTTTGCAGGGATGGTGGAGGGGGGTGGGGGGGGTACTAATGAGGTCAAGGTCACCAAAATCTAAACTGTTCTAAAGCTTGTCGCAATAATATATCCCTGTATGTCTGAAGAAAATTGGTCACCTGGTTCAAGAGATATGCAAACAAGAAACTGTCATGCTGATGTTGATGCTAACATGACTAAAAAACAATATGTCCCCCGCTACCTAAGGAAGAGGTATTCAAACCAAACTGTAACAAACCAAAAATGTATAGATTATACAGAAAAATGACCATTTATGGATCAAAAGAAAGCTTTAAGAGGAGCTGATGTCACAAAGTATGCCATATTATTCATCACTGACTAGGTGCAGTCGTACTAAAATGGCTAAGTCATTTGGTCAGTTGTTTTTTTTGTCAGCGTCGAACTTTCACATGCACTTCTTTGATATGTCTGTAACATGTCTTTATTGTTTTGGAAAGATCCAATGAAAGGTGTAGGAGGAGTTGAATTCACGAACGATACACAATTAACCATCATTGACTAGGTGCAGTTGTCCTAAAATGGCAGCCGAGTAAGTTAACAAGAGGCCACAGCCTCTGAAATCGCTCACCTGAGAACATCACCCAAGGAACAGTTCTGTGAAATTATTTTGAAATCGGGCCATTTGCCAAGGAGCTGTTGTTTAAAGTTTTTTTTTCTATTTTTGGCTTTGGCAGCCATTTTTGTTCAGTGGCGTGGAACCATTTTTACAATTTTGGTAGAGGGTCACCTAAGGAACATTTCTGTGAAATTATTTTGAAATTGAGCCATTGGCCTAGGATGAGATGTTGTTTAAAGGTTTCTGAAATCATTGAAGCTTTTAGCTCGACTTCAAGATATCTGGATGATTTATTGAATATTGACAATACCTACTTTGACGGTTTAATCAGTCAAATTTACCGCCCAGAACTTCAGTTAAATAAAGCTAATTCTTCTGATACCAAAGCCGCGTTTTTGGATTTACATTTATCTATTGTAGATGGGTTTGTTTCCTGCAAAATTTATGATAAACGCGATGATTTTGATTTTGAGATTGTAAATTTTCCTTTCTTGGATGGTGATGTTCCTCGTGCAGCATCCTATGGTGTTTATATTTCACAATTAATTCGATTTGCCAGAGTGTCTAGTCATGTAACTGACTTCAACACTCATAATAAATTTCTAACTGCTAAACTTATTAATCAGGATTATCGGTATCATAAACTACGTAAAGCCTTTTCTAAGTTTTATAGACGTCATTCCGATTTAGTTTCTAAATTCAATGTTGGACTTAAATCTCTTCTGCAACAAGGCCTATCGGAACCCGAATTTTATGGTGACTTAGTATAAAAATTCAGAAAAATATATGCTTGCAATGACTTCAGTACCCAATTTTGTAAAATCATTCTTCGATATAAAAAGATTGGGTACAACATAAATGTTATATGACAGACTGCATGCATGGTTGTTAACCCAATCATGGTTAATAACTTTGCTTCCCTCTTTAATTGCACGCCGGCGGGTTAGGCCTCAGATTCTATGATGGTTCCAGTGTAAAGGCTTACCGTATTAATCCGCCTATAAGACGATTTGTTTATAAGACGGGGGCTGTTTTTGGGCCCTTCCCAGGCAGGATTTTGCTTTTACTTAATTATAAGACGGGTTAAAAAAGTCGCCTGTCGGAGATATTCCCTGCCACTCAGAAATTCCTAAAGTACAGTTAAAAAAAACTTCCAACACCACTTACAAGCATGCATACCGTATGTAACTGTGTATAACACGCACCTTATTTACCCAGAAAACGTTTATAAAAATCCGATGTGTATTATTTATAGGAACACCAAAATCGGGACAGAAATCGCCAAGATAATCGGTCGCGAAAACTCATGACATTCACGATCGCCCGGTAAAAATGCGAAATAGAATGATTGCTATGAGATATTCATGATTTTTTATACCTATCTCACCCATACCATGGTTCTGTCAGCTCAAAACAAGCAACTCCATCTGATTTGCAGTAATTTGATATCCTTTTCATGTCCATGTTCTTTTTGTTTACGCTTTTTTATTTTGCTGATCATGTGATCTCTTCAAAGGGAAACTACTCAATCAGGCATATGCATATGAATCTGTATTGATTACCGGACTTTGACAAGTCTCACACCGTAACTTGAATAAATCAGCCTGCACAACTGATTTATTGTAGTTCAAAATAGGAAATAAATTTGGTAGAACATAAATATTGGCACAAACGATCATACATTGAAAAAATAAAAAAGTATTTAATTTTTTGCAATTATTAAAATTATTGATAATAAACAAAACCAACTGGGCTTTTGAGGTAGGTAGATCGGTCATTTGCATTTTATCTTTTATTTTCTTACCATATGTTTATCTTTTTTTTTTTTTAACTTTTCTTCCAACTTACCAAAAAAATTGTTTGAAATAATGTTTAGGATAAAGAAAAAAAAAAAAACTACCAGCATACATCTGTGCACTTAATTGGTTAATTGGCAGTCAGAATGACAACTAGTCGACTTTAGTTGTTGTTTGCATTGCCCTGAGGCACTGAGTTGATAATTTCCCGTCTCAGTTAAGAAAGTGACACAAAGTGACACAAAGAAGGTGTTAATTATGAGAACACAAAAGAAATAACTACATTTTTATTGTCATAGCGTCTGCAGTGGGGAAGCAAAGAACTGCCTACACTACATCAAGTTGCCTGAGGCCCATGGTAACAGAGCTGCACAATGAAAATTCAGTTAGCATTATCGTAAATTCGGCCTGTTTCTACTCTAAACCTTCCGAATTCGGCCATTTTCAACTCAATCCTAGTGAAATTTGACACACTTAGTATCTGGTAACTTAGTAAATAATGCACGGATAAATTCTTTGTGTTTTACATAGGAACATCTTTTTTTTTATTTCAAAACTATTTAGCAAATATTCAGTGCGTGTTATACACGGGTGCGAGTAATACACAGAAAAATTCGGTACTTCACCTAAAAAATTACCTTGCTGATATTTCTATCAAGGGACGAAGGTAAACATTATATCCTTCTACCGGTTTCGAAGATCGGCATTTTCCGTGACCACGTGGCACCACCGGACTTTGCGGAAAATACCGATATTGCCAAAGACCTCGATTATAAGACGGGTCTGGATTTTTAGGGGCTTTTTTGGGGGAAAAATCCCCGTCTTATAGGCGGATTAATACGGTACTTGAAATTTAATTTTGGGTAATGTTGGTTGGTACTTGATGCTCCACCGGAGTCTTGCTGTTGGTTTTCTTTTGCTCTAGCATTTCATGGTGTCGAGTCCTCATCGTTGTTTCATCTCTGTAATTTGTTGATATTTTGTGTTCTCGGAGATGTAGCACTGATGAGTTAGGAAGCCTTCATGCGGACTGAACAAATTATGTGTCTAAACTGCGGCAGAAGTAAGGGCGAGGATTGTGGCCACATAAAATCGATTTAAGCCCCCCAGTGAAATACTTTTCATTGACCGTTCCAAGGCGGTTCTTCTGTCATCGTTTATTTTTGTTATAGTTCGTCTTTGAATGTGTGTGTTGCTTACATCTTTTTGTTTAGGATAGCCATTTGGCCACTTTGTGGGAAAGTAACTGTCTGTTTGGCTTTCTGCTAGTGATGTTTCCATTAGGGTCCAGTTATTTCGTGTTTGTGTTTCTTTCCCTTTGATGTCTTTGATGGGAGGTGTGGGATAATTGTATCGATTCCTGATCATTGCCTTCCTTTCTATTTTTAGCTCTGGCAGTCATTTTGTTCAGCGGAGCGGAACCATTTCAGCAAATTTGGTAGAGGGTCACCCAAGGAATATTTCTGTGAAAGTTTTTTGAAATCTGGCCATTGGCCTAGGAGAAATGCCATTTAAAGGTTTTCCTTTTTTTAGCTCTTGCAGCCATTTTGTTCAGAGGAGCTGAATCATTTTAGCAATTTTGGTAGAGGGTCACCCAAAGAACAATTCTGTGAAATCATTTTGAAATCGGGTCATTGGCCTAGGAGGAGATGTTGTTTAAAGGTTTTACTATTTTTTGCTCTGATGGCCATTTTGTTCAGCTGAGCTAAACCATAATAGCAATTTTGATAGAGGGTCACACAAGGAACATTTCTGTGAAATTATTTTGAAATGGAGCCATTGACCTAGGAGGAGATGTTGTTTAAAGGTTTTTCTAGTTTTAGCTTTGGCAGCCATTTTATTCAGTAGAATGGAACCATTTTAGCAATTCTGGTAGAGGGTCACCCAAGGAACATACCTGTGAAATTATTTTGAAATTGGGCCACTCGCCTAGGAGGAGATGTCGTTTTAAGGTTTTTCTATTTTTAATTCTGGTGGTCATTTTGTGCAGCATAGAGAAACGATTTGAGCAATTTTGGTTGAGGACCTCAAAAAGAACAATCCTATCAACTTTGGTTGAAATCCACCCAGTAGTTACGGAGGAGATGTCATTTGAAGCGAATTGTGGATGATGCACGACGGACACCGGGCGATCACAATAGCTCACCCCGAGTTAATTGTGCTCAGGTGAGTTAAAAATGCTGTCATTTTGTGAATAAATATTTGTTCAGCATCAGAGTTTCACATACACATCTTTAATATGTCTGTAATGTATGTGTAAAATTTTGAAAAGATCCAAGAAAGTTCTGTGATGAGTTGATTTCACAAAGGATGCACTATTAACCATCACTGATTAGGTGCAATTGTTGTTAAATGGCGAAGTTAAAAACCTTGCCATTTTGCAAAAAAGTATTTTTTAGCATCAAACTCCCACATGCACATATTAACTATGTCTGTAATATATGCAAAGTTTTGAAAAGAGGAATTAAAAAGAGGCATAACTCTCTTAATACAGATCCTTCTGCCCCTATTTTCCTACCACGTGAATTGTCTGATGGTCAAGGTATGGTGAAAATTTTAACAAAATGAGACAAAGGCTAGTGAAGTTATAGAGCAAAAATTTTAATTACTGATGGAATGACAGAATGAAAGAATTGCAGATGTGCTGGAAACAGTATACCCCATTAAACTTCATTTTGCAGGGGGTATAAACATGCATCTTAAATGTCTTAATGAAAAGACAGTCTGGAATAATGCCCAGGATAAGCTACCATAATCATTTTCTACAGAAAATTAATGAATAATCAGATGCGCCATGATCACAGATACTTTCCACCTCCAATATCTAGAGGATAAGTGAATGAACAGGATCAGCCACAGTCAGTAATTGTAAAACCTATCAAGGGATTTAACTCCACTAGGGCATCATACGATGCAGCCAAATGAAATGCCAGACATGCAGTGCACCATGCTCATCAAGAAGCCGACAAGAAGGTCTAAGAGAATATTGACCCCAAGTCTTCAGAAGTCTACTGCCTTGCTAATCAGTTTAGAAGAGAGAACACTGATGTTGTTGGTGACAAACCTGTGAAGAATGATGCAGGAGAGATGTCAATGAGTGAAGCCTCAAAGCAGAAGGCTTGGCTAGAGCACTACCAAAGGCTTCTCAACGTTGAGTTTGACTGGGACCCAGACCACCTGTCTTATCAACCACCAGTGGAAGGCCCACCCATCCCAATCACCATTGATATGGTTAAGAAGGCTATCTCACAGATGAAGGCAGGCAAAGCACCGGGCCCATCAGGTGGAGATGATATGAGCAGCCGGTGACATGGGCGCCTCCATGATCTGTGACCTCGCAGCTGCAATCATTCGTGATGGCAAGGTACCCTCTGACTGGGAGCAGAGTTTCATTGTCTGCCTCTACAAGGGAAAGGGGGATGCATTGGAAAGGGGCAACTACTGCGGCCTCAATCTGACAGAGCAGGTTATGAAAATCCTGGAGAGGATTGTGTACAGCCTCATCAGAAAGTTGGTGTCAATCGACGATTCCCAGTTTGGCTTCGTCCCAGGCAGAGGCACTACAGACGCAATCTTTGTTGTCAGGCAGCTGCAAGAGAAGTATCTAGCTGCCAACAAGAGACTCTACATGGCTTTCGTAGACCTGGAGAAGGTGTTTGATTGAGTACCTCGGAAGGTCATCTAGTGGGCGCTTGAGGAATGTGTCAGGAGGCTCTTGACATGGAAAGAAGCAATGGAGAAGAAAGGACTGAGAGTAAATGCAGGAAAGACAAAGATTATGATCTGCGGTATGGGACTGGACCTCCTGCAGAGTTCAGGTGAGTTTCCATGTGCCGTCTATCGCACTGGAGTGGGCAGCAACAGCATCTTCTGCAATGGCTGCAAGCACTGGGTGCACAAGAAATGCAGTGGGCTCAAGCGCTTGGAAAAAGACCCTGACTACAGATGTACACGGTGCCAGGGAAGTGCACACCCCTTGGATGGCAGACCACAGAAGGAAGTCCAGGTCGGACCTGACAAGCTTGAGGTGGTAGCTTCCTTTTGCTACTTAGGAGACATGCTCTCAGCAGCAGGTGGCTGTGAACTTTCAACCACAACACGTGTGAAAACCGCCTGGAAGAAGTTCAAGGATCTGCTACCAGTTCTCTCTTCACGCCACCTCTCTTTCAAAACACGTGGCCGTGTGTACAGCTCTAGTGTGCGGAGCGCAATGCTCCATGCCAGCGAGACTTGGCCATTGACAAAACCAAACCTCCAGCATCTGCAGCGAAATGACAGGGCAATGATCAGACAGATCTGCAATATCCGACCACAAGACATAATGTCACCACCAGGTCCAATGAGCTACTTGTGCAGCTTGGCATTGAGGATCTGGACCTCATTCTAAAGGAGAGAAGACTCTGATGGTATGGACATGTGGAACGCTCCAGTGGTGCAGTCAAGACAGCCTTTGACATACAGGTTGATGGAAAGCGTGGGCCTGGGAGGCCCAAGATGACATGGAAACAGCTGACAGAGAGAGATTGCAGAGAGTGGAAGCTCTCAGCCATCAACCCTCATGATAGACATACCTGGAGATCTGCCATGCATGCAGCAAGCCAGCTATCTGGAAGGGGACCCACTGGTGTGGATGTTGCCCCTGTACTTGCACGTTAATCAAAAATCTGATTATGATATGATTATGATAGTTATAGGCCCTTGGCCCTGATTCTGGTATACACAATACATCAGCCCCATGTCCATGTGTGTACCAGGTTTCAACTTTGTAACCCTTACAATTCTTGAGAAAAGTGTGACGAAAAATTTTCAATAATGGCAAAATGTAAAACCTATCAAAGGATGTATATCAAAGAGTTATAGGCCCTTGGCCCTGATTCTGATTCTGGATATACAAGAGGCCCACGGGCCACTCACCTGAGTGACATAGCCACTGCAGATATGCAGATGTTATGTAACATTTTTCCGATCCTGTCATCGCAACTAATGAAAAGATCATCATTTAAGCAGTTCTTTATTTTGAAGAAGATATATGGCATACCAGTCAATTGAGCGTGATCATGTGAACAGCCAGCTTGGATTTACGATCGGCACGATTTTAGCTATTATTGATCTACGAGTCACCCCAATGCTTCCTACCAAGTTTCGAGTCAACTGGCCTTTCAGTTCAGGAGAAGAGGCGAAAAATAGATTTTCAAGATGGCTGCCATGGCGGCCATCTTGGATATCCGATTGGCACGATTTTAGCTATTTTTGATCTACAAGTCACCCCAATGTCTCCTAAGAAGTTTGGAGTCAATTGGCCTTTTGGTGCAGGAGAAGAAGCTAAATATAGATTTTCAAGATGGCGGCCATGGTGGCCATCTGGGATTTCTGATCAGAACGATTTTAGCTATATTTGATCTACAAGTCACCCTGATGCTTCCTACTAAGTTTCAAGTCAAGTGACTTTTGGGTTTAGGAGAAGAAGCGAAAAATAGATTTTCAAGATAGCCGCCATGGTGGCCATCTTGGATTTACGATCGGCATGATTTTAGCTATTTTTTATCTACAAGTCACCCAAATGCTTCCTACCAAGTTTCGAGTCAACTGGCCTTTCGGTTCAGGAGAAGAAGTGAAAAATAGATTTTCAAGATGGCTGCCATGGCGCCCATCCTGGTTTTACAATCAGCATGATTTTAGCTATTTTTGATCTACAAGTCACCCCGATGCTTCCTACCAAGTTTCGAGTCAACTGGCCTTTTGGTTCAGGAGAAGAAGCGAAAAATAGATTTTCAAGATGGCTGCCATGGCGGCCATCTTGGATTTCTGATAGGCACGATTTTAGCTATTTTTGATCTATACGTCACCCCAATGCCTCCTACCAAGTTTGGAGTCAATTGGCTTTTGGGTTTAGGAGTAGAAGCGAAAAATAGATTTTCAAGATGGCGGCCATGGCGGCCATCTTGGAATTCCAATCGGCACGATTTTAGCTATTTTTGATCTACAAGTCATCCTGATGCTTCCTAGCAAGTTTGGAGTCGATTGGCCTTTTGATTCAGGAGAAGAAGCAAAAAATAGATTTTCAAGATGGCCGCCATGGCGGCCATCTTGGATTTCCGATCGGCACGATTTTAGCTACTTTTGATCTACACTTCACCCTGATGCTTCCTAGCAAGTTTGGAGTCAATTGGCCTTTCGGTTCAGGAGAAGAAGCGAAAAATAGATTTTCAAGATGGCGGCTATGGTGGCCATCTTGGATTTCCGATCGGCAAGATTTTAGCTATTTTTGATCTACAAGTCACCCTGATGCTTCCTAGCAAGTTTGGAGTCAACTGGCCTTTCGGTTCAGGAGAAGAAGCGAAAAATAGATTTTCAAGATGGCAGCCATCTTGGATTTCCGATCGGCATGATTTTAGCTATTTTTGATCTACAAATCACCCTGATGGTTCCTAGCAAGTTTGGAGTCAATTGGCCTTTCGGTTCAGGAGAAGAAGCGAAAAATAGATTTTCAAGATGGCGGCCATCTTGGATTTCCGATCGGAACGATTTTAGCTATTTTTGATCTACAAGTCACCCCAATGCTTCCTACCAAGTATCAAGTCAATTGGCCCAGGGGTGTAGGAGGAGTAGGCTTTTAAAGCAATTGTTGATGACGCACAACGCACGATGGACATTGACTGACCACAATAGCTCACCATGAGCACTTCATGCTCAGGTGAGCTAATAAGCCCATTGTTCATGTGTGTACCAAGTTTCAACTTTACAGCTTTTACAGTTCCTGAGAAATCTATAAAGAAAATTTTTCATTGATGGTAAATTGTATTGAAATGTGTTTGTGTTGAGTTTTACAGCCCAGACAACCCAATGGGGTCATGTGGAGTGCAGTGTTTTTACCAAACCACACTTTTACTGGACAGGCTTTGTCCTCTAAGCTGTTAACAAGTATTGTGCACATTCTTTCTCCAGGAACTGACAATTGCCCTTCTTGATTTTTGTTTGTGTAGAGGTTTTATGGCCCTGCCAACCCAAAGGGGTCATGTCGAGCATGGTCAGTTTCCCTAACCACACATTTACTTGGCAGGCTTAGTCCTCTAAGCAGTTAACCAGCATTGAGCATATTCTTTCCCCAGAAACTGTTTGTGTTGAGGTATTACGGCCCAGTCAACCCAATGGGGTCATGTCAAGCATGGTCAGTTTACCTAACCACACTTTTACTGGGCAGGCTTAGTCCTATTAGGGGTTAACCAGTATTGTATGCATTCTTTTGCCAGAAGCTGACAACTGCCCTTCTTGAATCAGCAGAAGGGAGGGAATGACTGTAGAAAATATTTCATGATCAAATTTCCACAAAAAATTGTTGCCAACCTGGTGGAGGTAGAACCCGCAACCTCTTACTCATCAGTCTGATGCTCATCCAACTGAGCCCTTAAGGCTGGATTCTGCCCTTCTTGAATCAGCAGAAGGGAGAGAATGACCGTAGAAAATATTTCATGATCAAATCTCCATGAAAGAAGGTTGCTGACCTGGTGGGGGTCAAACCCTAACCTCCTGATCACCAGTCAGATGCGCATCTTACTGAGCCACCAAGGCCGGGAATGGTAAATAGTAAAACCTATCAATTTTTAATGACAGATATCTGTCATTCCTTGATGGCATACGCGTTCTCAAGTTGCATCCGGCTTCACTACCACTGAAATATGTGTCCGCTCAAAATGTAGTCCGATGCTATTAATATCTTTATAGCGGCGTGCAATTTTTAAAGCAGAAGACATTCAGAATTCTCCCTTATTTTGCAGAGAAAACCAGACTAAGCATTTCATATGAATTATTTGCCACGGGATGAATCGCATAAAATTTTCTGATAAAATAAGAGAAAAAAATGAAACTGACATCTGCTACAGTCGTAGTATGCAGTTTAAGGGTTAACATATCAACATACTTTTGTATCAATACGCCTGCGCTGGACTAAAGACGTGGCGCGAGAAACTAGACTGTAAGCTACTGTTACCAGCAATATAAACACTGTCTAATCAGCTATTACTGTCCAAATTTAATATAGATTCTGAAGATTTTTTATGCTTGATAATAAAAGAAAAAAAAGGCTGTGCTCATAATCATGCTGCAAAGTGTTTTCTTCCATATTATCTGAGTGCGTTAGATAGGTTGTAAGGTTGATCTGCGCAATTTGTTGTTAGCTATTAATAGAACAGGCGCTGCCTCATGACCCGCGTGTCACAAATTAGCAGATATTTTTACCGTAAAACATAATTTGACATTTCATGCAAATTGTCTCAAAAGAGGAATCAATTTGCATGAAATGTCAAATGCTGTCTCCTTGGGAAAATAAAAAAAAATATTCAAAATATGGTATGATAAAACTTTTACACAGAGCACTTGCCCATTTGTTTGACGTGTGTGAAAAATTCAATACTGTCGCATTAAAGGGACAGGGCTTTAGTCAAACATTACAAGATGTATTCTCGCTGTTGTTGATTTGCTTAACATTAAAATATTTTATCTGCGGCATTTTAATAAAAAGGATGCTTGGGTTTAAAGTGTAACTATTTGTCAGAAAAAAAAGGAAAGTGTTGAAAATCTCTATTGCTATCTGCAACGCAACGTTAGCTACTCAAGATACTTCGGTTATTTCCTCTTATTGAATGCTCGATTGTGAAAGTGAAAGTAGGCAACAAGTTGGCTTCTTTAAAAAGAACCCAACGAAAGGTCCGCATCTTGTTTTAAATTTGAAGGTTTGCACAGCAAATTTAATGACGTCATTTGCAACCAATTTTTAAGGACAGGTATTAAGTTATTGAAGAAAATTTATCACAATTTTAGCTCTATATTGCATGTGATAACTGGCTTTTTGCAACATTTTGAGACAAAATATTTCTTTTGAAACTTCAAAACATCAAGTGGGACTTCATAGCACTATATGTATATATACATCTGCAAGCATTTGATAACTGAATTTGTAGTACTACATTTTTAAACAAATTTGAAACCTTTCTATTGGACGGGTTTTCAAAAATCCGTCCTTTAAAATAGCGAACCCCGGCAGGTTTACCTTTGGGTTAACCTTTCTGATAAACCCATCCATATTGCCATTAGGCATTCTTCTTGTAAAGGTTTTATACAAATTAATTTCAAGAAATCTGTCACAAAACTTTTCAATAATGGTTAATTGTAAAACTTATCAAGGGATGTAACTCCAAGAGTTATGGGCCCTTGGTCCTGATCCTAGTATACACAATACATCAACCCACTGTCCATGTGTGTACCAGGTTTCATATTTGTAACCCTTACAGTTCTTGAGAAAAGTCAAATTGTAAAACCTATCCAGGAATGTAACTCCAGGAGTTATAGGCCCTTGGCCCTGATTCTGGTATACATGTGTCCATGCGTGTACCAAGTTTCAACTTTACAGCTTTCACAGTTCCTGAGAAATCTGTATTGAAATTTTTTTCTTTAATGGTAAATTGTAAAGCCTATCAAGAGATGTAACTCTAAGAGTTGTGGGCCTTTGCCCCTGATTCCGATATTTCATGATACATCAGCCCAGTGGATATACGTGTACCAGGTTTCAACTTTGTAACCCTTACAGTTCTTGAGAAAAGTCAAATTGTAAAACCTTTCAAGGAATGTAACTCCAGGAGTTATAGGCCCTTGGCCCTGATTCTGGTATAAATGTGTCCATGTGTGTACCAAGTTTCAACTTACAACTTTCATAGCTCCTGAGCAATCTGTAATGAAATTTTTTCTTTAATGGTAAAGCCTATCAAGGGATGTAACTCTGAGTTGTGGGCCCTTGCCCCTGATTCTGATATTCACGATAGATCAACCCACTGGGTATATGTGTACCAAGTTTCAACTTTGTAACCCTTAAAGTTCTTGAGAAAAGGGGGATGAAAATTTATCTGATGAGGCTGGACGGAATGACAGACGGAATGAAATGACGGAAGGACAAGGCAAAGTCAGTCTAGCCCCACTTTTTCAAAGAGGGGCTATGAAAATGTTTGAAAAAATGTACATTCTTGCCCAAAGCATGCCCTGTATCATCCCTCCATACTTGAAGATGAAGTTGCTTTAAAGTATTTTTACTAGACATGGTCGTGCAGGCCATCAAGGCTGCTGGCTTCTTATGTTTTTTTTTGCAACCCTGCAATCTGATATCACTTAGCCTGGTACTTCTTTTTTGCGTAGAATTCGCTTAAACATCTGAACTCATATTCTGTTTGTAGCCTGACCCATACCTGCAGGTAAAAGGCATATAATGACCCCAGCATTCACCATCTTTTGCCTGAAGTAACTATGACCCAAGGAGGATCCACATGCAATCTGAGCTCAAACTGTCTCACACTTTTGGAAAAGAAGTTACCAATATAATGTTGATTTACAGAGCCAATGACTCTGAATACTTAGCAACCTACCCATGATGTATGCATATACCAATACATGTACAACACCACCTAAATGTAATCACACACATTAGTTTGAAAGGGTTGTAACCTACAACACTTACCTATCAAAATATTTACAGTGTGTCACTTTTTTTTTATGATCATTAGAAATCCTTCAGATGTTATTTGTAATGAACATTCTAACACCCCTGCTCGTGTTGTTCCTTATTTGTCTTTACATTTCTAGCCGTGCTTTATCTAAGACATTTGAGCATAGGAATTTCGTCGCGCACTATCAACGGGAAACCAATCATATTACTGTTGGGAAAGTTGCGTGCCTGGTAACTAAGGACGCAAGCTTACAATATTGGTCGAAACATTCATATACAGAATAAATTATATTAGATCTAGTAAGAGAGAAAATGATCTACGAACATTGCAGTTCTTTGATTTTTTTTTTACCTGAAGAGTTCCTCTACAGGTTATACCATTCAAACATACTCGTTTTACTTCTTGTTGTCATCATGTATTTATTGACATTATCGAAAACAAAAGTGTCGGTTAACATTCTTATTTTGTTGTTTTATATCTGTCCTCCATAGGTCCATCGCGGCACTCCAATTTCATTTGATTTGCAATTCTTTCATGAACACAGGATACGTTTTTATGTTTTACATCGTTTTAATATTTTACATCATCAGCTGATTCGCATAAGTATCTGCCATTTTGAATGTTCGTCATCGAACCTTGTAACTACATAACCGTGTGACGTAATGCTTAACGGTTGACGTCAACTACCAAATGGGGAAGTCAGATAATAAAAATAATCATAAAAATCAATACAAATCTCATTTATGCAAAACATTCGCTCAGTGAGGGGTGTTAGAAAAGAAATAAATAATTCTGAACTGTGCTCAAATGCCGCAGATAAAGCACAGTTGAGTTTGGGTTGTACCCATTTGAACACTCGCTTGCTGCGCTCGCTCCTGCTCAAATGGGTACAACCCAAACTCAACTGTGCTTTATCTTGGGCATTTGAGCACGGTTCAGAATAATTTATTTCTTAAGTAAAGGATTCCAATAAGCATCCTTCCAGAGACTTTACAAGCCATATGATTTGAATGGATATTATGATATTTTCATTACACAGATACCATATTTCTTCATAAACAAATAATGAAGTTCATTATTTCAGATTTGTATATGCATTGTATTTATCTTAAAGAGAAACAAGAACTGTCAGAAGACAATGGATACTTGTTGCTTACGAGATCCTTTTAAATAGTATAATAGGCAGAATGCATTGAAATACTGACTCTATCCTGCAAACAACTATGATCAAAATACCAAGACCATAGCCCTTTTACTTGATGAGAAACTGACCAGCCAGTGAACCTCGAAATATAGGTCAAATTCAACTGCTGAAGATGGGCTTCAGCTGCCTTCTCCAGATGCAAATGTGGTCTACATATCATGTTTGAAAAGCCTTATAGTTAATGAGAAACTGACCAAAGTCAGTGAATTGTGAAATACAGGTCAAGGTCAAATACTGATAATGGGATGCAACAGCTCTTCCAATACAGGTCAAGGTCATTTACTGACAGTGGTTTTCAGCCGCCTCTCCCCTAATACATGTGTAGTTCAAGCAGAAAGAACCTTACAGTTAAGGCCCCAGAACCATGAAATATAGGCTGTTACCTAAAATGATATAGGACTGAAGCTGCTCTCCCTAGATGCAACTTTGGTTTCAGTACAAGAGGGCCAAGATGGCCCTGTATCGCTCACCTGATTGCCAGACAAGTTTCTAGTAAATTGGCTTTTCGGTTCAGTAAAGATTTTCAAGATGGTGGCCATCTTGGATTGCCAATCAGAATGATTTTAGCTACTGTTGATCTACAAGTCACCTCGATACTTCCAATGATGTGTCGAGTCAATTGTCATTTTGGTTTAGGACAAAAAGTTCAAAACAGATTTTCAACATGGCTGCTAGGGTGACCATCTTGGATTTCCGAGCAGAATGATTAAGCTATTTTTGATCTTCAAGTCACCCCGATACTTCCTATCAAGTTCACAGTCAATGGTCCTTCCTCTTCAGGAGAAAAAAAATCAAAATAGATTTTCAAGATGGCAACTGTGGTAGCCATCTTGTATTTCCAATCCAAATAATTTTAGCTTTTTTTTGATCTACAAGTCCCTGATGCTTTCAACCAAGTTTCGAGTCAATTGGCCTTTCGGTCCAGGAGAAGAAGCGCAAAAAAGATTTCCATGATAGCAGCCATGGAGACCATTTTGGATTTCCGATGGAACTATTTTAGCTATTTTCGATCTACAAGTCACCCTGATGCTTTCTACCAAGTTCGAGTAAATTGGCCTTTTGGTTCAGGAGAAGAAGTGTAAAAATGATTTCCAAGATAGTAGCTATGGAGGCCATCTTAGATTTCAGATCGTAACGATTTTAGCTATTTTTTATCACCCCAATGCTGCCTACCAAGTTTCAAGTCAATTGACCTTTGAGTACAGGAGAAGACAGGAAAAAAATAGATATTCAAGATGGCGGCTATGGCGGCCTTCTTGAATTTCCTATCAGAACAATTTTAACTTTTTTTGATCTACAAGTCAACTGGCCTTTCGACTTTGGTTCAGGAAAAAAAAGGAAAAACAGATTTTCAAGATGGTGGCCATCTTGGAATTCCAAACGAAACAATTTTAGCTATTTTTGATTTATAAGTCACCCTGATGCTTCCTATCAAGTTTTGAGTCAATTGGCCTTGCAGTTAAGGAGAAGAAGTGAAAAGTAGATTTTCAAAATTGGCAGCCACGGTGGCCACCTTGGATTTTGGATCGAATCCAATTTAGCTATTTTTGAACTATAAGTCACCCCAATGCTTCCTACCAAGTTCCAAGTCAATTGGCCTTTCAGTTCAGGAGAAGAGGCAAAATATAGATTTTCAAAATGGCAGCCATGGCAGCCATCTTGGATTTCTGATCGGAATGATCTGATCGGAATGATTTTAGCTATTTTAGATCTACAAGTTACCTAATAGCATCCAACATAGTTTCAAGTCAATTATTGGCCTTTGGATTCAGGAGAAGAAGTGAAAAATAGATTTTCAAGATGGCAATCATGGTGGCCATCTAGGTTTTCTGATTGGAATGATTTTAGCTATTTTTTATCTATAAATAAATCACCCCGCTGCTTCCTACCAAGTTTCAAGTCAAGTGGCCTTTTGGTTCAAGACAAGAAGAGAAAAGTAGATTTTCAAGATGGTGACCACTGTGGCCATCTTGGATCTCCGATCATAATGATTTTAGCTCTGCTTGATCTACAAGTCACCCCAATGTTCCTACCAAGTTTCAAGTTAACTGACCTTTCCATTAAGGATAAGAATAAAAAATAGATTTTCAAGATGACCTCCATGATTTCTAATCGGAATGACTTTATCTATTTTAGACCTACAAATCACACTGATGCTTCCTACCAAGTTTCAAGTCAGTTGGCCCTTTAGTTCAGGAGAAGAAGCAAAAAATAGATTTTGAAGATGGCAGCCATGGTGGCCATCTTGGATTTTCGATCTAAACGATTTTAGCTATTTTTGATCTACAAGTCACCCATATGCTTCCTACCAAGTTTTGAGTCAAATGGTCTTTCCCTTCAGGAAACAAGAGGCCCAAAGGCCACGGTTCGCTCACCTGAGTGACGTAGCCACTGCAGACATGCAGATGTTATGCAACATTTTTCCAATCCTATCATCGCAACTAATGAAAATATCATCATTTGAGCAGTTCTTAGTTTTGAAGAAGAATATATGGGCCTGACAGTCAATGGAGCATGATCATTTGAATAAACTATCAATCACATTTCAACAGAAGGATCAATGTGATATTTGGTGGAAATTGGCTAAGTGGTTTCTGAAGAATCATGATTTTATACATGTAAACAGCACAGTGGCAGGGAAATATTATAAATACAAGAATTCCGCGGAAGGCGTCACCGCATCTGCTGGGGCAAAAGTCACAGGAGCCACAATCAGAACGTGATTATTAAATAAGTTTATTTCATTCTTAGCAGTGCTTAGTCGGAAAACTGGGTTGAAAAAAATGTAGACAAAGTGCCTAGTGGGGCACATATATTCCAGGCCAGTCCCATTCCCTCTAATGGCTATATCTTCAGCACTGACTTTTCGTATCGTACAGCCCAATGATAATGGAACACTGACGTAAAATGTGTAAGTCACTGGAGCATGAAATATAGGTCAAGGTCACAGGTCAAGGTACCTGCTAATTCAGTACATCAAGGAGAAGCACAATGCAAGGTATGGTGGTTGTAGGCCTTATAGTTGAGGAGTTATCAAACATCAACGTAAAATGTGTCAAATATAGATCAAGGTCACTGGGTCAAGGTACCTGCCAAGCCAGTGCAATAAGGTGAAGCACTATGCAAGGTTTAGTGGTTGTAGGTCTTATATTTGAGGAGATACCGAACATCAACATACAATGTGTCAAAAGTCACTGGAGTGCACAATATAGGTCAAGGTCACCAGGTCAAGTTACCTGCCGAGTCAGTACATCGAGAAGAAGTGCTATATAAGGTTTGGTGGTAGAAGGCCCTACAGTTGAGGACATATGGAAGGGTGACGTAAAAGGTGTAAAAGTCAATGGAGCACGAAATATAGGTCAAGGTCACCCAGTCAAGGTACCTGTGGAGTCTGTACACTGAGGAGAAGCACTATGCAAGGTTTGATGGTTGTAGGCCTTATAGTTGAGGAGATATTGAACGTTGACGTAAAATGTGTAAAAGGCACTGGAGCGCAAAATATAGGTCAAGGTCACCGGGTCAAGATACCTGCCAAGTCAGTACATCTAGGAGAAGCACTATGCAAGGTTTTGGTGGCTAGAGGTCTTAAACTTGAGGAGATCTGGAACGTTGACGTAAATTATGTCAAAGTCACTGATAGGTCAAGGTCTATCAGGTCAAGGTATCTGCCAAGTCAGTACATTGAGAAGAAGCACTTTGCAAGGTTTGATGGTTGTAGGCCTTATAGTTGAGGAGATATCGAACGTCGACGCAAAATATGTCAAAGTCACTGGAGCGCAAAATATAGGTCAAGGTCACCAGGTCAAGGTACCTGCCAAGTCAGTACATCTAGGAGAAGCACTACGCAAGGTTTGGTAGTTGTACGCCTTATAGTTGAGAAGATCTGGAACGTCAACGTAAATTGTGTCAAAGTCAATGGAGCGCAAAATATAGGTCAAGGTCAATGGGTCAACATACCTGCCAAGTCAGGAGGTCAGGGAGATGTGTCATGCAAGGTATGATGGTTGTTGTAGAATTGTAGTTGATTAGAATACAAACTTTGACGTAAATGTCGAACTTCGACATAACAGAACTGTTAACAGACAGACGGACGGACGAACGAACGGACAGACGAATGGAAAAGCGGGCATCTATGTCGCAAAGTCAGAAGGTCAGGGAGATGTTTCATACAAGGTTTGATGGTTGTTTAGTCTTGTAGTTGATTAAAATACTAACTTTGACATAACTGTCGAACTTCGACATAACAGAACTGTTAACAGACGGACAGACGAACAGACAGACGAATGGAAAAGTGGGCACCTATGTCGTAAAGTCAGGAGGTCAGGGAGATGTTTCATACAAGGTTTGATGGTTGTTTAGTCTTGTAGTTGATTAAAATACTAACTTTGACATAAATGTCGAACTTCGACATAAATGTTGACAGATGGACGGACAAATGGACAGACATATGGAAAAGCGGACGCCTATATCGCAAAATCAGGAGGTCAGGGAGATGTTTCATGCAAGGTTTGATGGTTGTTTAGTCTTGTAGTTGATTAGAATACTAACTTTGACATAAATGTCGAACGTCGACATAAATGTTGACAGACGGACGGACTGACGGACGGACAGAAAATCGGACGCCTATATCGCACCCTGCTACAAGCAGGTGCGATAATATCAGAACAATTTTAACTACTGTTGATCTACAAGTCACTTCGATACTTTCAATATAAATGTATATGGCCCACACAAATAGGGAAGCAAATTTGACCTTGGAGGCTAAAAGGTCAAATGTCAACACAGAACCATCATTTGAGCAATTTTGGTAGATCTCCTGTCCCCCGTAATTTGTGCAAAGATTAGGACCCAGGGCTTATTTGGTTATAGAGAAGAAGATTTTTAAAGGTTTTTACCATATATGGGCATGGCAGCCATTTTGATCAATGGACCATACCCATTTTTGCAATCTTTCATTCGCCTGCCCACGGAGGCTCCGCATAAAATTTGAGCAACAGTGGCCTGGAGGCTTCAGAGGAAAAGCCATTTGAAATTATCAACATTTTTTCCATACAAACGTATGGGGCCCATACAAAATGCATACAGAAGCAAACTTGACCTCGCCGTAAAAAGGTTAAATGTCAATGTATGACAATTATTTTAGCAACTTTGGTAGACCGCCCATTCCAGATGATATATGCAAAGATTCAGCAACAAGCCATCCTCAGTTTTGGAGAGTAAGATTTTTTAAATGTTTTTCCCATGCAAATGCATAAGGAAGCAAAACTTGACCTTGGCGTAAAAAGGTCAAATGTCAATGTATGACCATTATTTTAGCAACTTTGGTAGACCCCCTGTCCCCGATCATTTATGCAAACATTCAGCCCCAAAGCATCCTCTGTTCTAGAGAAGAAGATTTATAAAGGTTTTTACCATATATGGGCATGGGCATTGACCATCTTGGTCAACAAACCGTGACCATTTTAGCAATCTTTTGTTCCCCCTACCTAAGGAGGCTCCATATGAAATTTGAGCAAAATTGGCCCAGACGCTCCAGAGGAGAAGTTGTTTGAAATTCTGAACATTTTTCCCATACAAATGCATAAGGAAGCATAATTGACCTTAACGTAAAAAGGTCAAATGTCAATGTACGACCATTATTTTAGCAATTTTGGTAGCCCTCCTGTTCCCGAAGATATATGCAAAGATTCAGCCAAAAGGCATGCTCGGTTTTGGAGAAGAAGATTTTTGAAGGTTTTTCCCATACAAATGCATAGGGAAGCAAACTTGACCTTGCTGTAAAAAGGTCAAACATCAACGTACGAAAATTCTTTTAGCAATGTTGGTAGACCTCCCGTCCCTGATGATTCCTGCAAAGGTTCAGCCCCAAAGCATTCTCGGTTCTGGAGGAGAAGATTTTTAAAGGTTTTTACCATATATGGGCGTGGCGGCCATCTTGGTCAACGGACCGTGACCATTTTAGCAATTTTTCGTTCCCCCACCCTAAGAAGGCTCCATATGAAATTTGAGCAAAATTGGCCCAGACGCTCCAGAGGAGAAGTTGTTTGAAATTCTGAACAGTTTTCCCATACAAATGCATAAGGAAGCAAAATTGACCTTATCGTAAAAAGGTCAAATGTCAATGTACGATCATTATTTTAGCAATTTTGGTAGCTCTCCTGTTCCCGAAGATATATGCAAAGATTCAGCCATAAGGCATGCTCGGTTTTGGAGAAGAAGATTTTTAAAGGTTTTTCCCATACAAATGCATAGGGAAGCAAACTTGACCTTGCTTTAAAAAGGTCAAACGTCAACGTACGACAATTCTTTTAGCAATTTTGGTAGACCTCACGTCCTCGATGATTCCTGCAAAGGTTCAGCCCCAAGGCATTCTCGGTTCTGGAGGAGAAGATTTTTAAAGGTTTTTACCATATATGGGCGTGGAGGCCATCTTGGTCAACGGACCGCGACCATTTTAGCAATTTTTCGTTCCCCCACCCTAAGGAGGCTCCATATGAAATTTGAGTAAAATTGGCTCAGAGGTTTCAGAGGAGAAGTCGTTTGAAAATGTTAATGGACAGACGCACGGACGGACGGACGACGGACGAAAAGTGATCACAATAGCTCATCCTGAGCAGAGCTCAGGTGAGCTAAAAAAAAGTGAAAGATAGATTTTCAAGATGGTAGCCATGACGGCCATCTTGGATTTCCGATTGGAACGATTTTTGCTATTAGTCAACTGGCCCAGAGGTGTAGTAGGAGTAGGCTTTTAAAGCAAATTTTTGATGCCACAAAACGGACGACGCACGACGAACGACACACTACAGACACTGACTGATCATAACAACTCACCTTCAGCACTTCCTGCTCAGGTGAGCTAACAAAGAATCTAGCCCTTATAAACACAGATTTAAAAACTTCAGGTTGATAACAAACTTTGCCTTATATACACCTGGAGGATAATAAAAATAAAGGTTTTATAAGTAAAACATATTTCAACTAGTAATACTTAATCTACAGATAATGTGCTACTCTATTCTGTATTTCAAACCTTCCACAGGAAAAACGACAGTCTTAAGAATCTTAATCCAGCAGTTCCCTTAGGCAGTCATCTGTGTGACATCATTCTTCACGCTATTTTGATCAGTATTACTAGTTCTACATATAAAAACTTCATTTTAACAGCATAATAAATTAACCTATAGATAATGTGCTAGAATTGGCAGAATAGGAGGGAGGTGCTCCCCTAATTCTAACACTATTATACATACAGATTCCCTTAACATCTGATTTATGACTCAGGAAACTCTAAGGAATCAGATAATTCTATAATACACTAAGAATGATCTAGATTGACTTATAACATATCTCTAAAGTGTTAATACCTTGTACATGAAATGATGGAATCTGGAGGTTGCCAGTTTTCTCAAGCATCAGATGCCTGAATTCCTGGCCCCCACTTCTTTTTTGAGCAACAACAGTTGGTCCCAAAAAAAGCCACTGATAAGTTGTTGAGACATAATCTTTAACAATTTTGCACAGTTCGAAGAAAGATTCCAGACTACTATTTGATAACGTAGTTGAACAGAACCTTATCAAACAAAATGCCCAGGAAAGATAGCTGTCTATCTTCGTGAGCCTTAATTATTTAACAAGGAAATGTCTTCTCGGATGAGCTTCCTATAGATACAACTACTCCTCTCGAGATTTTAAGATAAATCTTAGAGATGTAATGATTACCTTTATTAGTAAATACTCTAGTCCTGTTTAGCTTACATACAATTAAAGATCTGGGTAATTGTACAGATCTGATTCTTTGCCAAATATCCAGTTCATAATTTCTAATTAACCATAAAATTTTTACAAAAAAAAATTCCAGCCATTGGTTAAAGAGATAGTGTGCACACAAACTTTTTATGCATTAAGAAATTTTACAAAAGGCAATAACTCCAAGAGAATTGGCCCCTAGCCCTTACGTAATCTTATCTGTAGATTAAGTATTACTAGTTGAAATATGTTTTACTTATAAAACCTTTATTTTTATTATCCTCCAGGTGTATATAAGGCAAAGTTTGTTATCCACCTGAAGTTTTTAAATCTGTGTTTATAAGGGCTAGGTTCTTTGTTAGCTCTTATGTAGGTGCACCTTATCAATGTGTCTGCAGAAATTGATGAATATCCGTCAATGCGTTTGTTTTCAAGATATTAGGAAACAAGAGGCCCACTGGCCACAACTCACTCACCTGAGTGAAACCGCCACTGGAGATATGCAGTTGGCATGCAACATTTTTCCAATAATGTCAAATATTGAAACTTATGACAAGGCAATGGCTTAAACAGTTTTTGAGATATCTTGCTTACAAGATTAAAATGCTGAAATTTTCAGAACGCCATAAGTAAAAAAAAGGTTCAGATATTTTTCAGAAATCATTTGGTTCATCTACTTATCCTGTCCTTTAAGGGTTTTTTTTCTATTTTAAGCTCTGGCAACCATTTTGTTCAGCAGAGCAGAACAATTTTAGCAATTTTGGAAAAGGGGCATAAAAGGAACATTGTTGTGAAATTATTTTGAAATCTTGCCACTGGCCACGGAGATGTCATTTAAAGTTTTTTTTTTCTATTTTTAGCTCTGGTGACCATTTTGTTCAGCAGAGCAGAACAATTTTAGCAATTTTGGAAAAGGGGCATAAAAGGAACATTGATGTGAAATTATTTTTGAAATCTTGCCACTGGCCATGGAGATGTCATTTAAAGGTTTTTCTATTTTAGCTCTGGTGACCATTTCGTTCAGCAGAGCAGAACCATTTTGGGGGGATAAGAGGAACATTTCTGTGAAATCATTTTGAAATCAGGCCACTAGCCAAGGAGGAGATGTTTAAAGTTTGTTTTTTTCTATTTTTAGCTCTGGCGGCTATTTTGTTCAGCCAAGCAGAACTTTTTTAGCACTTTTGGTAAAAGGCCATAAGAGGAACACTTCTGTGAAATTACTTTGAAATCAGGACAGCTGGGGTTGAGATGTCTTTTAAAGGTTTTTCTATTTTTAGCTCTGGCCACCCTTTTGTTCAGCCAAGTGGAGCCATTTTAGTAATTTTGGTTGAGGGCCATTGGTGGAACACTTCTGTGCAAATATTTTGAAATCAGGCCATTGGCCAAGGATGAGATGTTGTTTGAAGATTTTCTATTTTTTAGCTCTGGCGGCCATCTTGTTCAATGGAACAGAACCATTGCAGCCATCTTTTTGGATTTTCGATCGACATAATTTTAGCTTGTTTTGATCCAGGAGTCCAAGATTTGAAAAGAGATGTCGAAATTTGATTTTCAAGATGGTGGCTGTGGTGGCCATAAAAAGGTCGAAAGTCAACGAAGGACCAGCATTTTAGCAATTTTGGTAGATCTCCTGTCCCTGAGGATTTGTGCAAAGATAAGGCCGCGGGGCTTATTTGGTTCTGTAGAAGAAGATTTTAAAGTTTTTTACCATATATGGGCATGGCAGCCATCTTGGTCAATAGGCCGCAACCATTTTAGCAATCTTTTGTTCCCCCAACCTAAGGAGGCTCCACATAAAATTTGAGCAACATTAGCCCAGAGGCTTCAGAGAAGAAATCATTTGAAATTCTCAACATTTTTCCCATACAAATGTATGGTGCCCATACAAATGCATAGGGAAGCAAACTTGACCTCACCGTAAAAAGGTCAAATGTCAATGTACAACAATTATTTTTGCAACTTTGGTAGACCTCTCTTCCTCAATGATTTGTGCAAAGATTCAGCCCAAAGGCATCCTTGATTCTGGAGAAGAAGATATTTAAAGGTTACCATACATGGGCATGGCGGCCATCTTGGTCAACAGACCGTAACCATTTTAACAATCTTTTGTTCCCCCACCATATGAAATCTGAGCCAAATTGGCTTGGCGGCTTCAGAGGAGAAGTCGTTTGAAAATGTTGACAAACGACGGGCGAAAAGTGATCACAATAGCTCATCCTGAGCATAGCTCAAGTGAGCAAAAAACCAAAGTGTCAAAGACGGACACAGGGACGGACAACGTGAAAACAGAATACTCCACCACAAACAAAGTTTGCGGGGGTATAAAAATCTGCCTTATATACACCTGGTGTATAATAAAAACTGCCTTATATACACCTGGTAAATAATAAAATCTGCCTTATATACACCTGGAGAATAATAAAAACTGCCTTATATACACCTGGAGAATAATAAAAACTGTCTTATGTACACCTGGTGAATAAAAAAAACTGTCTTTATGTACACCTGGTGAATAAAAAAAACTGTCTTATGTACACCTGGTGAATAAAAAAAACCCTGCCTTATATACACCTTGAGGATAATAAAAACTACCTGAAGAATTATAAAAACTGTCTTATGCACACCTAGTGAATAAAAAAAAACAACCTGCCTTACGAGGGGCGTTCATTTAATGTTGTCATTGGGGTTCTAGAGGGCACGATATTAATCCCATTCATAGTTCATTTACTTCAACCCTTCGAAGTATTCTCCCTTGACGGAAACACACTTTTCAAGTCTCGAAATTCATTCTGTAAAGGCAGAGAAGTAGGCCTTTTTAGGTATACCCTGAAGACACTGGTAAATTGCACTACCAAGTGCATTTCGGGATTCATAACGATGACCAGAAAGGGTTTAGTAAAGGAAACAGGAAAAAGTCACAGGGGGTAAGGCCTGGCGAGTAAGGTGGATGAGAGAGCTGAACTACCTTTTCCTCTTTCACGAAGTCTTGGACAAGAACACTAACTTGTGAGGGGTGCGTTTTCATGGATAAGACACAGACCTCTTAAACCGGTTGCAGGTCTACATTTTTCATAGTGTGTCTTTACTTTTGAGTATATATGACTGAACCAACTTGAACTTTCAGTAACTTTTGAAAGACTGAACGGATTAGACCGAAATTTCATCCTATTACAGAAAATAGCTCCCCCTGTGAAATCACCGCAGTTTCCATGTGCTCCTTACAGCCATGCGGTATGGTGAGCCATTAGTGACACAATTAAATGAACGCCCCTCGTATATACACCTGGTGAATCATAAAATCTGCCTTATATACACCTGGTGAATAATAAAATCTGCCTTATATACACCTGCTGGATACCTAGTGAAAAGTTAAAACTGCCTTATACATACACCTGGTGAATAATAAAAATTGCCCTACATACACCTGGTGGAAAATAATAATAAAATGATATAAACAGTCTGTTAACTAAGAAATGTTATTTTTTATGCTCCTACTGGTGCACATGCTGGGATATGAATAAACTCTTCTTTGCTACAAACGTACAATGTAGATCTAATACATCGCGGTCCCTTATTTAGCGAAATCCAGTATATCGCGAATCGTCCGTGGACCCCAAATTTACCATGAGCAAAAAAAAAAACTTATAATATGTTTATTGTTTTACTTAATTTGAAAAAACAAAACAAAAAAAAACCTGACTTAAATTCGTTCCGTCTTGATTTTTTGCGCATATCCAGACGCGAAGTTGCATCACGCATTATGACCAAACAATCCAATTAGCGTCAATCAGTACACGCATTTATTATAATTGGCAAACAATTAATTTTAATCGCCGCACTTGTCATAATCAGTGTCTTAATTGAGTACATCTACCCAATGCTCAATCAGTCAACGATGTCCACGCACCATCTAAAAAAATTAAAAGATAAATAAAATGATAGTTTTGGACCCACAGCAGATGTAACAAGCGAACGGAAGCAACTCAAATTGTCTAAGCACTTAGGATATGTGAGTGCTCCCCTGCACTGTTACAGGGAACCAGTACATCCAAAATGGGGTCCTAATTTGTCATTTCAGCAAACAAATGTTTTCAAATGTAGTTTATCAGCTGGTCTCGATTAAAGTTAATTGGTAGACATAGTCCCCTAGTGTATATACTGCCATTGAGTAATTTTGAACATACTGTAATGGTGAAATATGGTCGATAGCTTTACTGACAATCATTTGGTGTGGATTGATTAGCAGCGTCTTGGCAAACTACCACCACGACTTATATTGTGATCCAGATATATCGCGCTAGTGGAACTTGGACCCCAAGCATCGCGATATATTGGTTCTACAGTGTACTAAATATCAACTGTTAAAGCTCTTGCTCAGATAGGGGTAGATTTATAACATGCATGCCATGAGAAGGGTTGCAAAATATCCTCTTAGTGGTTTTAAAATTAAAAAAATATCAATAGCATTTATCATATAGTTCCCTCAAGACAAACACAGGGTATATTTACCTTGTCAGTTTGATTAAGCCTGCAATAGCCATCACCAAGATGAAAAAAGAATTTTCCCACACTGGTTCCTGGTGCATTAGAATCTATCCCAGCCTGCAACAGCTGGACACCATCCTGAGGGTTATTGTCTATTACTTTAATAATGAATCCCAAATGAACCAGAGCAAATCCATCATCTGGATTTTCCTTCAGGATCTGAAATGGGGAAAAGACAGAAGAGTGTAATAACAAGAGGCCACAGCCTCTGAAATTGCACACCTGAGAACATCTGCTTTAAGTGCAAGACTTGATAGTCATATTTAAATGCTGTAGTCTTGGCACATAATGGTTTATCCAATGCAATGTAGATCTCAAGACATTACTGGATATCCAAGGAACAATCCAGTGAAGTTTGTTTGAAATTGGCCCAGTTATTAATTAAAGGTTTTTCCAATTTTTGCTCTAGTGATTTTACACAGATAGTGTGCCTGGTCCCTATGAGTTATAGAGAAATTGTTTGATTTTTTTTTTCTATTTTTAGTATTGGTGGCCATTATGATCAGCAGAACAGAACAGTTTGGACAACTTTGGCAGAGGACCTCCCAAAGAACTATCCTATCAAGTTTGGTTGAAATCTGCCCAGTGGTTGCGGAGGAGATGTTGTTTGAAGTTGTTTGTTTCTATTTAAGCTCTGGCAGCCACTTTGTGCAGCAAAGTGGAACAATTTGAGCAATATTGGTAGAGGATCTCCCAAGGAACAATCCTATCAATTTGGTTGAAAAAAGCCAAGTGGTAACGGAGGAGATGTTGTTTGAATTTTTTTTTTTCTATTTTTAACTCTGGCTGCCACTTTGTGCAGTGGAGCCAAACGATTTGAGCAATTTTGGTAGTGCTGTTTGAAGTTTTTTTTATATCTGTAGCTCTGGCCACCATTTTGTGCACAGAAGTGGAATGGTTTGTGCAATTTTTGTAGGGAACTTCCCTAGGAACAATCCTATCAAGTTTGGTTGAAATCCACCAAGTGGTTATGGAGATGTCATTTGAATTTTTTGCTCTGGCCTCCATTTTGTGCAGTGGAGCAGAACAATTTGAGCAATTTTGGTAGAGGACCTCCCAAGGAACAATCCAAGTTTTGTTGAAATCAGCCAAGTAATTATGGAGGAGACGTTGTTTGAAGTTTTTTATATTTTTCGTTTTGTGCAGCCGATAGGAACAGTTGAGAAATTTTGGTAGAGGACCTCCCAAAGAAGTATCCTATCAAGTTACAGTGGAGATGTCATCTGAAGTTTTTTCTCTTTTTAGATCTGGCAGTCATTTTGTGCAGCGGAGCAGAAAAGTGTGAACAACTTTGGTAGAGGACCTCCCAAGGAACAATCCAATCAACTTTAGTTGAAATCCACCATGTGGTTACAGAGAAGATGTCATTTGAAGTTTATTCTATTTTTAGCTTTGGCCGCCATTGTGTGCAGTGGAGTGGAATGATTTGAATAATTTAGGTAAAGGACCTCCCAAGGAACAATCCTATCAAATTTGGTTGAAGTCCGTCCAGTGGTAAAGGAGTAGATGTCATTTGAAGTTTTTTTTTCTATTTTTAGCTCTGGTGGCCATTTTGTGCAGCCGAACAGAATCATTTGAGTAACTTTGGTAGAAGACCTCCCAAGGAACACTCCTACCATGTTTGATTGTAATCCACCCAGTAGTTACAGAGGATATGTTGTTTGAAGTTGTGTTTTTTTTTTTATTTTTAGCTCTGGCCATCATTTTGTGCAGCAGAGCAGAACAATTTGAGCAATTTTACTGAGGACCTCTAAAGGAACAATCCTATCAACTTTGGTTGAAATCCACCCAGTAGTTAGGGAGGAGATGTCATTTGAAGCAAATTGTGAATGACAGATGACTGACAACAGACAAGGGACATAGGGTGATCACAATAGCTCACCATGAGCATGTTGTGCTCAGGTGAGCTAAAAATACAACACTGGCTGCAGTGAAAATAAAACAAGAGGACCATGGGCCACAGAGCTCATCTGAGTTAACTGCTGTATTAGTTAATCAGGTTATTTACTCATCATTCCTTATCAGCCTGTCAAGTTTCAAGGCAATGGTTTAAACAGTTTTCAAGATATCTTGCTTACAAGGTTAAAATGCTAAAATTTTCAAAGGGCTTTAATTAAAAAACAAAAAAAAAAAAAACAGACTTTTTCAACAGTTCATTGGGTCATCTACTTATCATCCTCTATCAGCACATTAAGTTTCAATACAACAGCTAAAATGACCCCTCATCCAAGCGTTCGTGATGGATGAGGGGCATTATTGGAATGAGACCTGAGGCCTCGAGCATGTATGACATTAGCAATTAACCTGGCTAGGAACTACCTGGATGCTCTTTTAAAGATTTTAAACCTGGAGTATATATGGTAATACCATGTGACTGAGCCATATATAACCAGGTATTCATTGTTCAGCACTTCATATTTTCAAAGTTATTTTGTTGCCTTACTAAAATAACTGAATAATGGGTGGGTACACACAAAATACATTCCGCTGTGGAAACACTCTTTCATCTCACCAAAGGGATTGGGTCATACATGCTCGAGGCCTCAGGTCTCATTCCAATAATGCCCCTCATCCATCACGAACGCTTGGATGAGGGGTCAATATTTTCATTTCGACCTTCGGCTCTCTCACATGTATGACATTAGCATCTTTAAAGTAAGGCAACAAACCAATCAACAAATAATGAAATACCAGCAAAATATAATGGTTTAATTGATGAAAAAGATTCCACTAACTTATGATCATACCAAATCAAAAAATATTCAATGAGGAACTTTCCTTGAATAGTAATGGAAAAGTATGTCAAAATACGAATTAAGTTCCAAACTAAGTGAAAAATATATAGAAGAGACTAATATGCAATTATGTGCTGAGTAATGGAAGCTGGAAAGCTAAAAAACACTTTCTATTACGTATTTTTATACACTTTCAAGTCAATATCAAGAAACTCCAAATTAAGTTGAGTTTCTTCTTCATCCTTCACAGTTGTTACATAATGATAATTATTTGTATATATTTTTTCCCAAACTAGTTACTTTAACTGGTATTTTGTCTGTTAAAATACAAACTATTCTTTCTCCAGAACATATCTAATAGTTTAACATGAAAACTTTTATGAAAAAGAGCTGAAATAAAATTACTTTTCAGTAGCTGATGTAAATCTCTGCTAAATAAAAGAATGTAAGGCTATACACTGTAAATATGATTTTTCTGCCTTGTAAGAAGAAGGCTATACACTGTAATATGATTTTTCTGCCTTATAAGAAGGCTATACACTGTAATATGATTTTTCAGTCTTATAAGAAGGCTATACACTGCAATATGATTTTTCTGCCTTATAAGAAGGCTACACACTGTAAAAAAAAAAAACAACAACAAAAAAAACAAAAAACAAACAAAACTACTGGTATTTCTGCCTAAAAAGAAGTGTTCATGATAAATAATAAATTTGTATCAAGTAGAACCCAATATTTGATGTGCACTGCAGATATTGCAAACTGACCTGCAGAATAAGAATTTGCATTATTTTGTTCTTTGAACAGCTAAGAAGATAGCATACATGTTTAAATTATTCCGGTAAAACTGTTGGTGTACGGTTTGGTAAGATCATAGATCATCTGAGTTTTACTAAGATCACATAATGACCTCTAAAAAGCACAGTTGCTGGTAAAAAACTGAAAGAAGCTATTTTTATAGTATTATTTATACACTGAATTTTCTAATTCGAATTTTCTAATTCAGATAATTTGATATCAAGCACTAAGTCTAAATGGTACTAAAAACGCTTCAGTTTACTATCAATATAGAAATGCTAATAAAGCTCAATAAATCTGGAGTATAAAATCTAACAACAAAATATTAATTCAAGGCTAACTGAGTAAATTGTATGTATGTAAAAAACTTGATGGCTGAAACAAAATTTTCTTCAATCTTGATTATTTAATGAGTACCCTGTTAATAAATCCTTTGATCAGACACTCAACTGGTTATAGAAAACAATCATTCACTATGGCCTCTGAATGTTGGAGATTAAACATTATATTTATGGTAAAATTTTATGATAACAAAGTTCTACTTTAAGGAAAAAAACAGTTGTACTGAGGCTGTAGATACAAATGAGGATGTAGACAGTAAATGTACTACTTTTAAACCATGTTTTATGGTCTGACCCAGTTAAGCACAAAAAAGTCACAGCTCTATAAAGAATCAGATGCTTGCTATTATTGGAAAGAAAAAAATTTTGAGGTCTCAAATGGGGGTAAAGACTTTTTATTCCATATAAAATTGCCTTTGTTTTTACCAACACCTTCAAAAAAGACAAACTTTTTGAATATCCACGCTAAGAATTCAATCCACCTAATCAAGCATACAATTATGGTATTTCCAAACTGAGATTGAAATTCAATATGCCATATCAACTTGCTTAAAAGTACACCATCTGTACTAAAGTGTGAATGTCAAGAAATTAAACTTATTCAGTAGCTATATTTACTAGATAAACTGAATTCGAATATATTGGAAAAAGTCATTACTTACCCCAAATGAAGAGTTTATTCCAAAACACTAGATATTTTTCCCATTTCAGATGATATACTTACCAAACCAGTACTCTCATATTTTTCCTACGACTTCAATCAAACAAAGCAGACAGATGGTCTCTCATCGAAACCTATTTTCAACTGTTGCTTATATCATTTCAGTTATGCAGGACTAAATCATTCTATTGAAATTTAGAATATACTGACAAACAGTTAAATAAGAAATCAAGTTCTTCACTTAAATATTTTGGGAACATGAACACTTATTGATTCTTTAATATGGAGGTATCTTTTATTACTAAATATATATATGGTCATAACCAGCATTGACCATAAATGGCTTTAAATTCATGAATTTGATATGACACAAAGAAAAGGTACCAACAGTGCCTTACTTATCAATATACTCCAAAAATATATGGAACTAGCCATAATTTTCTATTGGATAAATAAAATTTGAACCAGCTATTCTTGAAACTCTATATAAGCACATGCTGTAAATTTTCATCAATCATTGGTTGTTATATGATTCCTCCCTTTAATTAAATCTTACTCACATAACAGTCCATGAATCAAGACTTGTTCGGACAGTTTAAAAAACTGCAGAAACAGCTCTAAGTTTGGCCAAAGTTTTGAGATAGAAGAAGTCAGCATTTATCCAAATCCAGAGAACTAAGCCCCAACAACCCACAAGGTTGAGGGACTGAAGTAAAGTGAAGTGAAGAAAACTGTAACAGCTATAATCCTGGACTACAAGACATCAAAAATTGTAATAAAATACATATCAAGTTGCATTAAAGTCTATATATCACGACCATGTGACAGCATATATGCTATCATGCTAAATTACAGAATCAAACTTGACATGATAGTTCTTATAAACTGGCTGTTCATATTCAGCTGCTCTTGGAGCATTACCTTAGTATAAGAGTGTATTTTGCCTAATTTGACCACTCCATCAATGGAACACATAAAATTTTCAATCAGACAGCAAAACATAAAATGGGGTTTAAATGACCCTCAAAAAATTTCTATATGTGAAATGTAAATGAAGACTTTTAAATAAAGATCCCCCAATTAACTGAAAGCAAAATCCAATTAACATTTAAGGATGCAGAAGATTGTGTTTAAGCTATAGGATTATGTATAGCTATGAAGGAGTAAGTGAACAGCTCTGTAAATCATGGTCAAAGAGCCACTAAAACAGTCTATATTATTTTGAACATCTTTATTCTTTCTTCAGTGTCAAAAAATGTATTCTGTGCATATTGAATTTGCATGACTACAATATAAGCTCATATGGGATATAGTACATTCATCTCGTGTTATTTTTTGTTGGTATATAGATCTGGATATGCCAGAATATAGGCATGGATATGCTCTATCAGACCATATCTAATTTTTGTACAAAAAAGAAAAAATATTCCAAAATAAAGAAAAAGAAATTTTGATCACCAGCAACCTCCTGAATATGTGAAAAAATATAACCAGAATTTAAAAAAAAAAAATCTAAAGCAGGATTTCTTCATTTTTTAAAAATTCAGTTTAGCATTGGTCCTTTTTAGGCCATATAACTGTTTCTGGTCCTTTCTAGGCCATGTAACCATTGTCTTTCTAAGGTCATATGTTGAACTATAGCTCTGGTCCTTTTGAGGCTATATAGATCTTTTTAAGCTTATAAAGTTCTATGAACTAATGTTCTATACGAAAATTGCTTATGCAAATGTATATTTCAGCATAGTTAATCAGTAGCATTATGGAGTAAACATTATAAAACTGATTCAGTCTTTCATAGGAACCCTATGAATAAACTTTCAACAAGACCTTTAATTTATTGCTGCTTTTTCAGAAAAGTTTTGTTCGAACTCACCCAACTGAGCCTCCCTATAAATATCATTATTATACATGGAAGGAGGCTTTACTATAATATATCTTAAATTCATTTCATAATTTCTATATTTACTCTAAATAATGTAGTTTTACATAATGTTCTCTCCACTGAGAAGAGAACTTCCAAAACATGTTTTTTGTTTTTTATAAAACATGCATATATAATACTGTGTAACGTATGTAACATAATTTCTTATAAGCCCATTATCTTCCTCGAAGACAAAGCTTTTACAGAAAACATCTTCCTATGTGTTTTCTCCTGGGGTGGGGGGTGAGGTAAAGAAAAGAAAATCTGTGGTTTCATAGTCAACATGGAACATTGGAAAAAAGATTCAGCCATGTTTTATTGTGTAATACCCTTTATGTCATAAAGGTAAAATTGTACAGTAATTATCTCAGGGTCACTGTGTAACCAAGCCCAGTACTGTTCATAATACAATATAATTGACAGAAGAACAGTATCAACTGAAGAAGAAATAAAATGACTGCTTGCACTACGTGCTAAGCAAAATAAAACATTTTATTATCAGCAAAAAATTTCACAATTTCCAAATTTTACTGTGTAAAGAGCATCCTTACCTGTCCCTTGCTAAGTTAAATATGAAGTGCTGACTGATTGATTGTGTTGGGGTTTAACGACACGTCAACCCTTGAGGGTCATTTTGTGTCGTCTCCCAGAGAAAGGGAGAAAAGAGATAGAAGAGAGAGTAGAGGAGATGAAAGAGAGGGACAGGGAAGAAAGAGGAACAGGAATGAAAGTGAAGAAACAGAAGAAATAAAAACATTCCCCCTCTACCCTTACCCACTACAAGGATAGCAGGCCTTGCCCAACTGTAAGCCAATATCAGTTGGACGCCCCAGTGATGTAAGATACACAGCACCTTCGCACCACCCGACCACCCCCATGAAGTGCTGAACAATGAATACCTGGTTATATATGGCTCAGTCACATGGTATTACCATATATACTCCAGGTTTAAAATCTTTAAAAGAGCATCCAGGTAGTTCCTAGCCAGGTTAATTGCTAATGTCATACATGTGAGAGAGCCGAAGGTCGAAATGAAAATAATAGTTTTTTTAGACATCTTGCTTATAAGATTTCACTGCAATTTTTTGCAAAGGGGCATTACTAAAAAAGATATTTTGTGGAAGCGGTGGTGTCATGGCTTGAAATATGTTGATTAAAAGGCGCCCATTTTGTTTGGTTGTTATGGCAAAACTTTAAAGTAGGAAATTTGTGAAACACCAGCTGGGAAAGAAGACCATGTGAAGCACCAGCAGGGAAAGAAAACCATGCAGAGCTTGCTTCTTGCATATTTTTACCTCTGGCAGGCATTTTGTTCAGCCTAGTGGAACCATTTTAGCAATATTTGTAAAAAGACAAAAGAGGAACATATCTGTGAAGTTATTTTGAAATCAGGCCACTGGCCATGAAGGTTTTTCTATTTTCAGCTCTGGCAACCATTTTCCTCAGCAGAGCAGAACTATTTTAGCGATTTTGGTAAAGGGGCATAAGACGAACATTTATGTGAAATTATTTTGAAATCCAGGCCACTAGCCTAGGAGATGTCGTTTAAAGTCTTTTTTTTGTTTCTATTTTTAGCTCTGGTGACTATTTTGTTAAGCTGAGTGGAACCAATGTAGCAATTTTTTGTGAATGGGGATAAGATGAACCTTTCTGTGAAATCTTTTTAAAATCGGGCCACTGGCCAAGAAGATGTCGTTTAAATGTTTTTTTTTGTTTTTTTTTTCTATTTTTAGCTCTGGTGGCCATTTTGTTTAGTTGAGCGGAAGCATTTTAGCAATTTTGGTAAGGGGCCATAAGTGGAAAAATTTCTGTGAAACTACTTTGAAACTGGGCCACTGGCCGTGGAAGAGATGTCTTTTAAAGGTTTTTCTATTTTAAGCTCTGACCGCCATTTTGTTTAGTTGAGCGGAACCATTTTAGCAATTTTGGTAAAGGGCCATAAGTGGTATACTTCAGTGCAAATATTTTGAAATCAGGCCATTGGCCAAGGACAGATGTTGTTTGAAGAGTTTTCTATTTTTAGCTCTGGTGCCATCTTGTTCAATGGAGCGGAACCATTGTGGCCGTCTTGGATTTCAGATAAACATGATTTTAGCTCATTTCAATCCAGAAGTCATCCTGTTGCTACAGAGCAAGTTTTGGCTCAAAGCGACCAAAGGTTTGGGAAGAGATGTTGAAAATTGATTTTCAAGATGGCAGGTTTGCCGGCTATTTTGGATTTTTGATCCACTCAGTTTAAGCAATTTTGTGTCTACTAGGTGTCCTAATGCTCATCATCAAGTTTCAATTCAATTGGATTATAGAGGAGATGTCTAAAATATGAACTGTCAACATTTTTCCCGTATAAATGTATAGGGCCCATATAAATACAGCTGACTCCCATTATCTCGAACTCGCTTATCTTGAATAACCGCTTATCTCGAAGTGAAAATCTGGTCACTGCTTAAACATGAAAATCTAACAACAGGTAAAAAAATATTGTGGAAAAGAGGAGAAATTGCTCCTATGGAGCATTTTCTCCTCTTTTCCACAATATTTTCAATATATCTCTAATTACACATAATTTTTTGTTAAATGTGGTTGTTCAACTTATTTTTCCTCAATTCTGCAATTCTGATATGTCAAGGTACGGATATCTCGAAGTGTTTCAGACAGTCCCTTGGAATTAGAGATAACGAGAGTCAACTGTACATGGGGAAGCAAATGTGACCTTGCCCTAAAAAGGTCAAACGTCAACGTAAGACCATCATTTTAGCAATTTTGGGAGACCTGTTCCTGATGATTTGTACAAAGGTTAGGCCCCAGGGCTTATTTGGTTCTGGAAAAGAAGATTTTTAAAGGTTTTTACCATATTATGGGCATGGCGGCCAAACTGGTCACTGGACCACAACCATTTTAGCAACTTTTTGTTCCCCTGCCTTAAGGAGGCTCCACATGAAATTTGAGTAAAATTGGACCATCGGCTTGTAATTCTCTATATTTGTCCAATACAAATGTATGGGGCCTATACAAATGCACAGGGAAGCAAACTTGACCTCACTGTAAAAAGTCAAACATCAATATACAACCATCATTTCAGCAACTTTGGTAGACTTCCTGTCCCCAATGATTTATGCAAAGGCATACTCTGTTCTGGAGAAGAAGATTATTCAAGGTTTTTACCATATATGGGCATGGTAGCCATCTTGGTTTGTTTGTGTTGAGGTTTTACGGCCCAGTCAACCCAATGGGGTTATGTCGAGCGCGGTCAGTTTACCTAACCACACGTTTACTGGGCAGGCTTAGTCCTCTAAGCGGTTAACCAGTACTGTGCACATTCTTTCGCCAGAAACTGACAACTGCCCTTCTTGAATCAGCGGAAGGGAGAGAATGACCGTAGAAAATATTTCATGATCAATCTCCACGAAAGAATGTTGCCGACCTCGGCGGGGGTTGAACCCGCGACCTCCTGGTCTCCAGTCGGACGGCGCATCCAACTGAGCCACCGAGGCCGGCGATAGTAGCCATCTTGGTCAACAGACCTCAACCATTTTAGCAATCTTTCGTTCCCCCAACCTAAGGATACTCCACATGAAATTTGAGCAAAATTGGTTCAGCAGCTTCAGAGAAGTCGTTTGAAAATGTTAACAGACACATGGACGACGGACAAAAAGTGATCACTATAGGTCATCTGAGCATGCCTCAGGTGAGCTAATGAAAAGCTTAAATATAGCGTTTGGAAACAAAGAACATGAAAAGAATGAAAATCGGAAACTCAGTTTTATCATCTACAGCAATGCTGTATACACCCCCACCCCCACCACTTGCACTAGCTTAAGCAGTACTCAAATAAATGGTGGCTAACAAAACTACAACGTACTTATATGAGCACATATCTTCAGTATCTGTCCAAAACAAAACCAAGTTACTCACTACTGAATTATTATAAAATTGTTTAGAATGTATTTGTTGTCCAGTATGAATATTAGGGGAAAACAGTGACCAAAAAGGACAAGACCTTGGAACTGCACCATTTTATTATTACTGTAACTTTTTTTTTTTTTTTTTACACACTGTTGTTGCAATCTCACAGGTATACATGTATACTAAATGTAGCTGTCAACCAAATGCATACAGAGAGTATCTGCCAAAAAATGTATACCAAGTCTATCTATCAAACAAGAGGGCTAAGATGGCACTGTATTGCTCACCTGATTACCAGACAAGTTTTGAGTCAGTTGGGCTTTCGGTTCAAGAGAAGAAGTTCAATATAGATTTTCAAGATGGCAGCCATCTTGGATTTCCAATCAGAATAATTTTAGCTCTTTTGACCTACAAGTCATCTTCATACTTCCAATGAAGTTTCAAGTCAATTGGCCTTTTGGTTCAGGATTAAAAAGTTCAAAATAGATTTTCAACATGGCTGCTAAGGCAACCATCTTGGATTTCCAATCAGAATGATTATAGCTTTTTTTGATCTACGAGTCACTCTAATACTTCCTATCAAGTTTTGAGTCAACAGGCCTTACCGTAATGATTCGGCTATAAGTCGAGGATTTTTCCCTCCAAAATGAGCCCCAAAAAATGACCCGGTCTTATAACTGAGGTCATGGGCTGCAGCCCTTTTTCCGGCAATGTCCGGCGAAGGCAAGACATACGGAAAAAGCCGATCGATGATGCTTTTGAAAAGAAAAAAAATAATCATGGTCGGCATGATGCTCTATGATCGTAATTAAAGGCTTTGTACTTACCGATATGCCAATTTCTTAATGCAGTTAGACCTTGAGCAAAGTAAACAAGCTGTTGATCCTTTAATCCTGCATTCACTTTACTTTTAAGTGTTGAAAAGAATGCCAACATTAGCAATATATGACGCAGTTGTACTCCTCTAATTGGCATTAAATCTTACTGAGCAACACAAACAGTCATTATAACTACGTTTGATCTTTGCCGGCTCATGCGTAAACGAACCGTTTATGGTTGTCATCACTGATAATCATGTGACCAATTTATATTCAATTAAGGCATGTCTTAAATTACTGATCTCTGAAGGATATACACCAATCATAATCAAGGTATGTCATGTATTGAACCATACTGGATTTCTAATTACCGGGGCGTGGTTTTGAGGTCATGTTTAATCAAGTAAATCACCGTAAAAACAATCAACGCAGGGCGTGTAGTTTTTACTTTTGTTGAGCGTAAGGTTTGAGCGTAGATCAAACCTTTGTAAAATCCTTTGTTTAACATGTTAAAAATGGAAATAAAATAAAAAACAAACACTTTTATTTTCTTTTGTTCACTTTATTCTAGGTACAAACAAATGAAGTCTGATCATTTTGGCTGCAAGGCAAGACTGTATTTATTCACTGTAACAACTAATTACGATAGTATATTGTAATTTGCAGTTACGGTGTTGCCAAAATGCTCTGACAGTAATGTTTGTACTTTCACAAACTGTGTTCATTCGCCAAACAAGGCCTAAAATAAACAGCGGCGAAGTGCTACAAATGTACTGAAATGTTCTGAATCTGAATAGCTAAGTATTGTGTTCACCGATAATAAATTTCTGTTGCAAGCTCCAATAAATATTTCTTTCACAGAAATATATTATTCTTTCAAGATAAAATATTAAAAAAATGTTCCGTATACAGTGGAACCTCCACTAACGGCCACCTCCGATGAGCGGTCACCTCCCATTAACGGCCATTTTCATTCCCCCCGAGGTGTTTTCCTATATATTTTACCTCTGATAAACGGTCACCTCCCTCCTCCGGTCAGCAGCCATAATAATTTATGATTTAGGGCCAAAATCCCTCCGTTAAACGGTCAAATTGACAGCGAGTCGGAAAACCGGCGGCACAGAAATCGAAAGTAGGAATACATAAATTCATGGAAATCGCATTCCGCATAAAAAAAAAAAAAAAAAAAAAAAAAAAAGAGAGAGAGAGAAATACATTTTTAATTATCGACAAGAAATACGATAATAAGTTAATTATTTTGATGTGTACCTTTAAAAAAGAAAAGAAAATGTAATAAGAAAAATAATTCGTTTGTTGCCCAGTTTTAATTTCTTTTTTTCAAGCACCACGCGACATTGACCTTCAAAGGTCAGCTCGTGACCAACCGGAACCGCATGGCTTGTGTTTATCGAACAATTTATTAAGACCGACTAATTGATTAAAGGACTGTTGATGACTGACCGTTGATGTTTACGCCTACAGGTAATTGCGACGGTCAAATCGCAGAATGCGAACTGCTCAAAATGATTACTGACACGTGTGTTTTTTGGGTAAATAAACAACTCTACTTTCAGTTTCACTAATCCTTTTCGGTTGACTCCCTCGTAAACATGTCTTCAAAAACCCCTAAAGTGCTGACTCTAGATGAAGGTATTAAAGAAATTAAGCTCAAAAGCTCCAGAATAGTCACGGAAGAGTTTAGTGTGGGTCCTACATAATTCCAAGAAACGCTGAAATATTACAAACAGTGAAGACCCAGATCAGACGCTGCGTTCAGTGGAGTCCGATCTGGATCTACACTGTTTGCAATGACATATCTATCCCAATACTTAGTGTTATTATGGTATAGTAATTAGCATTGCTGCTGAATACTTCTTGAGCAAACTGATTTTATCCTAAAAATTGGATCAGAATAAACAATATATAATTGTTATTTTGGGCAGTTAGGCATGTTAGAGACAATAAATAAATATAGATACCATTATGCTAAAAGAAGTATCATAATCATAGTGTGAATTTCACTAACAGCCCACCATTTCGGTTATATTGTCGCAACATTGCTGGTGAATGAGTACCTCCGCTAAGCAGCCACCTCCCTTAAGCAGCCAAAATTGGCCATTCCCCTGGGTGGTTGCTTAACAGAGGTTCCACTGTATTATCACCTTTTTTCCACTGCATAGCACATGCAGTTATCCAGATTCAGTTTCAGTAGGAGTTGTCTCTCTTTGAAACCGCCGGAAGAGCAGATATAAACAAACCATGTGCGCGGAAAGTAATGGGATTTTCTAATGAAAAAAAAAAAAAAAAAAAAAAAGACATCGATACATCGGCCTGTCCAAAAACCTGAGGAAGGTATGATTTAATTGCTTAATCATACAAGTACTGCTTCAATGACTTGTCAAAGAAACTCAAGGAAAATCCACTTGTGTGACTGAACAGTTACTGTCTCGCTCAGGTTTGTGAAATTTCGGACTGATTTGTCATGTATCTAGACCGCATCTGGCAGTAGCAGAGGACCCCAACAGACATGTCAAAAATCTGACCCATCTTATAAAGGAGTATAAGCAAAATACCAGGTTAGAACCTCCAAAAAAGGGCCCCTGACTTATATCCGAATCGACTTATAGCCGAATCATGACGGTACTGTTCAGAAGAAGTTCAAAATAGATTTTCAAGCTGGCAACTGTGACAGCCATATTGGATTTCTGATCAAAACAAATTTAGCTATTTTTGATCAACAAGTCACCCAGATACTTCCTACCAAGTTTTGAGTAAATTGGCCTTTCACTTCAGGAGAAGTGCAAAACAGATTTCTAAGATAGCAGCCATGACAGCCATCTTGGATTTCCGATCGGGACGATTTTAGCTATTTTTCATTTACAAGTCACCCTGATGCTTTCTACCAGGTTTCAAGTCAATTGGCTTATCATTTCAGGAAAAGAAGCAAAAAACAGATTTTCAAGATGGCTGCCATGGGGGTATTCTTGGATTTCCAATCTAAACCATTTAGCTATTTTTGATCTACAAGTCACCCAAGTTTCAGGTCATTTGGCCTTTCAGTTCAGGAAGAGAGGCGAAAAAAATACTTTAATGATGGCTGCCATGGCGGCCATCTTCAATTTTTTATCTGAACAATTTTAGCTATTTTTGATGTACAAGTGACCCCCATGCTTCCTACCAAGTCAATTGGCTTTTCGGTTCAGGAGAGGAAGCAAAAAAAAAAAAAATAGATTTTCAAGATGGCTGCCATCTCAGATTTCTGATCAGAAGGATGTTAGCTATTTTTGATCTACAAGTCATCCCACTGCTTCCTACCAAGTTTCAGGTCAACTGGCCTTTTGGTTCAGGAGAAGAAGCGCAAAATACATTTTAAAGATGGAGGCCATCTTGGATTTCCAATCCAAACGATTTTAGCTATTTTTTATCTCCAAGTCACCCAATGCTTCCTACCAAGTTTCAGGTCAACTGGCCTTTCAGTTCAGTAGGAGAAGCAAAAAAAAGGATTTTTCTGGGCTGTGCCCTGTGCTAAATTGCGCATCACACTAGCCAAAGGCGCAAAGAAAACTATGTAGTGCGCCGAAATGGCTGCGCCGAAATGGCGCACTGAAGTTCCAAAAAGTGCATCAAAAGTCGTTATAATGCATGTTGTTAAAATCCGGTACCAAATTGCGCAAGCAAATTCTACGCGAATGCACCCATAATCACCGGATCATAAGCGCAATATATTTTCATTGCAGTGAATAAAGCGTTTCTATGATATCACCTAGCGTGCTTTATTATCACTTGTAATCATAAGGTCAAGTCTGACGTAATCACCCTGAACCACCCAATCTCCGTACGGCCAGACATTGATCTATAAAAAAATATATTTTTATTTACAAAACTGAAGCATTTTATCTTGATTACGCCCCTCCTTATTTCTAGTAAGAATCTTTTTCATGAAACAAGAAATCGCAAAAAGGAGTCCTTTTTCGCTATTTAGGGTAACCGATCCAGTGCCAACTATTGTCCAGTTTGCGCTTTGCAATAAAATCGATACCATCGCTATTTCCACAAAACAAACATGCCTGGGAACATGGGGAAAAGGAAACGGAATGACGATAATCATAAACAGACCAAACTGTCCTTCTGGGTGTTGCAGCCCTCATCAAGCAATTCTGTACATACACAGAAAGAAACTGCCGTGTCGGAATCATCCGAATGGTCTAATGACGACGTCACCATTATTGACGAAACTGGTCTCACTGTCTTCTCAGTTTGATTTTAGCTCCCTTGATAAATGAGCAGATGGCTTACAAGGTGAGCAAAGCATAGCAAGGCTTTGTTGTCCACACTTTCTCCAAGGCCAGTATTTTCTGAATAACTGAGGTTAAACATGATGTAATTTTTTATTTTTTGTTTTCTGTTTCTGAAGGAGAAAAAGCAAGTTTATTATCATAAAAAACACTCCAGGAGATGCTGTCTCAGCACATAAAAAATACTTAAAATCAATTTCAGCCCAGGGGGCTTCGCACCCCTGGACCCGACTGGGGCGTTGCCCCTGGACCCCATTACGGCCAACAGACCCTGGCTTGTTAAGGGCCCCTGGAATTTTTGGTGGATGGGCCACAGGCACATCCACCAAAAATTCCAGGTAAATCCCTGTCTTGGATTTTGGATAGGAACGATTTTAGCTATTTTTTATCTAAATGTCATTCCATTGCTTCCTACAAATTTTAAAGTCACTTGGCCTTTTGGTTCAGGAGAAGATATAGATATTCAAGATGGTGGCCATGGTGGCCATCCTGGACTTCCGATCAGAACAATTTTAGCTATTCTTGATCTACAAGTCAACCCAATGCTTCCTCCCAAGTTTCAAGTGAATTGGCCTTTTTGATCAGGAGATGAAGCGAAAAATAGGTTTTCAAGATGGCGCAATAGCGTCCATCATGGATTTCTGATCAGAATGGTTTTAGCTATTTTTGGTCTACAAGTCCCCCTGATGCTTCCTACCAAGTTTCAAATCAACTGACCTTTCGGTTTAGGAGAAGAAGGGCAAAATAGATTTTCAAGATGGCCACCACAGCGGCCGTATTGCATTTCTGATCGGAACGATTTTAGCTACTTTTGATCTACAAGTAACCCCCAATGCTTCCTACCAAGTTTCAAGTGGCATTTTGGTTCAGGAGATGAAGTGAAAAAAAGAGTTTCAAGATGGCTGACACAGTGGCCATATTGGATATCCAATGGGAACCGTTTTAGCTATTTTTGATCCACAAGTTAACCCAATGCTTCCTATCCAAGTTTCAAGTCAATTGGCCTTTGGGTTCAAGAGAAGACAGGAAGAATAGATCTTTAAGATGGCTGCCATGCCTATCGGAACTATTTTAGCTATTTTTGATCTATAAGTCAAAGTCAAGTCAAGTCAAAGTCAAAAATTTATTCAGTATCAATCCTTGATAAAGAATCATGAGTTAAGAGAACATGACAAACACAAACATAGAACTATCACTACAAATTTTAGAAATATAATGAAACAAAGAAATGTAATCAGTTCGTCAATCAACCTTTGATCTTTTGGACATGCCGACTGCACCTGGTGTTTTGCAGTGAATGCACCTGTTTTCTTCCTCTTTTTTTTTTTTTTTTTTTCTTTTTTTTCCAACATGGTTTGCAATTTGTTGGTCCCTGATTTGATAAATTAATTCCCAAACCGTATAGGTCCTGATAGGACCTCCAATACAACGGCGTCTGATCTGGGTCATATTGTTTGCTTTTTTTTTTTTTTGACGGCCATAACACACGAGTATAATTCAAAGTAGATTTCACAGTAAAAATAAGTAATGCACCACTTGCGCTAGACAAAGACTGATCAATGCTTAAAAGTTAAGCAGTCTGGTCAGATTCTGAAACATAGAAGACTGCAAAAATGCCTGTGGCACAGGCCTTATTAGACTTGATTAGGTCAATAAAAGGCGTTTCATTCCATCTCTCCTGTTTCCCACCATCTTTGCGCTGACACACAAGACGGGAACCAGTTTTCTATAAATAGTTATCTAGGAAAACCCTGCGGTCAATTCATTATGGAGGTGGAATATCAACAAAATCGTCCATTTTTTCTTTCTTTTTACACATTTATTAATAACACCATAATGTAGAATTGGATTCTTACACTAAGCAGAGTCATCTTGAAGTCACGTTGGTAAGTCATTCTGTCTATTCTGGCCACCTATCTAATCCAGCCATTTTTCTCAGTCAGAGAGGTGGCCGGATTAGACAGGTTGGAGTGTACTTCGAAATTAGATTTTGTAACTTCTTCCTCTTATTAATAGAATTAATTGGAGCATTTCTTTTCTAGACTAGAATGATCCAATTTAATTTAAATAAGGCAATAATGTAATTGTATTGAATAATTTATGCCTTAATATAAAATATATATGACTGATTATTTACCTTTTCCCAGAGTCTAGATAAGGCATGACTGATATAGACTCTTGTTGTAGGTATTAATAATTGTCGACGAAATAAATTAATATGGGAACTAATAGCCTTCAATTGTTGGTTGTTTCCTATATTTCTATGTAATAGAAAATTTTACCTCTACTAGACATTCTATGTGAATCATCAGAGTCTAGAGAGGATATTTTGATCAGGATAATGTTATAATTTATTTGTATAACACATCATAGAAATCAATAAATTGACGTTTCACGTGTAGGCTTAACCAACTTTATCCCTTTATAATTCTTTTGGATATTCTTGGTAGTATTTCCATCAATTTAGATAGAAAGAAAACTAATAAGGGAGTTGAATGTGACTCCGTAAATAGTTCAATTCCTGACAGAAATTAATAGGGAGTATGATATTCCAAAACTCTTGGACACATCTCCGGTAAAAATTTAGAAGATTTCATCAATAATTTATCCAAGGATCAGGTATCTATTTTGGAGACTGATCCTGAATCCTTGGTGAATAATACAACAAATTATCGATTGTATATTCGGTGTTTTCTCTACAATTCTATCAGGTTGTGGTGTTTATATGAACATTAACAACCTTAGAAGAAATATGTTTGTATTTATGATACCGTTCATGATCATAAAAATATTCAAAAGAAAAAGAAGAATGAGATTGGCTACTTCTTTCTTATGAAATGTTTTGATTTCTTTGTCTTCCTGCTTCTTCCAAGAGAGAACAAAGAAACTGAAGAAGAAGAGGTAGATGAGTAAATGCCAAACTATATCTTCTCTTCTTGTATTATATTTAGATCAGAAGGATGGAGCCTACTCCTGGCAGTAGAGCCTTACAGGGTGGTAATCCCATCATAAAGAGCTGACCGCTTCAAGAACCTATTTAAGAGGAACAGATCTAAATAATTCCAAGTATTGTCAGATGTTCAATAACAATACTAGGATCTGACATATTCCTAAAACAGTAATACTCTTGTTTATTCATTGATTTCATCGTTCATAACTGATTGTTCCAATTCAATGATAATTAAGAATATCTAGAATTCTGAGGCTCATTTGGAAATGACTGCTCAGAACTTTTTTGTTATAATTGGCTGGGTGTTCAATGCCAATCCTTGCGGCTTGACTACCAGTGCCTGGTGAGTTGACTGGTGCCTGCTGACTGGTGCCTGGTTGCCCGGTGACTGGTGCCTGGTTGCCCGTGACTGGTTACCCAGTGACCGGTGCCAGGTGACTGGTGACTGGTAATCCCATAAAAATGACTGGTGCCTGGTTACTCAGTGCCTGGTAGCCCATTGCCTGGTTGACTGGTGATATATTACCCGGTACCTGGTTGACTGGTGCCTGGTAGCACAGTGCCTAGTTGACCGGTGACGAGTTGCCCAGTGCCTGGTGGTTGCCCGGTGTCTGGCTGACTGGTGCCTGGTGAAGCCAACTGGTGCCTGGTTGTAGAATACCCATGACCGGTGACTGGTGCCTGGTGCACTTATATACGAGTGCCTTAGCAGCCAAATTGTTGCCACTTAGATGGGTCTTACCCATGACAGTAAAGCCATGCGGGGTGGTACTCCCATCAAGAAAAGAGTTGTCGTATAACCTGACCAGGTTGACAACTTTTTCTAGTCAGCTTCTTCTTCACGGTAGATTTTCTCGCAGAATAAAGTCTTCATTTGTCTGCAAGATCCCATGAATTCTAGTCCAGTTATTAGAAATCAAACAAGTAGATAACCTGGAACAAAAAGAAAAATGAAAATTTTGAATGATTATCCACGACTTTTAAAATGATTACGACCGTTGCCAACGATAAAAATTCGCGAAAACATTATGACATAAATCATTATGTGAAAATATCGAGGGGCAGCCCATAACGCCTGTAACCTCAAGCTGCGGCTGAACCCCTTTACCACCACCATCCCTGTGGTGTTCCACAACCTGCGGGCTATGACTCCTACCTGCTGATGCAGGCCATCTCGAAGGTGGAGGGCAGGGTGAGCTGTATCCCCAACAACACGGGGAAGTATATCTCCTTCTTCCTCGGGCAACTGCGCTTCATTGACAGTGCCCAATTCCTGCTAGCCTCTCTCGACAAGCTGGTTGTGGCGAACCCGCCAGAGGCTTTCCGGATAACAGCCCAACACGAGCCCAACAGAGAAAGACGAGAGCTCCTAATGAGGAAGGGTGTGTACCCTTACATGGACATGGACACCTGGGATCGCTTCACCGAGCCCAAACTCCCCTCGAAGGAGGTCTTCTACAGCAAGCTCTCTGATGCGCATATCAGTGACGAGGACTACACCCATGCGCAAAAGGTCTGGGAGACCTTTGGGTGCAAGACCCTGGGTGACTACAGCGACCTGTACTGCCGCACCAATGTCCTGCTGCTCGCTGACGTGTTCGAGACCTTTTGGCGGACCTGCCAAAAGCAGTACAGTCTGGACCCTGCTCAGTATTACACCAGCCCGGGCCTTTCGTGGGACGCCTTACTCAAAAAGACAGGCATTGAGCTAGAGCTGCTTACAGACTATGACCAGCATCTGTTCATCGAGAAGGGCTTGCGTGGAGGCATCTCAATGGCCTCAAAGTGCCAAACCAGTGCAAACAATCCCCTGGTCAAGGGGTATGACCCAGGGCAGCCAAGTAGCCACATCTTATACCTCGATGCGAACAATCTCTACGGTTGGGCTATGAGTCAATATCTCCCCATCGGTGGCTTTCGGTGGGTGGATGACTGCCAGCAGCTGGCAAAAACTATCGCAGAGCAACCAGCTGACAGCCCCGAGGGCTACATACTTGAGGTGGACCTGGAGTACCCAGAGGACCAACACGACGCGCACAATTCATATTCGCTGGCACCGGAGCGCATGGTGGTTCAGAAGGAGTGGATGTCGGAGTATCAGCACAACCTCCTTGGCGTTGGGATGGCGCCAACAGAGGTTGAGAAGCTGGTCCCAAACCTCCGTAACAAGGACCGCTGTGTGCTTCACTATTGGAATCTGCAGCTATACAGGTCTCTGGGCATGCGTCTGACTAAGGTCCATCGTGCCCTCCAGTTCGACCAGAGCCCTTGGATGGAGTCATACATCCGGATGAATACTGAGCTCCGGAAGAAGGCCGCCAGCGGCTTTGAGAAGGACCTCTACAAGTTGATGAACAACTCGGTCTTCGGGAAGACCATGGAGAACCTGCGGAGGCGGGTTGATGTAAAGCTGATGCGTTCGCATGAGGTGGACAAACTCAGGCACCTCATCGCCAGCCCAGCATTTGCTCGGGCTAATATCTTCGATGACGACTTGACAGCTATCCAGGTCCGCAAGAGCCGCCTAGTGCTCAATCGCCCTGTGTTCGTGGGGATGAGCATTCTGGATCTCTCCAAGCACCTGATGTACGACTTCTATTACAACCAGCTCCGGGGGCAGTACGGGGATTGTTGTCAGCTCCTCTACACCGACACTGACAGCCTCCTCCTCGAGGTCCAGACCGAGGATGTCTTCAGGGACATGGCCTCCCACGCAGAGCTCTACGACACCTCAGACTACCCACCGGAGCACCCACTACACAGCATCACCAAAAAAAGGTGTTGGGGAAGATGAAGGACAAGTGTGCAGGGCACCCCATCGCCGAATTTATCGGTCTGCGTCCTAAGATGTACTCAATCTTTGAGGCCGGCGGGGGAAACATCAAGAAGGTACAGGGTGTGAAAAAGAATGTCGTGAAAAAGCACATCAGACATGAGCAGTACAAAGAGGCTCTCTTCCGAAAGCGAACCTTCCGCCATAGCATGGACATCCTGCGGTCAGAGCGCCATTGCATCTACAGGCCGCGCCTGAATAAGGTCTCGCTCTCACCCTTCGACTCCAAGCGCTGGATCGCAGAAAATGGGGTGGACACGCTGGCCTATGGGCACAAAGACGCCCTTCCGGCTGGCGCTGCTTAGATGGATGCGTACATTGATGAACTGCTCAGCCCTTGAGAACCCCATCTGGAGGAAGCTGAGTGTTGGGCGGCACTACGAGGAGTTTCTCCCTGACAAAACCACGCGGCGGGCCGTCCTGCATGTAATACAACACGGGATCGTTGGGCTTGGTAACCGAGCGTCCCAGCCGGCACACCTCAAGAGACCATACAGGGTCAGTCGCGTGGCGCCGACCACCCTCCAGCTCGCGGGGCTGGTACAGATAGTGAACACCAACACCTGAAGGGAGCCTCTGCTCCTTGAGACCAACAGGGCGGTCGGGAACTACAGAGGAGGGCTTTTGCGCCACGGTCTTGGCCTTGATGGCATCAGAGGGCTTTTTGCCAGTCAACCTAGTCACTTCGCCGTTCAGAGCGGCTACAAGGCTAGGCAGCCGAGCCACCCACTCTGTTGACCTCTGACCCGAAAGGAGGCGCATCTCTTGGGCGTATTGGTGCCCAAACAACCACTCTGCAAGGGTCCTGTTCCAGCGCTCCACGATGCCTTGGTCCCTGTGAATATTGACCCGACCGCGCCAAACCAGAACAGAGTGCTTTGCAAGCAGCTGGGTCACCGCACCCATGAACTCGCCCACAGGGTCAACCTGAAGGAGCTTTGGCCACTTCAATGGCCCCCGTCTGTAGATCTGAGACAGAGCATCGGCGACCTCTGCTGCGGTCTTGCTAGTCAGAGGCTCAGCCTCTTTGTAGTGTGAGGCTACATCAACGACCGTGAGAGCGTAGCGGAAGGTTTTCCGCCTAATGCGGTCGTGTGGCAGAAAGAGCAGATCCGCCTGGTGGACCTCGTTGGGCACCGCCACGTCAAACTTTGGCCGCGGTATGCGCCGTGGGGCAGGCAGATAGATCTGCCAGATGGCCTGCCTTTTGAGCCAGTACTTGGCCTGCTGCTCAGTCACCTTTGCTGCAGACGCCAGCTTCTCTATGGCTGCGAGCCCCTTCCAGTAGCCTCGGGGGCTGTAGTATAGGGCAGAGAGCTTACTGTCGGCCATTGCTACTAAGGTATTCCAGCAGCCTGACCAGCCTCCAACATGCGAACGCCACAGGCTCAGAAGCTGTCCAGTTGTCGCCCGGAGGTTGGTCGGGCCAGCCAGCATCCCCGCGGCGAACCGAATGGCTGCCCGTTCATCTTGCCGCCAGAGCTCAAGCGACTTTTGTGCGATATCGATCATGGTATGGGCCAGAGGACTAGGAATCTTATGGCAGCTGGCGGCGTGCCCGACCTGGAGCATAGCGAGATACAGTTCGTCGGCCAGCATTGCTAGCATATTCCCTATGTCAAAAAAATTCAAACGCGCGATGAAACACGGATTACTTGGCGAGTCTGTAGGCCACCAGGCCGGTCGCGGCCATCCCCAGGATGATGAAGGCGATCTCGCAGTCTTTCTGGCCGTCACTCGGGTGATAAAAGTCGGCGAGCTGTTGTGCCCGGTGACCTGCGCGTATTCCTGCATTGCAGCGTCAACATCCCGGAACGTCTTAACAACATGACCTTGCCGGCGAAGTTCCTCATTGATAAAGTCCAGGCGCTCGGTCCGTTTCCAGGACCATGAAGCCTGTGCGGCCTGCAGCTGCTCGACTGCTTTATCGTGACGCTTGCGCTCTTCGTCGATGCCAGAGCTCCTCAGCATCGTGAAAAAGTAGTTTGATCCCGAGGACCCAGACGCTTATGCCGGCGTGGCGGCCTGAGAACGCTAACTCTGACAGCATGTCTTTCTTCTTGGTCAGAGCCTTCGTGGCCGAGCAGTCGTCGATTATAAAAAGTGTTGGCTCACCCTTAAACACCAGGTAGAAGGCCAACAGGTAATCGTGAAGGCCCTCACTGGGGTCTAGAACGTAGACCTCAGAGTCCGTCCAGAGCCAGGGACACTGCTTGTAGGTCTTGTTGTGCTCTATGGTGGGGCACAGGACCACAATGAAAGAACCCCCAGTAGGGGCCTTCTTCGAGCAGAGACAGGATGAAAACGGTTTTGCCGCATCCTGTTTGCCCGCAGACAATTGCCGAATGGGCGCCCTTGGGCAGAAGATGATTAATAAACAGCTGAGACTAACCGGCCATCTTCGAGGTTCAGCTGATGTAGAGATAGTCAACTGGGTGGTCACTCCTTCACTCGCATTCTTTATGCGGTGGCCACTGCCATGAAGCCGGTCATCATCGGTTGTCCTGAGGTCAAGCCATAGAGCAAACTTGGAGGTCAAGAACTCCCCGAGAGAGACATCAGTGAGACCAAGGTCTTTCGCCACCACTGCCACCTCGGGGTGGCGTTTCCTGCCGGGCGATGCTGCAAATAACTTCCTCGCCTCGTCCCACATCTGATAGGCACGCATCCCCTGACTAAAGAGCTGGTTGGGGATCCCCTCTATCGTGACCTCAACCTTCGTTATTTTTGGGTTATAGAAGGACTCCATGTTGCAAGCGAAGGGCTGTTGTGCGGCAATGTCTTCAAAAAGCATCAAGACCCCCTTCATGCTGCGGGCGGGCACGTTGAGGTTGATATTCCAGAGGGTGTCGCTCTTGTCTCTGCTTATTTTTCGGTGCCTCAGAATCCGGTCATAGAGGATCGCAAGGCGGCTGTTGTACTGAATGGCGATCAGGCCAGGCGGGCAGTCCCTGGAACGATCACGTCATGCGTGCCGAGGTTCGGGAATCGAACCAGCAGCTGTTGATTCTGATCAATCGTGCTCAGGTTGTTTGTAATCACGGCGGTGCATTTGAACCCACGCAACAACCTTCAAATGAGGCATCCACTACGCCGCGATGGATGACGTCACTTTCGAGAACCCCACGTTCAACCCTGACGGGCCTGGAGAAGACGATGGTTTCGACCTCCCCGACCCCACTATGGAGCCACCGCTTGACGTCCAGCAGCAGCTAAACGCGTCGAGGGATAATTTGCAGGGCTTGCAGGACGAGAAGACAGGTAGAGCTTGAGGCCCAGAAGTCGCGCCTGGTTGATACTTTCTACAACGAGGTAAGCCACACCTATGGGCTGTGCCCTGAAGGCAGGATCGACTATAGCCAGTTTGGGATCGACCCCGAAGGTAAGACACTTTACTGGACACCTGAAGACCTCCGTTGCTGCGACGAGGGGAGGATTCCGGTTTCTGGCTCTAGACACGCTGGCCAAAAGATACGGGGCTGGTGGCATATATGTGCTGCCGAGATCACTGGGGCTCACTGATTATAAATTTGGGGTATCACGGGGGCTCGGAAGAGAGGCCGTGGAGACACTCCAGAACGCAGAGGACACCCTCCCGAAAAACATTGAATCCATCGAGCTGAAGGACCTCTCCGGTGTGGCTGATACCACAGTCAAAGCGTAGAAACCGCATTGAAGACCATTAATGATCCGCAAATTGACGTCGCGTGGGTCACACAGGCCACGAGAGATCTCGCCAGAGTTAGGGAGGCCATGACGAGAATGAGAGATGAGCTCGCTAACAGCCTTGCCAAGCTGTCAGATGTCGAAGACCAGAAAACCCAAGTCGAGAAGCACTTGGCCAGGGAGCGTCGAAAACTGACAGAAACGGACGACATCGAAATTCAAGAAGAGATTCGAGACCCTCTCCACGAACAAAGAAGCCCTCTGGTCCCAGATCAACAGAATTCATGAGACCATCAGGCGGCTCCTCCATGAAGACAAAATGCTAGCTGAGCGAATTCGAACTCTCTTCCGCGAACAGGGGATAACGATCGTGAGCATTCTCACAGCAATTGGCATGGCGATCTCGACACTCGTGCTTGCCCTCACCGGTGGGGGAAGTGCGCCAGTGCCGTCGCCGACTCCCAGGCCACCCGACAAGGGCGGGGTCAAGGAGTGGGTAAAAAAGCACCTACAGGCCCTTGGGCGTGCCCTGGCCAATTTGGCCGGCAAGGCCGCTAGGGCCCTGCCCGGCATCATCGGGTCAATAGTCTCTTGGCTTCTGGGCGCGCTTGGAAAAACCGCGACTTGGCTCGCTGACAATTTGTGGGCCTTGGTCATCAGCGTGGGGGCGCTTCTTCTCGTGGCCGCAAGTGACTGGCTAGTGAGACCCCAACCAAAGCGCCACTAGGCCAACTACCCCTGCGGCTATGAGAGCCGTTTTTTCTTCTTCGTGGCTTGTCGCGGCCGCGTGACCAGACGCGTGTTGTTCTTGACCCTGTGGGTCAGCAACGGGATCAGCATGACCCGCAGGGTCAGCTGCGGGTTTGCCACTTGGTGGCCCCTTGTGTTCAGTCCTGGCTGATGCTGCGATTTTTCCTTTGACGGACTTATCACCTGCGGTCTTGCCGATCTGTTCAGATTCGTTAATCCCCGGGTTGTGGCCGATGGCTGCTTCAGATCCAGCGATCACGATTTCATTGTTGTAGCCCTGGACATTGCCCGGGTGGAGGGCCATGTCACTCGGGGAGAGGTAGAGCCCTATCCTGAAGACGGTCCAGAGGGGTTGATGGACTGTCTTCTGATAGCGAGCGATGCTGCTGGGGATGTCGATGGGCGAGGCAATGGCATCTTCAACGTTGGCCAGGAACTGCTTTTGAGCGTCGAACCCCGTCCCAGCCTTGAGAATGTTTGAGCGCGTCTGGGCTTGCGCTCCCAGGATAGCCCACACATACGTCCGTATACTGTCATTGAGGCACTCCACACCTGCTTGTGTGAAGCCTTCTGATTTATCGAGAATGAACATCGTCCACGCCCCTGATATATCCCGTCTATGGCGGATGGCGTCCATCGGATGGAAGAAGGGGCCATCAGAGTAGTGCGCATGCCGGTAGGCGCCCGACGGCTCCATATACGTGCTCCAAGATCCAAGGCCTTGGCACCCGTTGTCTAGCTTTTGTTTCCAGTCGGTGGTAGGTGCCACTTTTAGCTCCACAAGCAGATGCCTCGTCGTATAATAGACATGGAAGCGATACAGACCTGAGGGGGTCTTTAGCTTGGAGATGGTCATCAGCAGAGACCCCGCAGCCAGCAGTCGCGCACCAGAAAGCGAAATTGAGCTGGCATTGCCACCAATCGAAAGGAGTGGTTTTCCAGGAATTCCAAGCCTTATTCGATGTCGTGACGGGGCTCCCGGTGAGTGGGGGATTCTGGTACTGGGCGAAGATGTCTGGGAAAGAGGCCTGAAAGTCACCCCCCTCGTCATCAACCATAATCTTCTGGCTGGCCAGAGAGAGCGCCTGCTTCTCTTTGAAATGGCCCCCCCGCCCGATATGTTGCAGAGCTTTTGAACGAGTAGGCCCTCTTGTCCATGCTTTGGGTCACTATGTATGTCACACTCACCGACATTCAAAATGGGGTACCGGTCTATCTTATATCTGTTCCCGGCACTGTGTGAGGGGGGCTGGAGGTCGCTCTCTGTGAGCTCACGTATTACCATCGCTGGCTCAATATCAGCACGTACTACCATCGCTGGCTAAATATTAGCGCCGAGTTAGGGAATGGCATCTTTGATGGGCACACCGTGTTGGGCATACCCAAAGGGTACTATAACGTCTGTGAGCTGGACAAAGAGGTGTTCCGGCCTTTGGGTGCTGAACTCAGTTTGCATGCCCCAACCGGCCGCCTGCAGATTTCCTCCAAAAAACGCCTTGTGCTGAATTGCGGGCTGGCCGACCTCCTAGGGTTCTCTCTCGAGATGTTTGAGCCCAGCCAGAGCCACATTGCAGACAAGCCTCATCGTCTGATCACTCATCGGGAGATCTGCGTGCATCTTGCTGAGGTCAGTACATCGGAAAACCTCCACAACAGTCGCCCCTCCACACTGCTGAAATCCATCCCCGTCGAGAAGAAAGGTGCGGGGCTGGTCGGACAGAGACATTCCCCGTCTTGCAGTACAAACGGCTGGCATTGGGGCCTCTTTCCCAGCTGACGCTCATGATATTAGACACAGGTGACAGAAAGATAGGTTTCGACTATTTGAGTGCAGTCCTACACATAAGCAGAAATGGGTGACGCGGGTGGCCCAGGGAGCGCCAGGAAATGCCCCGGGGTGGCTTTAGCCGATCTCGGGGACACGGAGGGCTTTGACAAGGGTGGGGAAGAGGGCCAGCTGTACGCTTTCAAGCTGTCCGATGGGATGTACAAAAGAAAAAAGGTCACCACCCGAGAGGGAGGTGGGGCGCAGAAGCTTGGAGAGTTGAGCGACGTCGATGTTTCATATGCCGTCCCCAGACGGCTCCACCAGCTGGCGTTTACCGGGAGCAAGTGGGTGGCATTTGCAGACCCCACACAACAGATGGGGTGGCTGATTGACATTCGTCGAAGTTTTGCCCGGCTTCAAGCTCAAACGGACCAGCGCGCATGCGCAAAAAGAACTTGGGGCCTTCATCAGAGTTCGGGAGCGACCTCTTGTGCGCTTTACCTTGGGGGTGGGGGGGAGTCCGGCATGAAGCTGAACACCGCTTTCTGGATATCAGCAAGATCCATGTTGGTCCAGTCGAGCTCAAAAGGCTGAGGTTCACGCCCGCAGACCTCACCTCAGACCAAAGCTCGGTGGTCCTCGGCCATTTGAACTTGTCCGACAGCGGTGATAATTAAGCACGACTTTACCCACCACTTGAGACGACTGGAGACAATCACCGACTTCAGCATGTGGCCGAGGTCAGATCCCGCCTCGAAAAGGAATGGGACTTCAGAGCCTCACTGTACAAGAAATACCGGCGCGGGGCCAACGTCGCAGATGGACTTGACACTGCGCTCACAGTGGCTAGTGTAGGGTTGGCTGCTTCTGGCATTGGACTCTTGTCAACGATCATCGCGGTGCCTGTTGCCGTTGGCTTACAGGCTGGAGCGATTGTGTGTGGGTTGCTGGGAGCCGGCGGAAAATTCATTGGTCGGAGGCTTGGAAGCAAAGCTAGGAAACATGACCAGATCCATGTCTTAGCTGAGTCAAAGCTAAACACAATCGCAGACCGCATTTCGACCACGCTGACCGACGATAAGATCTCCGAGGAGGAGTTTCGCCTGATTCTCTCTGAGGTTGACAAGTACGACCAGATGAAGGCCGAGATTTGTTGTGGGCATCAGAATCAGGGCGCGGGTCTGGCTGAGAACGAAAAAAAGCAGCTCATGTCCCTCATGAGAGACGAGGTGATGCTAACAGTCCGCACCAAGCTCTTGGAAGAGCTCCGAGCTGCTGGAAACAGTGGCACCTCTCGATAAATATATCTTGTTCGCGGGCTTAAAAAAAAAAAAGAGCGCAGGCTGATTAGGACCCTTTGAGCAGCAGACGATTTTATTAAGCGTTTAAAAAAGAGCGCAGGCTGGTCCAACCCTTTGAGCAGCATACTAATTTATTAAGCATAAAAAAAGAGCGCAGGCTGGTCCAACCTTTTGAGCAGCTGACGAGTTTCCCCAAGTGGAAGAATAAAAAAAATAAAATAAAAGTCCAGCGCCAGGATTCTATCTCACGCATAAAAATTCAGCAAAAGCCCCCCAAGGTCCTGGTCATTTTTTTTGTTTTTTAAATCTTAACTCTGGGGGGCTTTTTCTTGACCAGGACCTCTCATACTACTTCCAATGCTCGGCCACTCCTGCCTTCAGTACCTAACTATGATTGGGACGAAAGTCGTTAGAGGCTTACTAGAAGTGCCGGCAATGGTTATGGGGATGGGAATGGGTCGTAGCGCTACGTTTAAACCTGTACAGTGCCCCACAGGGTGATAAATATCTGTAAATTTAACATATAAAAGCTTGGAGTTGTTGTTTGTGCAATAACCGAAGCGGAAAACCAGCGGCCAAGGCAGGAAACCAGCGGCATTCAATAGAGAATCGATACAGGTAAACCTTTACACACATTTTATAAGAACCCTTACCATGCTTATGGGCAGATTCAGCAGATGCTGGTCCATGGTACTTTAAACCCCGGGAGCCAGGTAGAATTCTTTACATCCACATCCCAGTCCTGGGGGGTGAATCACCTGTCTGTGTCAAATCCTGTTTTTCTGAGAGAAATATATCAATATGTCGTCTGCTGAAATTTTTACTCAGAGCGTTGAAATACACAATCAGGTAAATTACTACTGTGCACTCCAGCGCATATAATCCTATGACGTCATAATATCGTGGGCACCAGATAAATTGGATATCGGTGAATCAGGTAAGTGCCTCCCTTTTTTGCATTCAGAGCCCCTGGGCCGGTGGGGGTGGGGGGCCGTCCCCAGGGGCTCTGGCTCTTCATGAAACCCCCAAGTGAGCATAGTGAGAGCCAAAGCGCGGCCGAGCTCTGCGAGGAAGTTGTCTCGATGTACATACAGAATTGTTTGTCTACGTGGGAGCGTCTCGACGTAGCTGCCAATTTTTTATCTCCGTGGGGGCCCCAAAGGGGCCCGATCTAGGGGGTGGTCCAGAACCCTTACTATATATACTACTGAACAGTAGTCTGTGTAAATAAGTAGTCTGTGTATATAAGCTGGTAGATCAGTAGTCTGTTGATATTAATTGGTAGATTAGTAGTTTGTGTATATTAGCTAGAAGAATAGTAGGCTAAGTGGATGTGCTGGAAGATCAGTAGTCTGTGTATATTAGCTGGTAGATTTGTAGTCTGTGTGAACATGTTGGCAGACCCATAATCTGTCTAGATAGATAGTAGTATTCTGTGTGGATACTCAGATCAGTAGATGCAGAATTTTTATTGCAACAAAACTCTTTGGTTGATGTGCCTCAAATGCTTAATAAGGTAGAGCAGGAATGAGTGTACCTGTTGAAAAACTTCTCTAGCCTTTTCATTTTGTCCTAACATAAGGTAGCTGACTCCCCACTGTCTCTGCAGCTCAAAGTTCTCAGGAAACTTCTCCACCATATATTGCCATGTTGATGCTGCTTTCGTTCCCCATCCTACAATAAAGGCAGCCATTGAATAATAACTGTGAGCAAAACCAAATAAGAATCCCAGTGTAAAATCAGACTAGTCTATACTGCAATATCTGATCAGGAATCTTCTCTGGGAACTTTGTCTGTAATCAAGGGCAGTAAGGACTCATCAGATTGTGCACACTGACCTGGGTCTTTGCTAGGCTCATATATCTGATGTAAAATTTCCACACATTGCTTCTCAAAGATGCAATATAGGTGCTGACGATTTTCACAAAACTTAATCTGACAGGGCAGATGTGAAGGCTTATGAAAAACTTAATCTGACAGGGCAGATGTGAAGGCTTATGAAAAACTTGATCTGACAGGGCAGATATGAAGGCTTATGAAAAACTTAATCTGACAGGGCAGATGTGAAGGCTTATGAAAAACTTAATCTGACAGGGCAGATGTGAAGGCTTATGAAAAACTTAATCTGACAGGGCAGATATGAAGGCTTATGAAAAACTTAATCTGACAGGGCAGATATGAAGGTTTATGAAAAACTTAATCTGACAGGGCAGATGTGAAGGCTTATGAAAAACTTAATCTGACAGGGCAGATGTGAAGGCTTATGAAAAACTTAATCTGACAGGGCAGATATGAAGGCTTATGAAAAACTTAATCTGACAGGGCAGATATGAAGGTTTATGAAAAACTTAATCTGACAGGGCAGATATGAAGGCTTATGAAAAACTTAATCTGACAGGGCAGATATGAAGGCTTATGAAGAAATACTACACTGGTTAGAGATACCACAAAATGGCTGATACACATACAACATCTGAAATCAGAAATCTAATATACTTCAATTTTACTACAGAGTTTACCTACAAAAGATCTTAAGGCCTCCATATTCCTCAGAAATAGAAAATTTTGGAGTCCAAATAAATGATGGAATCTTATCAAATACAGCCTAATATGGCCACCAAATACAGAAAAATACTGGGTACAAAACCCTTATCTTCTCTGGAGCAATAAGAAAATGCTGTTTCATTGGAAGGATTTCTTGATCTCTATTTTGAATGTCCTGCTTCGATAGTTTCCATAAAAGATCAACAACCTTTCCGAGAGTATTCAAGTGACAATTTTACATATAATTAGTGTTAAAAAATATGCATAATGTTTTCCACCATGCCACTCAATTTAAACCACTGCTTACGAAGTTCCATTTGTGCAAAGTGGATTCTTAGTGTAATGTATTTTATCAGAAAGTATGTAAAGATTCCCAATACCCAAATGCTTAATGAGAGAGATTAAACGTTAATCTTATTTTAAATTGCAAATGTAAATTGCCTACTTTCACTTTGTTAGTCCATATATTCCCCTTTGCTCTTCTTGTATCTCATGAGTTGCATGATTGTGGAAGATGGGACTGATCAATGACCTTGCCATTTCAGGTGACCCCATCTCATACATGCAAACCCCATTGGCTATCCTAATGGTTGTCAGAGCAAACGCCATTTCCTGGTCTGCAGTCTTCTTGCACACAGCCCTAGCATATCACACGTCCCTGTTCTGTATCTGGTGACCAATTGTTACCAGAAGTTGAACTTCAAAATAGATTTTCAAGATGGCCACCGTGACGGCAATCTTGGATTTCAGATCAGAAAGATTTTAGCTTTTTTTTTATCTACAAGTCACCCCGATATTTTTTATCAAGTTTTAAGTCAATTGTCCCTTCAGAGTGAGTGTTTAGGAGAAGAAGTTTAAAATAGAGTTTCAAGATGGTAGCCTTGGCGACAATCTGGCATTTCCGATTGAAACAATTTAGCTTTTTTTTTTTTTTTTATCTGCAGGTCTCCCCAGTACTTCCTACCATGTTTGGAGTCAATTTGCCTTTCAGTTCAAGAGAAGAAGTTCAAGATAGATTTTTAAGATGGCCCGATGGATGGATGGATTTTAGCTCAGTTTTCATCTACAAGTCACCATGATACGTGCTGGCAAGTTTCGAGTCACTTGGCCTTTCCGGTCAGGAGAAGGTAAAAGCAGAATTTCAAAATGGTAGTTGTGGCAGCCATCTTGGATTTTCAATCGAAATGAGTTTAGCTGTTTTTGATGTTCAAGTCACCCTGATACGTACTTCCTACTAAGTTTAGAGTCAATTGGCCTTTCAATACAGGTGAAGATCTTTAAAGAAGCTTTTCAAGATATCCACCATGAAGGCCATCTTCTATTTCAGATCAGAAAGAGTTTAGGTATTTTTTATCTACAAGTCACCCCGATATTTCCAGTAAAGTTTTAAATTGATTGCCCTTTCCCTTAAAGGCTCCATATTCTTAAAAAAAAAATAGACATTTTTCATCCAAGAAAAGTTTAATAAATTGAAATATTAATACGATCATAAAATGTGGCATCTGAATAGCCTGTAAAATTTCAGCTAGTCTCTGTTATTTTGTTTAACTGGGACCAAAATGAATGATTTTCTATGGTCTCTTTGAATTAATGTTGGCAAAATTAATTCAGAAATACGATAAAAATCATTTCAATTTTGATTCAATTCAAGAGAGACTTATTGAAATTTTACAGGCTGTCAGATGCCACATTATATGATTGTATTAATACCATATATCAATTTATTAAACCTTTCTTGGATCATAAAGTGTCCATTTTTGAAGAATATGGAGCCTTTAAGGAGAGGAAGTTTAAAATAGGTTTTCAAGATGGTGGCCATCTTGGATTTCTGATCGGAACAACTCTAGCTGTTTTTTGTTTTTTTTTATCTGCAGGTCACCCCAGAACTTCCTATGTTTGGTGTCAATTGGCCTTTCGGTTCAGGAGAAGTTCTAAACAGATTTTCAACATGGCCGCCTATGGATGGTGGCCATCTTGGATTTCCAATTGGAACAATTGGAACCAGTCCACAATTGCCTCCCCTGATTCGTTATCCAAAATAAGGAAATATAGTGGCACAAATAGTCCCTCACTTGGATGCTGTGTCTTATGCCAGAGTGACTGAGCAGACTACTTCACTGTGATTCTTTTGATAGATCAACATGTAGGTGTTTTGAAAATTAAGAGTTTGTTTTGTTTCCTTTTGATTTCAGGAAAACAGGTGAACCTAAGCACACCCCTAAGAAGTGAGCCTACATGGTCTATAACTGGTATGAACTGACAGGTGTTTACTTTGACAGACGACAGCAGGAAAAGGAGCTGGTCATGGTCATGTGTAAAGTGGATAAATTTGAAGGTAAGAAATGATGACATAAGCAGAAGAAAGTATGCATCGATTGCAAAGTTGTCAGCAATTTTTTCCCAAAAGGTCTTTGTATGGAAGGTAATGGAAAAATAATTGTGGTCCGAGGCCAATTAAGCTATATTTGTTTTATAGATCGCCCCAATATTTTCTATCAAGTTTTGAGTCAGGTGGCACAGGAGGATAGGAGAAGGTGTTTTTTAAAGCAAATTGTTGACAATGGGCTACTACAACCCGTTGACATTGGCCTCTCACAAGAGCTAACCCAGTGACACATTACACATGGTTTGATCTGGTAATTTGGTCTGTCTGGCCCAATCCTGTGATTTTACTTATCGATTTTTGCTCCGCTTTTTATGGGCCATGTGACATACACGTCACGACTTTATGCCCAGTTAGGAAAGCTATGATGCTGTGTCCAGAATTTGAAAACACTGGCAAAGGAAAGTAGGTTACTTTTTGCCAACATTAGTTCAGAGATACAATAAAATATAGTTTCACTTTTTATCCAGTTAAAGAACGAGAGATTTTTAAACGGAAATTTTACAGGCTGTCAGATGCCACATTAATATGGGGATTAATATTATTAATCCATTATTGATTCTTGAGAGTTGCTGCCCTTGGCCCCTTAATTCCCTTGTTTTGTGTCCTGCCCTGCTACATGTACTGGTGATCATGTTTACAGTCCATGATTGTATTCCAGATGGTTTCACCATTTCTGGAACAGCCTATCTGTCACCCTATCAATATCTGGACTGGTCCACCATCATGGGGCAGTCCATTTTCCAGCCAATCAGGTTTGAGGTTTACCCAGCAGCCCCTCGCGTGAGCACAAGCCTCTGTCTGCTTATCAGCAAGCCACGAGGAACTCTGCATTTCAATTAAGGCATACAAAATTTTGTTTTTAAAATGGACCTCAGAAACGTGAAATACGGTTAATACAATTCTGTGGATTGACAAAACTTTATCAAATATAGTTATTTGGATGTGTTCAATTTCATGTTATACGACGATCTTTTTCTGTTAAAACAGACAAAGTGGAAACAAATATGGCGGACATTTGTCGGATATTTCATTATGGTGTATCCTTAGTGAGAATAAATTTCGCGCTTGAAAGCTAGAAAATTGTGCCAGAAAATGCGATGGATTTACTAGATGGGCCAGGTTTTTGAACTTTATCACCTTTTGTGTGGAGGAAGACTGTTTTTCGCTCTTGCATCTCGCCCGTAATGGCGGAATTTTGTTCTTGTAAAATACCAGTGTCTCGCCGCGATTAACAATCATTAGCTCTGAGCATTAGCTATTTGTTACGTGACACACACGATATGGCGCAACAACAGGAAGTTCCAATCGGCGAGAACTTGATTGAGATCAGGACTTTGTCGGATGAGGAGGTGGTTTCTGATTGGGCTGTTGGAAACAAATTTCGGCGGACGCAGTTGAAAAACTTTTCAAAGAGGGTTTTACGTCCATTGAAGCTATCAAGTTACTTGATAGCGATGATCTCAGCAGATCGAAGATTCCGAGAGGCCAGCAGAAATTGATTCTGGCTTCTGTTAATTGCTTATAGCTGAAAATCGCGCGGGCATACCCGCGCGTGCGCAGCAAGCAGGCGGCGATCACGTGGGGATAGAATCATTCCCATCAGGCAGCGGAAGTATGGGTGGACAAGCCAACCAATAGGAGAGCTCGCACCGGAACCGGAACAACGATGGCAGCAACAATGGCGTCGACCTCGGAGCAGGAGGAATATTACCACCAACAACTGACCCGTTCAGTGTTTTGTTGAACAATATCCAGCAGGGACAGTCGCTAGCTTGTACGGCGCTTGGTGCCAGCAATGTACAAGCACCAAACCAAGCTGGAAGTGAATTATCAGAGTTAGGAATACCAATGAATACCGGGAATCATTTGGGACAGTCAATAACTCAGACCAGTTCGCATTCGTGGAGGGACCCCCAAATATTTTTGGAATCCGCAGCGTCCGGTAAGTCTATTTCCACACATCACGACATCACTGATTTTGTAAATAATTCAGTTGAGGAGGAAGTTGTAGTAGGTGGGAATGGTACCCAACAAGTGGTGTTGAAATCAGGTCCCCGAAAACCTAAATTAGAGCAAATCACGCTAGCACAGTGGTCTGTGTCAAATTTAGCCATATTGTACAAGCTGGTTGGGGAATCTAGGTTGCATGCTGGCAACATCCTGGACTACTTATTGTACAGGACTAAAATCTGCCAGTTGGTGCAGAGGTACACCCTAGTATCTGTCTTCATGTACGATAGGGAGTACAGACAGTTGCAGGCACGGCATGGATTCCGGTGGGGTACAGATGTGCCCCATTTTCACACTATTCATCTCCAGCCTCGGCCTGCCCGTCCTACCCAACCCGCAGGGGTAAAGACTAATGTGGGGCCCAAGAAATCGACTGGTCCTCAATCCCCACTTACCCTCGATGGTAAAATCATTTGCAAGATGTATAACACTAAATCAGGGTGTTACTTCCAAGGTTGCAAGTATGCACATCAGTGCTCTTACCCTAACTGCCATCAGTTACACTCAGCTGCAACCCATAATAAGCCAAAAAACTAGCATCTAAGGGTGGGGGTCCTAGTTCTGGTTTGTGTTATGCCGCCTGGGAAGAGGAACTTAAGGATGACATTGATAGGGACTTTATCCTACATGGACTGAGCAATGGATTTGACATTATAGATAGTGACTCAAAGCCTGACCCAGTGCACTGCCACAATCACCCCTCAGCCAGACCAGGGAGTCCGTTGTACAGTCAGGCCACAAAGCAGATTCTCCACGAAATTGGCATGGGTAATTATGAGATAGTTCCTGAACCGCCTGAAATCATAAGCCCAATAGGGGTTATTGAGAAACCTGATGGTGGGGTCAGGATAATTCATGATTGCTCAGTGCCAAAAGGGAAAGTGGTTAATGATTACTGCACGACGGATTAGCATCATCGCTTCGCAAGAGTTGATGATGCTGCTGCCCTGGTGACAGAAGGCTGCTACATGGCCAAGGTAGATCTAAAATCGGCCTACAGATCAGTGTCAATTTCAAAACACAGTCAAAAGGTTACGGGTCCAAAATTGACCTTTGGTAACCGTACCGTCTACTTAAGGGACACAAAGTTATGTTTTGGCTCTGGTATTTTTCACCGTCTCACCCAGGCAGTAAAACACATGCTAGAAGGTAAGGGATTAAAGGCTGTAGTAGTGTACCTGGATGATTTTTTCAGTAAAGCTGACAGCTTTGAGGATTGTGTAGATGCCCTAAATTTGGTCATATCATTACTGCGAAAGCTTGATTTTCATATAAATTGGCAGAAGGTTACTGACCCTAGCACTAGAATCATTTTCTTAGGCATAGAGATAGATTCTTCAAACATGTGTCTGAGGCTTCCTGATGATAAGCTTCATCAGGCTCTTGATGAGCTTAGAAACTTTCGATCCCGCAAACGAGCTTCAAAGAAGCAGCTGCAATCCCTGGCAGGGAAGCTTAATTTTTGCGCTGGCGTGGTCTTTGGCGGCAGAGTTTTTCTACGTCGCATTATAGATAGCATAAATCTTCTTAAGGCTGATAATCACAAAATGATACTTACAGCTGGCATTCGCGCAGACATAAATTGGTGGCTCCAGTTTATGTCAACATTTAATGGCAAATCCATGCTTCTTGACCAGCAAGCGGTTGAGTCGGTTTTCACGGATAGTTGCACTTTTGCAGCTGGTGGCATCTATGCTGGGGATTGGTTCTACATAAACTGGGATCTTGACTGGCCGCTGGTCTCACAGCTGCATATCAACTCGAAGGAAATCCTTGCGGCATTCCTGGCTGTCTGTCGTTGGGCCCCGTGTTGGAGGAACAAACGCATTTACCTACAGTCTGATAATATCACTGCAGTTGCTGCAATAAACAAAGGGACTTCTCGGAACCCTTTTATAATGGGATGCCTCCGACAGCTGTTCTGGCTTTCGGCCTGTTATAATTTCCACATCTCAGCTAGGTTTTTGCCAGGTATTTCCAACACGGTTGCCGATGATATCTCGCGGCTTCATGAGCCAGGGAGGCTGCACAGGATTTTGCAGTATGTCGTCCCTTCCCCAGCTGCTGCCCACATGTCTCAAAGCAGCTTCTTTTCTCTCTTTCCTAGATCCCCTGGCAAGATCACAGTTAACCAAGGCATTGGATAAAGCGGTTTCACTATTTCGTTCACGTACGTTTGCTGAATCTACAACAAGAACTTACAGAAGTCAGCAGTTGGTGTATCTACAGTTTTGTGCCAGTTTGGGCATCATGCCAGTACCTATATCCCAAGCTAACCTTGGTCGTTACATTGCCTTCTTGGCATCCCGCTTGTGTTTCTCATCTGTTCGCCAATACCTTAATGTTGTGAGGCTAATGCATTTAGAGGCTGGTGAGTCAAATCCCCTTGTCAATAGTTGGTACCTCTCCTCAATCCTCAAAGGCTTACGGCGTCATAAAGGAGATAGCACTTCCCAAAAATTACCCATCACCCCTGACATATTGCTAGCCTTGCTCACAATATTGGACTTCAAGAAGCCTTTTGACCTCACCTTCTGGGCAGCCTGCTTAGTAGGCTTCTTCACATTCTTCCGGAAATCTAATCTGCTTATTCCTGCCCCTGATAAGTTTGATCCCGATAAACATCTCTGTACTTCAGATGTAATCTTTCAGAATACAGGGGCAGTGTTGACAGTAAGGTGGTCAAAAACCATCCAATTCAAGCAAAGGGTTTTGCTAATTCCTCTTCCTCATATTCCAGGTTCCCCTTTTTGCCCTTCTACAGCCATTCTTCTTGTTTTATCCCGCTTACCTGCTAAAACAACACCCCGCCCATTGTTTTGCTTCCCCTCGCCCTCAGGTCCTCAACCTATGACACATCCTTGTTTTGTATCCCATTTACGCATCTCCCTGTCCAAGCTGGGCTTTAATGCATCACAGTATTCCGGGCATTCCTTCCGTAGAGGCGGGGCTAGTTTCGCGCTACAATGTGGCATACCTACTGAATGGATTAAACTACAGGGGGACTGGATGAGCGATGCCTATCAGAGGTACCTCTCCCCTGCATTCCCCCTTAGGGTAAAATTAGCAGATTTGTTGGGTAAGCATTTCCCCTCTGCAACTAATATGTCTAAATAAAAGCTGTGGGAACAGACTTGTGGATACTGTATATGTATATTCTACACATTTTGGATTATGTATTTTGCATTTCATGTGGTTATATGTATTATGTGTTGTGTTTTTTTTTTGTTTTTCTTTGCTCGCATTGTGCATTTAGTACTACTTCCTATTACTGGGTTTGGGTGTTTGGAGATCATTTACATGATTTATTTACTGTAGCCAGTCACAAGGAATCTGTGTGACTTGTTAATGTCATGAGCATGCCTTCATTGCTTGCAATAATAAATGGTCTACAAGTTCCCAAACCCAGTCTTTCTTATTGCGTCTTTCCCCTTTGCTTATATAGCACCTGAGTAGAATTAATATGGGGATTAATTTTGTTAATCCATTATTGATTCTTGAGAGTTGCTGCCCTTGGCCCCTTAATTCCCTTGTTTTGTGTCCTGCCCTGCTACATGTACTGGTGATCACGTTTACAGTCCATGATTGTATTCCAGATGGTTTCACCATTTCTGGAACAGCCTATCTGTCAGCCTATCAATTTCTGGACTGGTCCACCATCATGGGGCAGTCCATTTTCCAGCCAATCAGGTTTGAGGTTTACCCAGCAGCCCCTCGCGTGAGCACAAGCCTCAGTCTGCTTATCAGCAAGCCGCGAGGAACTCTGCAATTTGGGCATACAAAATTTTGTTTCCCACCCTCCTCCCCACACAATTGGTTTCTTTTGGGCGGCGAGCATAAGTACTTTTTTTTTTTTTTTTCGTAGTAATAGTTTAGTTTAGTTTTTATGTGCACCATTTCTTACATTATGTCTTTGTATCAGGTTAGTGACAGAAAAGTTAACGCATATGCTTCGTGACATTTGGACTAAATGATATATATGGCTACTGGTTTTCTGACTACATGTACTTAGCAGATACATTTATGTACTGGATACTCTTGTTAGTGCTGTGTTTCATAGTAGGGTTGTGCTCCCTCTGGACACCATTACAAACTAGACACTGTGAGTGTGATAAGGAAGTGACATTGTTACCTGCGTCAGTATCTGTTGTGATAATTGGTAATTCCTTCCACTGGACTATTTTATTATATAGGAGATCATTTACATGATTTATTTACTGTAGCCAGTCACAAGGAATCTGTGTGACTTGTTAATGTCATGAGCATGCCTTCATTGCTTGCAATAATAAATGGTCTACAAGTTCCCAAACCCAGTCTTTCTTATTGCGTCTTTCCCCTTTGCTTATATAGCACCTGAGTAGAATTAATAATCATATTAATACCTTATCTCAATTTATTTAATCTTTCTTGCATAACAAAATGTCTATTTTTTGAGGAATATGGGGCCTTTAAGGCAATTAATTTATTGGCACAGTTGCCTTAGCAAACTAGACAAAGTGTCCAGTGGGGGTACATATACCCCCGACCAGTGCTACCGCCTCTTTTTAAAAGCGCAAAGTATGTAGCTTTTACTCTGGAGATGGCAGTTATATGCTATATTAATACAACATTGAATTTATATATATAGTCACACATTATGTGAAGCTCATGACCTTGACCTCAAAGATAAGGCACGGGTGCAGGGATTATGCTAAATAAAACTAAAGACCTATAACTATCACCTTAAAGACACAATTTGGATTGCATAACATCATAAATGACTCTTAGCAGATTAAGATAAGAAATTCTTGGTGACATAGGCTACTCTTAAAAGGTAGGGGCCTGATGAGGGGTAATTAGATTAGGTATTAGCAAACTTTATGATGGAGACAGGAAAACAGATAAGGTGAGTAATTTCACTAATTTGGTGAAAATTTGATATTTTTCCTCTTTATTCAATAAAATATATCTGGTTGTTATTTATTAGAGACAGTTCTAATGAATACAGATATTTATGCTTTTGTGCTAATTTATCATCAAATGCCCTCTTTATCTGCTTCTTTGGATGAAATACAGAAAATTGGTAACATAGATAGTATTTTATTTATTTATTTATTTATTTTATTGAAAAAGAAAATGGCATAAAATACACATTCTACATTGTCTAAGAACTTTCTTACATATTCCGTAATGTGTTGTTTTACTGAAGTTAAAATACTTAGTTTTGAGGCAGCTATGGAATTATAGTGGGTGTGCTTATTTACTTTGGAAAATAAATATATAAATAAATAAAAACTTTAAATTTTATATTTCTCTTACAGTTTATTTTTGTTTTGTTTTGTTTTTCTCAGTGCAAGAAAAACAACACTTTTGTATTTTGGAAAACTATCAAAAAACGAATAAATAAATAAAGTGATGCAATACAAATCAACAAATTAAATGCCAAATTTGCAATTAAATTTATTTGGTTCTAAAGTGACATACTGAATACTTCTCAACTATATGAATTACCCCTTACAGGGCCCAACCTAGGGAGACTTAACATCCTTATAATCACTTTATAATCACTTAGATAAGATAAACCTTTGATGTGCTCCCTGTTATCAGGGCTGTATACTGGGGCTGATCTAGCCATAGAAGAAAACTAGAAATGCGTCAATATGACCATCCTCACCCACACGCAGGCATTTTGCAAACAATGAAGTTGAAAAAGGGCCATAATTCTCACAATAATTTGGCAGATTTTACCCTAAATCGAACTTGACCTCTATTTTATGATTATTTACCTGTGTATAAAATATGAATCGAATGAACCAATCTTTTTTAAAAAATATTGAAAGGAAAACATTTTTTGAAGGTGAAAAAGGGCCATAACTCTTATAATAATGAGTGGATTTTACCCTGAATCAAACTTGACCTCTATTTTATGATTATATACCTGTGTATTAAATATGAATCCAATACACTAATGTTTTCAAAAGATATCAAATTGAAACTATTTTTCAACATTGAAAAAGGGCCGTAACTCCAAAAATAATTGGTAGATTTTACCCTAAATCGAACTTGACCTATATTTTATAATTATATGCTTGTGTATAAAATATGAATCCAATTCACTAATCTTTTCAAAAGCTATGGAACGGAAACCATTTTTCAAAGTTGAAAAAGGGCCATAACTCCCAAAATAATTGGTGGATTTTACCTGAACTCGAACTAGACCTACATTTTATGATTATATACCTGTGTATAAAATTTGAATCCAATACACTAACCTTTTCAAAAGATATCACTCGAACTAGACCTACATTTTATGATTATATACCTGTGTATAAAATTTGAATCCAATACACTAACCTTTTCAAAAGATATCGAACAGAAACCATTTTCAACTTTTTTTCAACGTTGAAAAAGGGCTGTAACTCCAAAAATAACTGGTGGATTTTACCCTAAATCGAACTTGACCTATATTTTATAATTATATGCTCATGCATAAAATATGAATCCAATACACTAATCTTTTCAAAAGTTATAGAACGGAAACCATTTTTCAAAGTTGAAAAAGGGCCATAACTCCCAAAATAATTGGTGGATTTTACCCTAAATCGAACCTGACGTACATTTTATGATTATACACCAGTGTATGAAGTTTGAATCCAATCACTAATCTTTTCAAAAGATATCGAACTGAAACCATTTTTCAAAGTTGAAAATTTTTCAAAGTTGAAAAAGGGCCATAACTCCCAAAATAATTGGTGGAATTTACCCTAAATTGAACTTGACCTACATTTTATGATTATATACCTGTGTATAAAATTTCAATCCAATAAACCAATCTTTTCAAAAGATATTGCACGGAAACCATTTGTGTTACGGATGGGACTGACAGAACAGACCTACGTACAGACAGCGGTGATACTATATGCCCCCCATTGAAAATGGCGGGGGCATAAAAAATGTGTCTTTGACAAATACTAGTGAAATCAATCAGTCTCTATAATTTAAGCAAAAACTTTGACATTTGTATGAAAAATCTGTGACCTTGACTTCAAAGCCATGCCTGAGAGGGAATGGGATGGAGGAAAACGTTAGACCTATGTATACTATCATGCCAAATATTAATGAAATTGATAAAAAAGCTATGTGAACTTTAATGCCAAAAATTTGACTTTTATATTAAAAGTTCTAAATCTGTAACCTTGACCTCAAGGTTTCTCCCCAAATTTCTCAGAGTAAAACTTTAAAGCTATATCATATACCATCATGCTAAATATAAATGAATTTCATCAAATACTCCTGATGATATAGCTATATAAACTTAAATGCAAACATTTTGACTTCTGTCTACGACCTTGTCCTCAAGGTCATACCCAGGGATGGGGATCGTGCTGAGTAAACCTCTAGACCTGTTCTACCATTATGCCAAATATACATGAAATTCATTAATGGGTCTTGATAGTTTAGCTATATAAACTTAAGTGCAAAAATGAAGTTTTTTAAAAGTAAAACATATTTTAACGAGTAATACTTAACCTATAGATAATGTGCTATTCTCTTCTGTTTCACACCTTCCACAGAAAAAACGACCTTTCAGTCGTTAATTAAAGTCTTAAACCAGAAGGTCCCTTAGGCAGTTACCTGTGTGACGTAACTCTTCCCGCTCAATTGATCACGTGTCAGTTTCTTTTATGTGTAAAACAATAGACACAATTAGGAGAGATAAGCAAGGGTGGGCGGAGGGAGATAATTGATTATCTATAGGTTAAGTATTACTCGTTAAAATATGTTTTACTTTTAAAAAACTTCATTTTAACTTCATAATACATTAACCTATAGATAATGTGCTAGATTTTGCAGAATAGGAGGGAGGTGCTCTCCTAATACTAACACCAATAATATCTCACCACTTCTGGTTAAAGACTCAGGAAACTCTAAGGAATCAGATACATTCTAATTCTATATTTAATAGAAAAAATGATCTAGATTCACAATATAGCATATCTTTAAGGTGTTATGATCTAACAACCTTATATATAATAGTAGACGCTAGAGGAAGCCAGTTCTTAAGTCTCAGAGACCTAACATTGCCCCCCCCCCCCACCCCCTTTTTTTTTCTTTTTGGGAAACAACAATGGCTTCAAAAAGAAAAAGGAGTCATTGAGACATAACATAAATATTCCATCGCAAAGTAAGCTAGGAATATAGAAATAATATTTTCAAAACAAAATTTGTAAAACAAAAAGCCAAGACCATACACTGTAAGTAGTCTATCTAGGGTCTTGAATAAATAAGGAAAAGTCTACTCGGTGGAGTTTCCTATAGATAACTGACATATGTAGATATTTTGGATAAAATTCTAGATATGTGAAGCTATCTAATGGTAATAGTCTAAGCTATTAGAATTATAAACTAATTAGATTCTGTTAATTGGAGCGACAGGACAGTTTCGGATGAACAGACATGGACTTAAAATAACCATAATGTTGTATAATTATTCCCTTTTGATCAAATCAAAGAAGGGGAGATAATAAAAGTAGATGGAGTTAACTTAACTATAACTCAGTTATCCATCAGAAGAAAAAGGTATAGACAAACATAATGGTTAAAACTATTGCTAGACTAATTGTATTACAAATTTTTAGTCAAGCAATAAAATAATACAGAGTTTGCATAAAACTGCTGGGAAGAAAGAACAACCTAAACCATTGATAATTAGTTTTGTCATAGACATATAAAAGCGTTTGATGTCCTGACAAAATAATAAAGAAGAAAATGTCAACATCATAACTTAGAGTTTGACAGACAATAAGAGAGATAAGAATAAGGTTGATCGCAGCTAACTGTAAGACGGTCATAGTTTGGCTAAATCTTACCGTATTGATAACATTAAGCAATAATAAATAAGCTGGATAGAATCTTTCTATACCAGAAGATTGCCATGAAAAGTACTCCTGAGTAAATAATCATGGAAATCAAGAAATGTTAAAAAAATCCACTTTGTAATGACGAATCAAAATGTTCATAAAAAGAGAAGGACTCAGAGAAAAAGTAATAGTGTGATAATCTCTGAAGAAAGATTATACAATAGTACTGATTAATAATCTCTAAAACACTTAATTTATAAGTTAAGAGATAGTATTACTATTCTATACGCATATTTAAGAATAGTAAGAAATATATGAATACTAGATTAAAATTATACTACGGAACAAATTCCTGCTATAAATAAAAGATTAAGCGTAACTATTTATTAAGCAAGGAATTATTAAACATATAACTCGCTATAAAATTACTGCCCAGAATTTTATAGATAAATATTCAAACAAATTTTTAGAATTGAATATTAATAGAATAAAATCTATGTCTGCATAATTGGTAATTCCTGAAATATCAAATTACGTGATCGCAAATGAATTCATGAAGAAAATATATATACATATATACATATATATACATATAAATATATATACTCTCGAGATCTATGCGTAAACCATTGAGAGTAATAAAATAATATTATTACCACGATCCCTGACGGAAGGGTAAAAACATGTATAAATATGAAAGAAATAATAATTAATTTAACGTCATATAGGTTTAAGATAAAATTTGTTTAATCTTTAACCAATATGCAGCAACAGTGACTCGATATTCTGTATTCGTACGTAGAAAAAGAGTACTTAGTCAATAGAATTTTGTATGATTGAAATAGAGATAATGGGATCTAAATGGATTGTATCTCCATGAACTGAATCGAAGGATAATATCCATTCTAAAAACTAGGGCTTGTTTTAGGCTTAGTTTAACAAGCGTAGAATTGAATTATTTCCAAGTATTCATGAAGTCGTTATGCTCTGAATACTGAGAAAACTGTTAAAATATTGTTTAGGAAATAAAAAAGTGACTGGTCCACAATGTTAGCTAGATTTAAACCTGGAACGTAGCGAGAAGGTCAATCTAACTTAAAAGTAAGTTGAGAAAGATAAATAATGAAGATAGATATATAAATATCAGTATAATATATTATCTCCAACTATTATCAAATAATCTGAATGTTTAAAAGCATAAATGCTACTCGAAAGTTTATTTACCGAATGTATAATTGGAGAAAACTTTCAGTATGTTCAAAAACGTATCACAAAAGTAAGATCTGACCAGGAACGTAGGTGCAGCACTTACTACGTTGTGAAGTTCATATAAACATATTATATATTATAAATTGAAGCAGTGCATTTCAAAATCATCGAAATGTCTTGAAATGACTTATTGTGTGGAAAAATAAATAAATATCTAGTTTCGGAAAAGATATTTATCTATATATATATACCATTTTTGATGCGGACTGGAAATCAAGATATTAATCTTTGCATTATTCACAAACTGAACTTGAACTCTTAGCGAGAAATACTATGATCCCTTTAACGAATGTAAACATAAAGAAGGGGTAAAGAGATAATTAAGTGTATCTTAATTCTTTACCGGCTTGTAATTAAGGATGTTTTCCCTTTTGTCTAAGCCTAGACCGTAAATTGATTAATATGAATATAATAATATCTGCTATTATGAGGTAAACCTCTAAGCATATATTAAAAATATATATCAACATAATCTAGAGCTTCGGTAAGTTTAGAGGAAGGAAATGATTGACTTTGGCAGTTTCTGAATAGTTACAAAGTCAATAAAAAATCAAAAGGAAAGTATTGTATATAATATCTAATTTAGGTAATAATAATCTGTCACGTACTGAATAATTAATGCCTTTACTAAATATGTATCCATTGTCAATACCAAAGTGCGAGAAAATTTGGATTGACATGAACTCTAGTTATAAATAAATTATTAGAGGTATAGAGCTAATCGAAGCAAAACTATTCCTCAATAAGATAAAGTAGACCTATAATATACGAGGATTAATTGGGTCTAGTAATTATAAGTTTTAAACCTTCCAAAATAATTTCTAATTATAATCATAATAAAATTATTATTCCAAGATGAAGAATCTTCGGTGTAATAGATTCTTACTGAGGCAAAAAATCTGGTATATTGCTATCGTAGTCATAAATGATCCAGAAGAAAAAATAAAACAGGCAAAGTAAATAACGTATCGAATTATATCTATGCCTAAATATAAGATTTTCTTCTTATTTATTATTTTATAGCAGAGTTTAGACAGAGAACGACTGACCTAGACTCTTATATAATCAATCAAAAGATAGTATAAAATAGAATAATAGCTTAACGGATCAACTATTTTCCATGTAGAAAAGGCAAAAGGATAATATGTACCTCAACTAGAATTTTAAATCGTAGTAATCTAGAGAGGTAGCGAATAAATAAATAAACTGTTAATTTATTTATCTGATTGATGTAAATTTCCGATACCTTATGAATGAAAAATTAATAGAAAGTAGAAAAGATCGATTGCTACTTTCTTGTCAATTTACTCCTTAGATTACATGTTGATTACATAACGGAGCATGTAGAAGAAAAAACTGGGGAGGAAAGAAGAAAAATTTTTTAGATTTCGTGTATATTTTTCTTCTTATAAATAACGATAGTTTTATAGTTCACCTTTGTCTTAGAGCCGAATAAGGTGAATATGTAAGAAGTTAATCTCTTTGTAGCGAATAAAAGAGATATAATTATAGGTGGAAGTATCTTCTACACTTAGTGAATGAATTGCTAATTTGATCGTAACCGATAATTCTTAATTCATTTTCAATAATAAATATATATATAGAATTTAAGTCAAGTTCAAAAGTGACTGGACAAAATTCAACAATATAAGTGGCTACTAGGTATTAGAACCCATTGCTGTCATTCAATAACCTATAACCCAAGACTATACATGTCTAAAGTGGTTAATAAACAAAAATATATTGAGCGAGTACTAGTGACTACTACTCGGTCACTAGTAATCCGACACAATGACGTGACACTAGTCTACGAAACTACTGCCCGGTGGAATTTCGTTAGAATGACCTGGCACTACTCTACGAAGTGCCTCCCGATGAAATTTCCGTTAGAGCCGGAAGTTAACCGCTTTCTAGCGAATGCAAGAGATAAAACATAATTTGAATGACCTGGCACTAGTCTACGAACTGCTGCCCGGTAAAAATTTTGTTATAGTCTGAAGTTTAACTCTTTCTAGCGGATGAAAGAGATAAAACATAAGTTAATTTAAAATATTAATGGAATTACACTCCTATAATAAGTCAATGGAATATTAAAGATTCTAGTCTGATTCGGGAAAGACTGTACAGAATTTTATGTATAAAAAGTTACTATGTATTTCACATAATAACCTATATCCATTGACTTAAACGTGAATGGAGCTCCATGAATGATAATAGATTGTTCGGGAATTAGTGCTCACTATTTTGACACTAGTTACCCGACATAATGACCGGACACTAGTATTCGTAACTGTTGCCCGATAAAGTTACAAGTAATTTGACAAATTGATCGGATAGTAGTATTCCTAACACTAGTCCGATGAAAAAAGGAGATTATATATGAAAACTGACCGGGCACAAGTATTCGAAACTTTCTCCCGGTGATAATTAATTATTAGGCAAAATTGACCAGACACTTTCTGTAAAAGTGTGCCTGGTGAAAAATCAGAAATAATATAATAATATGACCGGGTATAAGTATCAGAAATATTAATGATACTTTGCCCGGTGAAAAATTTTAATAATTAGACATAATGACCGGAAGTTAGTATACGTGACTATTTTGTCCGGTGAAATATGTAAAAAAACTAAGTCTTTCCAGAAAATAATTAAATTATTGACTGGAGACTAGTTGACTGGTGCCTGGTTGACTGGTTGACTGGTGACTGGTGCCTGGTTGACTGGCACCTGGTTGACTGGTGACTGTTGAAGCTGATTGACTGGTGCCTGGTTGACTGGTGACTGGATGACCGGTGACTGGTGGACTTAGACTTTATCGGATACTAAGTACCCAAAGATGCCACCTTGATGGGTCTTACCCCGGCAGTATAGCCATATGGGGTGGGGCTCCCATCAGTAAAGAATTGTCTTATAACCCATCAAGGGTTGACAAGTTCTTTACAATCAGCTTCTCCACCATGAGAATCTTTAGCGAACTGAAGATCTCTGCAAATAAAAGTCCAGGAAAAACATATCATAAATGCTGAATAATCTGGAACGAAAAGAACAAAAATATTCTGCATATATAAACATGACTATCGAACCGATCAAGCACGAGCGTTGTGCCGAATAGCGAGAGTCACGAAAAAACATGTCGAAAAAAGACCAGTCAAAAAATACGTGAAATCGAAAATTGAAAATTTTAAATAATAACATAGAAAGTGAAAGGAGTGATAAATAAACAAAAGAAACACAAGGATACAGAAATTTATCCGTGAGGAAAGAAATAATCCAAATTTCTATCACAGGTAAATAATCCTTGTTGAATTTCTTTGTCCACAGAAAAGAAACTGACACGTGATCAATTGAGCGGGAAGAGTTACGTCACACAGGTAACTGCCTAAGAGACCTTCTGGTTTAAGACTTTAATTAACGACTGAAAGGTCGTTTTTTCTGTGGAAGGTGTGAAACAGAAGAGAATAGCACATTATCTATAGGTTAATGTATTATGAAGTTAAAATTTTGACTTTTATATGAAAATTCTAAGTCCTTGACCTTGACCGCATGGTTAGGCTCCTGGTGGGGATGGCACTGAGTAAAACTTTAGACCTATATCTACAATCATGCCAAACATAAATGAAATCTATCATAGGGTCTTATTATATGTCTTACAAGAGGGCCACCATGATGGCCCTGTAACGCTCACCTGAGTATCATAGCACTAGAGAACCCAACCCATAAATGATCAAGGCAAACATTCTGACCAAGATTCATGATGATTATATTAATGAGTAAGACAATGTAGCATGTCTAATGGACCATGAAATATAGATCAAGGTCAAATATGAATGACTGCACTCAAGAGGCCATGCTAAGATGTATGCATGTGCTAAGTATCACTGGCTGTAGGACCAATAATTACTGAGAAATTGACCTAAATGCAAAAGCTTAACAAAGTCAGTGGACCGTGGAATATAGGTCAAGGTCAAATATAGATGACTGCATTCAAGAGGCCAGGCTAGGATAAGATGTCTGCAAGGGCCAAGCATCACTGCTGTAGGAATAACAGTTACTGAGGAACTGACCTAAATGGAAAAACTTAAGAAAGTCACTGGACCATGAAATAAATTATCCAAACTTCACCTAGAAATCATCAAGACAAACATTTGAGCAAGATTCATGATGTTGGCACCTGCTTAGGGCCCAATGGTTTCAGAAGTCTTTTCTTTAAGTTTAAGCTATATAGCTCTATATTAATAAACTAGGGCGACCATCTTGGATTTCCGATCATAGAATGATTTTAGCTATTTCTGATCTACAAGTCACTCCGATACTTCCTATCAAATTTCGAGTCAATGGGCCTTTCTATTCAGGAGAAGAAGTTCAATATAAATTTTCAAGATGGTAACTGCGGCAGCCATCCTGTGTTTCCAATTGGATCAATTTTAGCTATTTTTGATCTACAAGTCACCTCGATAATTCTTACTAAGTTTCAACTGGCCTTTTAGTTTTGATCTACCAGTCACCCCTATGCTGCCTACCAAGTTTTGAGTCAGTTGGCCTTTCTGTTCAAGTGAAGAAGCAATAAATAGATTTTTTAAGATGGCTGCTATGGCGGCCATCTTGGATTTCCGATCAGAACAATTTTAGCTATTTTTAATCTACAAATCACCCCAAAGCTTCCTATCCAGGTTCGAGTCAACTGGCCTTTCAGTTCAGGAAAAGAAGAGAAAAATAGATTTTCAAGATGTACGACATGGCGGCCATCTTGGATTTCGATTCAGAATGATTTTACTTTTTTTGATCTACAAGTTACCCCTATGCTTCCTACCACGTTTCGAGTCAATTAGCCTTTTGGTTCAGGAGAAGAAGCGAAAAATAGATTTTCAAGATGGCCGCCATACAATTTGATCCATTTTTGATCTACAAGTTACCAGGATGATTCCTACCAAGTTTCAAGTCAACTGGCCTTTCGATTCAGGAGAATAAGCTAAAAATAGATTTTCAAGATGGCCGTCATGGAAGCCGACAAGTGACTGCTGGGATGGAGCCATTTTGATCCCATGACCATTTTTTGAAAATCTTATTAAAGGCCCTCCAACTGAAGCTACATATCAAATATCAAAGATCTGCAACTTCTAGTTTTTAGACAAGAAGATTTTTAAATTTTTTCCTTAAATGAGACTATGTAAAACAAGTAACCTCTGCATCCTTATTTACCTTAGGCTATAATTTGAACAATCTTAGTAGAGGTCCACTAGATGAAGCTACACACCAAATATCAAAGGCCTGGGCCTTCAAGTTTCAGACAAGAAGGTTTTTTAATTTTTTCCCTTTATGTGTCTATGTAAAACAAGTGACCCCAGAGTGGGGCCACTTTTGAGCCCAGGGCTATAATTTGAACAAATTTGGTAGATGTCCATTAGATAAAGCTATATAACAAATATCAAAGGTCTTGGCCTTCTAATTTCAGATAAGAAGATTTTTAAAGTTTTTCCCCATATGATTCTATGTAAAATAAGTGAACCCTAGGGCCTGGCCATATTTGACCCAAGGGCTATAATTTGAAGAATCTTGGTATAGCTCCATTATATGCAGTTACATACCAAATATCAAAGGCCTGGGCCTTCTAATTTCAGAGAAGATTTTTAAACTTTTTCCCTATATAAGTCTATGTAAAATAAATGACCTCTGGGGTGTGGTCATTTTTGACCCCATGGCTATGATTTGAACATTCTTGGTAGAGGTCCAAAAGCTAAAGCTACATACCAAATATCAATGGCCTGGGCCTTCTAGTTTCAGACAAAAAGATTTTCAAAGTGTTCCCCATACCCTGGTTACAATGTTGGCGGATACAGATAACTATTCTTATAACCGGTGTAACAATGTATTTTGAAGGGAAAGCAGTTATCTGATCACCTGGTCTAATAACTGGAAGCAGTGTATGATGTGATGTTATGGTGACATTGCAAACAATATGATATAACGGACGTCACATGATGTGCATTTGCGATTGAATCATCATCTATTCTGCATTTGAACTGCTATGATACAGGTCAGTCAGGGCTGCAGCGAAGTTTTTCAGTTAGTGTTGTCATAGAGTGATTTTTACAGCCTGTCCAACAGTTTTATTTGTAGACGTCTTAATAATGTACCTTTGCACAGATTTGTACAGCCTTGCATGCATGCACCTTTGATGGACATTTAGGTTTCAATGATTATTTACAGAATTATGGCTCCTAACAAATGTGAAAAACAACTACACTGCCAAAAATTTCTGTACGTTTTATGTTTGATTCATGCTAAGAGTGGAGACCCTGACCAGATTGTACATTCATTGTTCCACACATCACAGAGTTATGTACTGGTCGTATCTTATTATCTGTTTGTTAACACATTTATACTGAGTGGACTCTTCTACAACAACTCTCTGGACTAGTCTATTTCAAATAGCAGGGTGTCTGGTTATTTTTTTTTATAAACACCATGTTGTATGGACATTCCTGTACTTGATGCATACAATGTAGACCCTGGTCAGACCCCGCATTCTGTGGCGTCGGATCTTGATCTACACTTTTTGCTAATTACCCTCTTGGGGGTTTCCCAACTAAAATGGGTACATTCAAGTTTTCTATTTGCAAAGATCAAAATCCCTAACTAGAATGTACAGTCATTGTTTCATACTGCTCGTAGTAATATACTGGTTAGATTTTGTTGTCTGTTACTTTTATTTCAGGTTTTCTGTGTGAAAAGCGCATGGTTCCTAACAGGACTGTACATCCATTGTTGCATACAACTCATAGTAATGTGCCGGTCATATTTTGTTATCTGTTACTATTAATTCAGGATTTCTGTAAGCAAAGAGCATGTTCCAAACTCGACTGTACATTGTTGCATATTGCTCATAGTAATATACTGGTCATATTTTGTTGTCTGTTACTATTAATTCAAGGTTTGAATGTGCAAAGTGAGCATGGTTCCTGACAGGACTGTGCATTCACTGTTTCATACTTCTCATAGTAATTTACCGGTCATATTTTGTTGTCTATTACTATTAGCACAGTTTCTGACTGAAGTTGTACATACATTGTTGCATACTGCTCATAGTAATATACTGGTCATATTTTGTTGTCTGTTACTATTAATACAGGTTTTCTATGTGCAAAGAACATGGTTCCTGACTGGACTGTACATCCATTGTTTCATACTGCTCACAGTAATATACTGGTCATATTTTGTTGTCTGTTACTATTAATTCAGGTTTCCTGTGTGCAAAGTGAGCAAGGTTCCTGACCGGACTGTACATTCATTGTTGCATACAGCTCATAGTAATATACTGGTCATATTTTGTTGTCTGTTACTATTAATTCAGGTTTTCTGTGTGCATAGGCAATTGGTGAAATCAAAAAACAGGGCTAGAAATCACTTTAGGTAGACATTCGTGTTAATGAAAGGCACTGATGCGGAAGAGCTTCTGTAGACATTACTTTGATGAACTTAGAGTGGTGCTACCTACTTTTTTTGTTTTAGGGGGCTTTTGTGTGTGTGTGTGTGTGTGTGGGGGGGGGGGGGGGGGGGCGGCTTTTTTGGGCATATATGCGAAAAAGTGCATAAACTCGGTAATATCTGACAATGAACACGAAAAGGCATTTACTATGGTGTTTTAATATATTTTTTTTCCATTTTACTTATATCAAACGAAGTGCAAAACCAGAAAAAAAATAAAATTGTAAAAATATCCTTATATGGGTTCTAAAAGGGGACAGAACACAACAAAAAGTGGGTGGGGTATATTAACAAGAGGCCCACAGGCCACGGTTCGCTCACCTGAGTGACATACCGTATTAATCCGCCTATAAGACGATTTGTTTATAAGACGGGGGCTGTTTTTGGGCCCTTCCCAGGCAGGATTTTGCTTTTACTTAATTATAAGACGGGTTAAAAAAGTCGCCTGTCGGAGATATTCCCTGCCACTCAGAAATTCCTAAAGTACAGTTAAAAAAAACTTCCAACACCACTTACAAGCATGCATACCGTATGTAACTGTGTATAACACGCACCTTATTTACCCAGAAAACGTTTATAAAAATCCGATGTGTATTATTTATAGGAACACCAAAATCGGGACAGAAATCGCCAAGATAATCGGTCGCGAAAACTCATGACATTCACGATCGCCCGGTAAAAATGCGAAATAGAATGATTGCTATGAGATATTCATGATTTTTTATACCTATCTCACCCATACCATGGTTCTGTCAGCTCAAAACAAGCAACTCCATCTGATTTGCAGTAATTTGATATCCTTTTCATGTCCATGTTCTTTTTGTTTACGCTTTTTTATTTTGCTGATCATGTGATCTCTTCAAAGGGAAACTACTCAATCAGGCATATGCATATGAATCTGTATTGATTACCGGACTTTGACAAGTCTCACACCGTAACTTGAATAAATCAGCCTGCACAACTGATTTATTGTAGTTCAAAATAGGAAATAAATTTGGTAGAACATAAATATTGGCACAAACGATCATACATTGAAAAAATAAAAAAGTATTTAATTTTTTGCAATTATTAAAATTATTGATAATAAACAAAACCAACTGGGCTTTTGAGGTAGGTAGATCGGTCATTTGCATTTTATCTTTTATTTTCTTACCATATGTTTATCTTTTTTTTTTTTTAACTTTTCTTCCAACTTACCAAAAAAATTGTTTGAAATAATGTTTAGGATAAAGAAAAAAAAAAAAACTACCAGCATACATCTGTGCACTTAATTGGTTAATTGGCAGTCAGAATGACAACTAGTCGACTTTAGTTGTTGTTTGCATTGCCCTGAGGCACTGAGTTGATAATTTCCCGTCTCAGTTAAGAAAGTGACACAAAGTGACACAAAGAAGGTGTTAATTATGAGAACACAAAAGAAATAACTACATTTTTATTGTCATAGCGTCTGCAGTGGGGAAGCAAAGAACTGCCTACACTACATCAAGTTGCCTGAGGCCCATGGTAACAGAGCTGCACAATGAAAATTCAGTTAGCATTATCGTAAATTCGGCCTGTTTCTACTCTAAACCTTCCGAATTCGGCCATTTTCAACTCAATCCTAGTGAAATTTGACACACTTAGTATCTGGTAACTTAGTAAATAATGCACGGATAAATTCTTTGTGTTTTACATAGGAACATCTTTTTTTTTATTTCAAAACTATTTAGCAAATATTCAGTGCGTGTTATACACGGGTGCGAGTAATACACAGAAAAATTCGGTACTTCACCTAAAAAATTACCTTGCTGATATTTCTATCAAGGGACGAAGGTAAACATTATATCCTTCTACCGGTTTCGAAGATCGGCATTTTCCGTGACCACGTGGCACCACCGGACTTTGCGGAAAATACCGATATTGCCAAAGACCTCGATTATAAGACGGGTCTGGATTTTTAGGGGCTTTTTTGGGGGAAAAATCCCCGTCTTATAGGCGGATTAATACGGTAGCCACTGCAGACATGCAGATGTTATGCAACATTTTTCCAATCCTATCATCGCAACTAATGAAAATATCATCATTTGAGCAGTTCTTAGTTTTGAGGAAGAATATATGGGCCTGACAGTCAATAGAGCATGATCATTTGAATAAACTATCAATCACATTATAACAGAAGGATCAATGTGAAATTTGGTGGAAATTGGCTAAGTGGTTTCTGAAGAATCATGATTTTATACATGTAAACAGGGAAATATTATAAATATAAACCAGATGATGGCCATCTTAGATTTCCAATCAGAACAATTTTAACTACTGTTGACCTACAAGTCACTTCGATACTTTCAATATAAATGTATATGGCCCACACAAATAGGGAAGCAAATTTGACCTTGGAGGCTAAAAGGTCAAATGTCAACATAGAACCATCATTTGAGCAATTTTGGTAGATCTCCTGTCCCCCGTAATTTGTGCAAAGATTAGGACCCAGGGCTTATTTGGTTATGGAGAAGAAGATTTTTAAAGGTTTTTACCATATATGGGCATGGCAGCCATTTTGATCAATGGACCATACCCATTTTAGCAATCTTTCATTCTCCTGCCCACGGAGGCTCCGCATGAAATTTGGGCAATACTGGCCCGGAGGCTTCAGAGGAAAAGCCATTTGAAATTATCAACATTTTTTCCATACAAATGTATGGGGCCCATACAAATGCATACAGAAGCGACCTCGCCGTAAAAGGTTAAATGTCAATGTATGACAATTATTTTAGCAACTTTGGTAGACCGCCCATCGCAGATGATATATGCAAAGATTCAGCCACAAGCCATCCTCGGCTTTGGAGAATAAGATTTTTAAATGTTTTTTCCCCTGCAAATGCATAAGGAAGCAAACTTGACCTTGCCGTAAAAAGGTCAAATGTCAATGTATGACCATTATTTTAGCAACTTTGGTAGACCCCCTGTCCCCGATGATTTATGCAAACATTCAGCCCTAAACCATCCTCGGTTCTAGAGAAAAAGATTTACAAAGGTTTTTACCATATATGGGCATGGCGCCCATCTTGGTCAACGAACCGTGACCATTTTAGCAATCTTTTGTTCCCCCTACCTAAGGAGGCTCCATATGAAATTTGAGCAAAATTGGCCCAGACGCTCCAGAGGAGAAGTTGTTTGAAATTCTGAACATTTTCCCATACAACTGCATAAGGAAGCAAAATTGACCTTAACGTAAAAAATTCAAATGTCAATGTACGACCATTATTTTAGCAATTTTGGTAGCCCTCCTGTTCCCGAAGATATATGCAAAGATTCAGCTAAAAGGCATGCTCGGTTTTGGAGAAGAAGATTTTTAAAGGTTTTTCCCATACAAATGCATAGGGAAGCAAACTTGACCTTGCCGTAAAAAGGTCAAACGTCAACGTACGACAATTCTTTTAGCAATGTTGGTAGACCTCCCGTCCCGGATGATTCCTGCAAAGGTTCAGCTCCAAGGCATTCTCGGTTCTGGAGGAGAAGATTTTTAAAGGTTTTTACCATATATGGGCGTGGCGGCCATCTTGGTCAACGGACCGTGACCATTTTAGCAATTTTTCGTTCCCCCACCCTAAAAAGGCTCCATATGAAATTTGAGCAAAATTGGCCCAGAGGCTCCAGAGGAGAAGTTGTTTGAAATTCTGAACATTTTTCCCATACAAATGCATAAGGAAGCAAAACTGACCTTACCGTAAAAAGGTCAAATGTCAATGTACGACCATTATTTTAGCAATTTTGGTAGCTCCCCTGTTCCCGAAGATATATGCAAAGATTCAGCCATAAGGCATGCTCGGTTTTGGAGAAGAAGATTTTTAAAGGTTTTTCCCATACAAATGCATAGGGAAGCAAACTTGACCTTGCCGTAAAAAGGTCAAACGTCAACGTACGACAATTCTTTTAGTAATTTTGGTAGACCTCCCGTCCCTGATGATTACTGCAAAGGTTCAGCCCCAAGGCATTCTCGGTTCTGGAGGAGAAGATTTTTAAAGGTTTTTACCATATATGGGCGTGGCGGCCATCTTGGTCAACGGACCATGACCATTTTAGCAATTTTTCGTTCCCCCACCCTAAAAAGGCTCCATATGAAATTTGAGCAAAATTGGCCCAGAGGCTCCAGAGGAGAAGTTGTTTGAAATTCTGAACATTTTTCCCATACAAATGCATAAGGAAGCAAAATTGACCTTACCGTAAAAAAGTCAAATGTCAATGTACGACCATTATTTTAGCAATTTTGGTAGCTCTCCTGTTCCCGAAGATATATGCAAAGATTCAGCCATAAGGCATGCTCGGTTTTGGAGAAGAAGATTTTTAAAGGTTTTTCCCATACAAATGCATAGGGAAGCAAACTTGACCTTGCCGTAAAAAGGTCAAACGTCAACGTACGACAATTCTTTTAGCAATTTTGGTAGACCTCCCGTCCCCGATGATTACTGCAAAGGTTCAGCCCCAAGGCATTCTCGGTTCTGGAGGAGAAGATTTTTAAAGGTTTTTACCATATATGGGCGTAGCAGCCAGCTTGGTCAATGGACCGCGACCATTTTAGCAATTTTTTGTTCCCCCACCCTAAGGAGGCTCCATATAAAATTTGAGCACAATTGGCTCAGCAGTTTCAGAGGAGAAGTCATTTGAAAATGTTAACAGACGGACGGACGGACGACGGACGAAAAGTGATCACAATAGCTCATCCTGAGCAGAGCTCAGGTGAGCTAAAAATACATTAGCATGTGTTTATTTTTTTTTGTTTATGTGTAAGTTCAAGTTAAAAGCTAAAACTTTGAGATGAAATGATAAAACGAATACGCTATAGTGTTGTATAAGATATTTGCATGTATATTTGCGGAATGTTTGTTTGTTTGTGTTGAGGTTTTACGGCCCAGTCAACCCAATGGGGTCATGTGGAGCACAGTCAGTTTACCTAACCACACGTTTACTGGGCAGGCTTAGTCCTCTAAGCGGTTAACCAGTATTGTGTACATTCTTTCGCCAGAAACTGACAACTGCCCTTCTTGAATCAGCAGAAGGGAGAGAATGACCGTAGAAAATATTTCATGATCAATCTCCACGAAAGAATGTTGCTGACCTCGGCGGGAATTGAACCCGCGACCTCCTGGTCTACAGTCGGATGGCGCATATACATCAAAAGCTGCAATTGCTAATGGCTTGCAGTAAATTTTATTTTAATCTTTTCTGTTGCACGGCGCATTGCTTAACCCTTAGCCTGCTAGAAAAAAAACAAGAATATCGGTGAAACCGATGGATGCTCCCCGAACATGCAATAGTCGGAACAGGAAACATTATCCTAGATAAAGAGCGGTATACTGTGTATACTCACTGTACTTCAAAATGGAGTATCACAAAACCTGTTGGTGGACAGATAAGCTTGCCTGAAGGCACTGTCATACAAACATCAGCAACATAAAAGTTGGAATAAATGAAAGGAATAAATCTAGGCACTAGAGCAAAAACAAAGTTTTTCTAAAAATAGCCACAGTGACCTTGACCTTGAGCCCAGGACCCTGAATGTCAAACATGCTCAAGATATTATCATACCCAACATTTGTTTGAAGTTATATCAAAATCCATCAATAAATGTAGGCACTAGAGTGTTGACAAATTCTTTTCTAAAAATAGCCAGTGACCTTACACTGCAGCTTTAAACAAAGTAGCATGACTCTGTGACAAATCATCTAACCAGAAAGATTGAACAATATGCGCATCCCCTATTGCTGCTTAAGATTCCATTAAAATTTCGTTGAATTTCTGCCAGTATTTGCTAAGAATTTGCGTGGACACGAACAGTACCCTATATATTCATGCAGAACTCATCAAAGGGCAATAACTCTTGGAAAAATCATCGAACCAGAACACGCAGGTGAATGTCGAACATGCTCAAGATATTTAAAAGCTGCAGTGACCTTGACATTGAGCCCAGGACACTGGAAATTGAAATTGCTTGAGATGTTATCATACTCAACATTTTTGTGAAATTATATTAAAATCCGCAGTTTCCGAGAATTTGCGTGGACAAGAGCGGGACGGACGCACGGACGCACGGACGAAGCGGCGACTATATGCTCCCCCGAAATTCTTCGGGGAGCATAATGAATCAAGCCTGTAAGAGGGGGTACCTCTACTGGAGAAGTCATTACTCCCTTAATTTTGCCTTGAATTACATGGAATTTTCACATACAATTTGCCGATTGTAGGTGGCCATTTTACGGAGAAGGGATGGTCATGTGACTAGAAAGTCATGTGACAGTCACATGTAAACCGGGAACCGCTTAAGACACTTAAAAAAAAAAAAATGTTACAAGGGACCAGCACCTACTGTGTACTATTGCGAATGACATACAAAGGTTCTACTGTTATTCCTACTTCTTCCTCACTGGAAATGATTCAGGTGTTATAGGCTTTTTTTCCAGAAAATCATGATCAATCTGTTGAAGTGAGTGCTGAAATTAATGGCAGCTTGATATTTGGTATTCTCGGTCTTTTTTAGTGGGAGTAAAATCCAGCACCTGACTATCTAATGAAAAGTGGCGTGTTTGTATGAAAGTAGGTTCACTCCTGTATGAGAACACTTGCTCTGAATGGTTGCATGTGGTATATAGTAAGTTTGAAAGGCTTTAGAGTTGGCAGACCCCTCCAGAGTGACAATAGTCGCGATTAGCAGCCTAAGGGTTAATACTTTATAAATGTTCTATAGTAGTAGTATAGGGCGTCACTATGGGGACCTGTCCCCATAGTGATGCCATAGTTTTCGCTTTTCTGTGCTGAACCCCAGGTTTGAAACAAAGGCGGGATGCTCCAATACTTGCGCAATCAGTGAACCCTTGGCCAGTATGATTTCCGTACCCCAACTATCGGGACTATGTGAAATATATTGAATTTGTGGTGTCTCTGCAGCAGATTAAACAACTTTAACTTTAACGTACTGATTACCCGAATTAACACAAGGCTCAATTAGCCTAAACCACTTACATGAGAAACTTAAGTTTTAACAACTCACAGACTTGACTACTAAACGTGCTAATGGAATCCTTTAATTGCACCTGATAATTTATGCTACCCACCAAGGTAATTCAACTTACCAATATCTCCCATTTTTCAACTGGATGCGTCTTACCATAAAGAACAAAATATATATGGTTTAGGGGTGGGGATCTGAACAGTTTCTGATATATAAAGTCTTTTATGAAGTGAAGGGGCTGGGGCATATCCCCAGTGAGCATAAAGTTTGTGTAACAGAATGCGTCTTATCATAAGGAACAACATTATGTATGGTTTAGTGGTGGGGTTCTGAACGGTTTCTGAGATATTAAGCCTTACATGAAATGGAGGGGGTGGGGCATAGTGTCAGGAGACCACATGTTGGTGTCAATGGATGTGTCTTATCTGATATGGAACAAAATATATGTGGTTTAGGGGTGGGGATCTAAACAATTTCCGAGATATTAGGTCTTTATGAAGTGAAGGGGTGGAGCATGACTCTGCTTTACCCCACCCCCACCCTCACCCCAGGCATTGCCAATTTGGACCCTAGGGGTATGGTTGGTAGGATGTAAGTAGGGGACCACTTAACATTGCTACATACTAAATATCTTAGCTTTGGGACTTATGGTTTCAGAGAAGAAGATTTTTTTTTTAGTTTTTTTTTTTCCACTATAAGTCTACGGGAGGCAATAAGCCCTCCTGGTGCGTGGTCAATTTCGACCCTAGGGGCATGGTTGGCAGGATTTATGTAGGTGACCACTTAACTTTGCTACATACTTAATATCTAAGCTCTGGGCCTTATGGCTTCAGAGAAGAAGACTTTTTTTTTAAGTTTTTCCTATTATAAGTATGGGAGATAATGAGCATTTGGGCGTGGCCAATTTGGACCCCAGGGCATGATTGGCAGTATTTATGTAGGAGACCACTTAATGTTGCTACATACTAAATATCTAAGCTCTGGGCCTTATGTTTTCAGAGAAGAAGATTTTTGAAGTTTTTTCCATTATAAGTCTATGGGAGCTAATGAGCCCCGCGGCGTGGCCAATTTGGACCCTAGGGGCATGGTTGGAAGGATTTATGTAGGTGACCACTTAACATTGCTACATACTAAATATCTAAGCTCTGGGCCTTATGGTTGCAGAGAAGACTTTTGAAGTTTTTCCCATTATAAGTCTATGGGAGCTAATGAGCCCCGGGGCGTGGCCAATCTGGACAACCAGGGGCATGATTGGCAGGAACTGTGTAGGTGACTACTTAACGTTGCTACATACTAAATATCTAAGCTCTGGGCCTTATGGTTTCACAGAAGAATGGACTTTTTGAAGTTTTTTTTCTCATTATAAGTCTATGGGAGCTAATGAGCCCTGGGGCGTGGCCAATTTGGACCCATGGGGCATGGTTGACAGGATTTATGAAAGTGACCACTTAACGTTGCTAAATACTAAATATCTAAGCTCTGGGCCTCATGGTTTCAGAGTAGAAGATTTTTTAAGTTCTTCCCATTATAAATCTATGGGAGCTAATGAACCCCGGGGTATGATCAGTTTGGAGCCTAGGGGTATGGTTGGCATGAATTAAGTAGGGGACCACTTAACATTGCTACATACTAAATATCTAAGCTCTGGGTCTTATGGTTTCAGAGAAGAAGATTTTTGTTTTAAGTATTTTCTACTATAAGTCTCTGGGAGCTAATGAGCCCTGGGGCGTGGCCATTGGACCCTAGGGGTGACCACTTAATGTTGGTACATACTAAATATCTAAGCTCTGTGGGCCTCACGGTTTCAGAGAAGAAGATTTTTAAAGTGTTTCCCATTATAAGTCTATGGAAGCTATTTGTTGCCATGAAAACCAGAATTCCAATCCGATCAGCCCCAAAATCTTATACAGCCTTTCCCCCAACCTGATAATGCTTCACATGAAATTTGATCAAGACTGGCCATCTGGTATAAGAGATATACTTATTTGAAATTGTGGACGGACGACAACGGACGACGATGGACGACGAAGCATTGGCATACTAATAGCTCACTTGAGCCTTTGGCTCAGGTGAGCTAATAAACTGTGGGCCTAATGATTTCAGAGAAGATCTTAAGTTTTTCCCAGTATAAGTCAATGGGAGCTAATGACCACCGGGGCAAGGCCAATTTGGACCACAGGGGCATTGTTAGCAGGATTTATGTGGGAAACCACTAAACACTGCTACATACTGTTAGCTCTGGGCCTTATGGTTTCAGTGAAGAAGATTTTTGAAGGTTCTTCAACTATATAGCTCTATATAAACATATGACTCCTGGGGTGTGGCCAGTTTGAACCGCAGGGGCTTGATTGGCAGGATTTATGTAGGGAACCACTAAACATGCATGATACTTTAGAGCATTATATTTAATTACGGCTATTTTGACGATTTTGGTCGCCATCTTGGCAGCCATCTTAAAATTCTGAAAATCTTATTGGCCTGACACTAAATTTTATGACTATACTATATGATGTTGGTGTTTTCTTTGAGTTAAAAGACATTTTAAATAGCTTCAGACTGGTGTATAATAGGCTACCCTTTGTCATTTTGAGGTAAAAATGCACTTAATGACCTTTGACCTTGTACAGACACAACGAAAGGTCATATCAGGTGGCACCACCCCTGAAGTTGATGGGTAGGGGGCACTGATCAATACTAGCAGTGGTGCCTTTCATTAACAATCTGACCTACCTGGGTCAAAATTTAAAATTTTAACCATTAGCCTATGCAAAGAGCATCATGTTCCTGACCGGACTGTACATTCAGTTGCATACTGCTCATAGTAATGTACTGGTCATATTTTGTTATCTGTTACTAATAATTCAGGTTTCCTGTGTGCAAAGAGCAAGGTTCCTGACAGGACTGTACATCCATTGTTGCATACTGATCATAGTAATATACTGCTCATATACGAGGGATGTTCGAAATGAATTGCTTATTTCTATCTGGAGACTTCAAATTTCAAGTTAGCCCAAAAGTACTCATTTCATGCCCTCGAAGTACTCCCCGTGGCTAGAAATGCAAAGTTTCAGCCAATGTATCCACTTCTTGAAGGCGTCACGGTACTCTGATTTGGGCACAGTAATAAGGTACTGATGAATGGCAGATCCAAGTGCCTGTCGGGACTGGTATTTCCGCCCAGCAAGGAATGCTTTCAATTTCGGAAACAAAAAGAAATCACATGGGGCAAGGTCTGGGGAATACGGGGGGTGAGGCAAAACAGTTACTTTTTCTTTCTTCAAAAACGCCGTAACTATTGCGGAGGTATGAGCTGGGGCATTGTCATGTAGAAGACGGACACGTTTAAAACCAGTGGAAGGGCGTCGTTTCTGATAATACTTTTTCAGTTTCTTCAGTACTACGTCTTTGTAGTACTTTCCGGTGATGCTTTTGCCCTTTTTCACTGGCCCTTTTATTGCGACTCCTTCACCAGAGAAGAAGATTGCATACTAAACCTTCTTTGTACTCAAAGAACGTTTGGCAATTATTGGGAGTTTGCTGTGTTTAGTGGCCCAGATCTTATTGCTAACCTTTCTGACAGGCTCAAAATAATGGACCCAGGTTTCATCACCTGTGACGACATTGGCAAACTGCTTTTTTTCATATTTTGGAAACATTTGAAGCAGCTTTTTGGCCACTTTAACCTGTTGCCTCTTTTGCTTCTCAGTCAACAGATGTGGCACCCATCTAGCAGAAATCTTTCTGACTTTCAAATGCTTCTTCAAAATAAGGTGAACCGTTGATAGTGATATGCCTACCTTTCGCGCAATATCACGAACTGTAAATCTGGCATCTCCTTCAATGATTTCCTTTATTTTGGAAACAATTTCTTTAGGAGATGCAGATTTTGGCCTACCTGATTTCGGTGTATTTTTGATGGACTCTACACCAGACTCAAATTTCTTTTTCCACCGCCGAACTGTGTCCTAAGACACACAAGAAGGTCCAAAAGCAGTAGAAATTTTAGTCATCAGCTTCTTCAAAGAACAACCAAGTTTTGAGCGAGCTTTGATGTAAGCCCGTATTTCATCTTTTTTGTCGACGCTTCTACCAACCATTTTTACTGCAGTGGTCAATGACTGCGTGTATTCAAATGGCAAATTTTATGTCTTACACTTAGTCTAACATGTACATTTATACACCATTGTGTAGATATTGAATAGCCCTATACAGGCATGTATTGGTTTTTATCGTGCCCCACGTGGATATCGAGCTAGAGGACAATAAGCAATTCATTTTGAACATCCCTCGTATGTTGTCTGTTACTATTAATTCAGGTTTTCTGTGTGCAAAGAGCATGCCCTTCCCTCAGAATGACATGTTAAGATATAGTTATCCCCATGCTTTTCGAAGAATAAGTGGAGATATTGTTATACCCCCCGTCCGTCCATCAGTCTGTATGTCCATCTGTAATGTTCTCCTAGACCATTTAAGCTAGATTCTCGAAACTTTCACAGGCAATAGCCCTATTGATGAGGACTGGAGGAACACATTCGGAATTTTGATGTGACATATCAAATCAAAGGTTATGAAGAGTAACATATAGTGGTGCAAAAATTTTGCCCTGAGGGCATGTCTGGGGGTCACTAGAGGTCAAAAAGTAGGATTTTGGGTCCTTTTTTTTTTATTGTCACCCAAGTCCTCTTAGGCTTTTTTTAGCTAGAAACTTGAAACTGTCACAGGTAACAGCCCTATGGATGAGGACTAGAGGAACACATTCGGAATTTTGATATGACCCCTGGGGGCAGGGCCAGGGGGGTGTGGCCTCAAAGGGTCCAAATTTCATTTTGTACAAACATAGCCATGTTGCATATCAAATCGAAAGTGATGAAGAGTAGAATATGGTGGTGTGAAAATTTTGTCCCAGGGGCATGTCTGGGGGTCGCTAGAGATAAAAAATTAGGCTTTTAGGTCTGTTTTTTGGCCCTATGGATGAGGACTGGAGGAACACATTCGGAATTCTGATGTGAAGCCTGGGGGCAGGGCCCCACCACCCCCGGGCATGTCGCATGTCTGGGGGTCACTAGAGGTCAAAAAGTAGGATTTTAGGTCTGTTTTTTTGGCCCTATGGATGAGGACTGGAGGAACACATTCGGAATTCTGATGTGATGCCTGGGGGCAGGGCCCCCCCACCCCCAGGCATGTCACATGTCTGGGGTTCACTAGAGGTCAAAAAGTAGGGTTTTGGGTCTGTTTTTTTTTATTGTCACCCAACTCCTCTTAGGCTTTTTTAGCTAGAACCTTGAAACTGTCACAGGTAATAGCCCTATGAATGAGGGATGGAGGAACGCATTGGAATTTTGATGTGCAGGGAAATATGCGATGGCGCTGGCGCCGGGATATGAGATGGCGCACCATCGACTTGCTCTAGTTTACATGTAATTACGAGTAAAACAGCATGGTATTGCATGTAGATTTACTATTTCTACATATAAAACCACGTAATGACATAAGCCATGACAATCCTGTACAGGCATGGCAAAATACGTAAAACCTTACATGTATTTATGCGTCAGTTGTGGACTTAGAAAAAATTAACCTGGCAAAAAATGGCATTTATATAACTTTTATCAAAAAACAACCTGAAAAAGAAGCCAGCTCTGGACTCAGTAACTTTCAACACACAAAAATGCATAAAAATAAGAATTTAGGAGTTTTTGTGTACAAGATACTGTTGTCTGATTGGTCAGTTTTAAACTTTAGTATATTTAGTCTCAAAGCATGAAGTCACATGGAGCAGTGGAGTTATAAAACGCTGTGCTTTTAAAAAGATTTTCCTATAAAATATTTGAATACAGGAGGACAGCTTATAGAATAAATATGAGTTATTTTAATACTTTCTCAGTATCACATTTTGAATCGATGCATTATAAACTGACACCAAAAGGCAGCTTAGCTCTAGTGGTAGTTTCTTATGTACATGTAGTGGTTGGAGTAGATCAGTTTTCCTTTGAATTTCATCCAAAAATATTCTGCTCCTTGGTGTCTGATATATGTCATGTTTTCTGTTTGAAAATATTAACATTTTTTAATACTGCTTATTAATTGTTTGAAAAACAAAAATGATAATTTATTCAAGGTCTATGGCTTGTAGTTAATTTATTTTAATTTTTCTCTTAAAAACTGGATACCAAAAATGTCAAAAAAAATAGGTCTGAGCAAATAATGTAGATCTAGATGAGAGTGCTCTATTGTGCACACATGGTTTTCCAAAGATTTGACCTAGTAACTTAGTCTTTGACTGAACATAATTGGAACTTGACTTAGATATTGTCAAAACAAACCTTATTACAAAGTTTCATGAAGATCCATTGAAAAATGAAGCCTCTATCATGTCTATTGTGTGCACAAAAGTTTTCAATGATTGACCTAGTGACCTAGTCTTTGAACCAACATTACCCCTATTAGACCTTGTCTTAGATAATGTTCATAAACACATTTGAAGTTTCTAAAATATTCAATGGAAAATGAAGCCTCTATTGTGTTCACAAGGTTTTTCTTAGATTTGACCTACTGACCTAGTTTTTTACCCAAAGTGGCCCATATTCGAACTTGGCTTGAACACTGTCAAAACAAACGTTCTGACAAACTTTTGCCAACATTTCTTGAAAACTGAAGCCTCTATTGTGTACACAAGGTTTTTTTCCAATTATTTGACCTAGTACTCTAGTTTTCAAACTGACATGACCCATATTTGAACTTACTTATACATTCTTCAAGCAAACATTCAAACAAAATTTCACAACGATTCAATGGATAATGAAACCTCTATTATGTACACAAGGTTTTTCAAAGATTTGACCTTGTGACCTAGTTTCTGACCTGATATAACCAAGTTTCAAACTTGGCCTAGATTTCATTGAGATAAACATTCTGAGAAGTTGCATTTAGATTGGATCAATACTGTACCCTGATAAACATTCTGACAAAGTTTCATTTAGACTGGATCAAAACTGTGCCCTCTAGAATGTATGCAAGCAAAAGTTGACAGACAGATGGACAGACTGATGGATGGATGCCCCGACGTACGATGGACATCATGATATCCCAAAAGCTCACCACGAGCACTTCTTGCTCAGGTGACATTAAAGTATCACAACTACATCTGACAAAACCTTGAATTACCCATTTATATGTAGAGTTTTACATGTAGAATTTTACGTGTAGAATTGTACACTTAAAATTTTATGTGTAGAATTCTATGTGTAAACTTTAATCCCCAAATTGTATTCCTAGATTTACCTGTTGAATTTTACATGTAGAATTTGACCTGTAAATCTGAAAATTTGTGATCTTGACTATGCGTATTAATGTGTCAAAAATACCTGTTCATGGAAAATTTACATGTAATTACATGTTACTTTGCAGAAAAACATGTAATTACATGTATTTTTTTTTACATGTCAAGTCTCTTCTTGTCAGTTGTTCTCTCCTTTTTGTTTTTATGAACTAACCCGTAAAAACCCATAAATGGATTCACCCGTACCTCAAATTTACGAAAACTACAAACAGTTCTCTTCGTAAATGAGTGGATTCTTTCATATTTTTGCGTAATTTTGTCCAGAGATTGCTTATATTCTTGTAGTTTGTTACAAAGGTTTGCGGAAATCTGCGTATTTACAAACAAATTTCCATACATACGTAGAAATATATTTGTAGCTATCTACAAACAAATGGAGCAATCTCTGCACTCTGAATGGATTACTTCGTAAAACTGTGGACTTAACATTTTTCAGTGTGGAACAGTTTGTAGAATATAGACTTAAACTTATTTCAGTTCGTATATGTATGGAGATTACTGGACTTAGAAATTTTTTAGACCAAATGAGAACATAGAATATAGCTTAACCAATTTTTGGTTTGTAGTCTTTTGTAGCATTCGGAGTGTGCTTTAAGACCTTTGTAATTTAATATGCATAACAGATTCACAGAAGAATTTGTTGCCATGGATACAAAATGGTATCAATTAAGATATCATAAAAGTAGTCGCTTTATTGTTTTGAAACCAAAAAGTTCAGTCATTTATAGAGCTACTCTGAGGCAACATAACTATAAAGCTAGTTCATTAGTGAATTTAAATTATGGATTAGAAATACATATTTGGTTTTTGTGTTTTACATGTAAAATGTAATAGTCTAAATGACTTTAATAGTCCATGGAAATGTGATTGCTGATTTCAGTGGTTTGGACAGAAGGTTGGTGGTCTCTTTTGATTACGTGTACATGTATTTCAATAGCATATAAGCAAATCAAAAAGTTGAATTCTAAGTCTTGCACTTTTTATTTTTTCATTCACAATACATTGATTACAATGCTTTTCTTCAAAAGAAATGCTGTAAAATTGCTGTAAAATCTTTTTTCCATCACTGTTAACAGATATATGAAACACACATATACATGACTTTTTAAGTAGATTCCAATGACTAATAACCTTTTTGTAAATACAAAATGCTTTAATACAAAATAAACTTATGTTATGCTTCGTTTTGTGGTAGAAAAAGCACGCTTTTTGGAGTTTTCATAATAATTTTGTTACTGCCCTACCTTGAAATCCTGGAGGTGCTTGCTATGTTCATTCGGAGGCCAGCTTAGGTGGCTCCATTTGATGTACGTCCAACTTGTGATTAGGTTACAGGTTTGACCCCCATCTGGTCAGCAACATTATTTCATAAGGATATGATCATGAAATAATTTTTATGGTCATTTTCTCCCTTCTGCTGTCATGCAAGAAGGGCAGTCGTCAGTTTCTGGTGGAAGAATGTGCACACTACTGGTTAACCACTTAGAGGACTAAGCTGCCCAGTAAAAGAGTGGTTAGGTAAACTGACCAGGCTCTACATGACCCCATTAGGTTGACTGGGCTGTAAAACCTCAAAACAAATAAATGTTCATTTGGAGACAAATAGGTAGTTATGGGGAGCTGATTACAAACAAGCGGAGTATTGGGACATTTTCTACAAACCTTTACGCAAGATACTAATGGTAAGTGTGTGTAAGCATGCGGAGCTAGTTACGAACAACTACGCAGTCATGCGGAGATGATTACAAACCAGCAGAGTATTGGGACATTTTCTACGAAACTTTATGCAACATAAAAAATGATAAGCGTGCATAAGCATGCGAAGCTAGTTACGAACAACTACGCAGTCATGCGGAGATGATTACAAACCAGCAGAGTATTGGGGCATTTTCTATGAAACTTTTTTATGCAGTATACAAATGGTAAGCGTGCGTAAGCATGCGGAGCTAGTCATGAACAACTACGCAGTCATGCGGAGATGATTACAAACCAGCGGAGTATTGGGACATTTTCTACAAAACATTACGCAACATACAAATGGTAAGCGTGCGTAAGCATGCACACCTAATTACGAACAATTACGCAGTCCTGCGGAGCTGATTACAAACCAGCAGAGTATTGGGACATTTTCTACGAACCTTTACACAAGATACGAATAGTAAGTATGCGTAAGCATGCGGAAATTGCATCCTAATACTCCGCTTGTTACAAAAGTGCGTCGCTCATTCCAAATGTGGTGGTAATCGTAGAGGTTTACGTATTCTCAGCTCTGTTTTCCATTTTTCAGTAAAAAATTGCTTCGTAGTAAATGTCCCAATACTCCGCACAATATTTTCTTCGTAGTTATTCATAGTTGCACGGAATCCTTTGGAAATTTGAGGAATGGGAAATTTAGTGCCAATATTCCACATTATCTGGCATTACATCTAAAGATGCTTAAATACATGTCTTAACATGTGTTTCTTAGGAAAGGGTTTTTCCTGACTGGACTGTACATTCACCGTTTCAAACTGCTCATAGTAATATTGTAAGCATAGTTCCTGACAGGACTGTACATCTGTTGTTGCATACAGCTCATAGTAATGTACTGGTCATATTTTGTTACCTAATTCAGGGTTTCTAAAAGCAAAGAGCATGCTTCCTAACTCGACTGTACATTCATTGTTGCATACTGCTCATAGTAATATATTGGGCATATTTTGTAGTCTGTTATTATTAATTCAGGTTTCCTGTGTGCAAAGAGCAAGGTTCCTGACAGGACTGTGCATTCATTGTTTAATACTGCTCATAGTAATATTCTGGTTATATTTTGTTGTCTGTTACTATTAATTCAGGTTTTCTGTGTGCAGAGAGCATGGTTCCTGACCAGACTGTACATTTACTGTTTCATACTGCTCATAGTAATATACTGGTCATATATTTTGTTGTCTGTTACTATTAATTCAGGTTGTCTGTGTGCAAAGAGCGACTGTACATTCATTGTTTCATACTGCTCATAGTAACATACTGGTCTTATTTTGTTGCCTGTTACTATTAATTCAGGTTTTCTGTCTGCAAAGAGCAAGATTCCTGACTGGACTGTACATTCATTGTTTCATACATTCATTGTTTCATATTGCTCATAGTAATGTACTGGTCATATTTTGTTGTCTGTTACTATTAATTCAGGTTTTCTGTGTGCAAAAAGCATGGTTCTTGACTGGACTGTACATCCATTATTGCATACTGCTCACAGTAACGTACTGGTTAGACCCTGCATTCTCAGAAGTGCACAATTTTCAGTAAGTCCCTGGACACTCATTAGTATCACACTTGTACTGTATTTTATATCAAAGTGAAACAATTAGACCAGTGATACAAGGTTATCTGAAATGGTTTAAAGCCACTGGTGTTTAAATTCTAAGTTCACCATTTAAAAAGGATAAGGAAAACACATAGGGCTATGCAATCTGGAAAAAATCCTTATCTTAATGGGGCATTTCCGGTCTTATATTTGCATTTGCATATTGTATGTGTAGTAATAGCACTAAGCAAATACTCCGATCAGCCTGTACATCTGCAGAGCCTGTTGTGAGTCTTGATTGTCCCCTCCACCAGACAACTTAAACCCTCTGTTTTCAGAGTACACTGGCAGATAATGGGGTCTCGGGCTGATACATCGGGCGATAACCAAAACACTGTGATCTAATTATCTCTAAATGCTGATTATCACCAACAGTTCATCAATTATTTATCTCTAAATGCTGGTTATCACCAACAGTTCATCAATTATTTATCTCTAAATGCTGGTTATCACCAACAGTTCATCAATTATTTATCTCTAAGTGCTGGTTATCACCAACAGTTCATCAATTATTTATCTCTAAATGCTGGTTATCACCAACAGTTCATCAATTATTTATCTGTATATGCTGGTTATCACCAACAGTTCATCAATCATTTATCTCTAAATGCTGGTTATCACCAATAGGTCATCAACTATTTATCTCCAAATGCTGGTTAGCAATAGTTCATCTGAAATTTTAGCAATACTTGAGATATTCACCTTTATTCTGCCAGTTCCATGCCTATTATATCATCAACAGTTAATCAGAAATTCCAGAACTTTTATTTCAGATATTATATATTTACCTCTTACTCTTATCATCCTTACTGTATTTACCCGAATTAAAGGACACCTTAACTTCATACTATACCATGTTTCTATCTGCTCATGTGACTAAAACTGGATGAATGGCAAAGTGCAGACCCAGAGCAGACACTGCATTCTGCACCTTCTGATCTAGGTCTAACTGTTTACCAGGTTTTTCTATCAAAACACTTATAAAGTTCACCACAAAGTAACTTATCAAAAAGGACATGTACCTCTAAACTGTTGTCTGTCTGCTAATTTCTTGCCAATCATCATTAATAGTTCACCAGGAACTTTAGGTAGTCTTAGGGCCTTATTCATAATGGCTATGCCTTCCTCAAGCAACTCATTGCTACGCTGTTGTTCTGCCTGCTTGTCATACACCTGGCCTCTCCCCCAAAGGGCTCTTGGGCTGTCAGGATATGTCTTAAGGATTTCATCATACTTTCTCATTGCTTCTTGCACTCTGTTCTGAAAAAAAAATAAATCACATATTTCATTACTCCCTTAGCATTTTTACGAACAACAAACAAGTGACAGCAAAGCTCTAGATAAATCTGAATTCAGATCAAAAGAGAGCCACTATCGATTGGACAGGGTCAATGAAAATAAAGTCAAGGTCACCAAAATCTAATAAAATGAAAACAAGGTCAAGGTCACCAAAATCTAATGAAAATGAGGTCAAGGTCACAAAAATCTAATCACTTCTTTCCCATGTCCTAACGATGTATCTGTGCTAGTTTGTTAAACTTCCAGCCACTGGTTCAAGATATAGTGTGCTCACAAGCTTTTTTCTATCAAAATTTGAGTTTCAAAGTGCCGGTGTGACCTTGAAAACGAGATAAAGGTCACCGAAATCTAATCACTTCTTTCCCCAATCCCAATGGTGTATCTGTGCTAATTTGGTCGAATTCCATCTATTGATTCATGAGATAGAGTGCACACAAGACACTTATTGAGTATTTATAATGTAGTGACCTTGAAAATAAGGTCAAGTCACCAAAATCTAATCACTTCTTTCTCCCATCCTGATGATGTATCTGTGCCAGTTTGGTCAAATTCCAGCCATTGGTTAAAGAGATAGTGTGCACACAAATTTTTTACAAGGCTCAATTTTGGAGTCTTTATAATGTAGCGACCTTGAAAATAAGGTCAAGGTCACAAAAATCTAATCACTTCTTTCCCATGTCCTAATAATGTATCGGTGCTAGTTTGTTAAAATTCCAGCCATTGGTTCAAGATATAGTCGGCACACAAGCTTTTTTTCTATCAGAATTTGAGTTTCAAAGCGCCGGTGTGACCTTGAAAATGAGATAAAGGTCACCAAAATCTACTCACTTCTTTCCTCAATCCCAATGATGTATCTGTGCTAATTTGGTCAAATTCCATCTTTTGATTCATGAGATAGAGTGCACACAAGGCTCACGTTTTGAGTATTTATAATGTAGTGACCTTGAAAATAAAGTCAGGGCCACCAAAATCTAATCAATTCTTTTCCCCATTCTTCTTAGGATGTATCTGTGCTAGTTTGGTCAAATTCCAGCCACTGGTTAAAGAGATAATGTGCACACAAACTTTTTACTGCATTAAAAAGGCTCACTTTTTGGATATTTATAATGAAGTGACCTTGAAAATAAGGTCAAGGTCACCAAAATCTAATCACTTCTTTCACCCATCCTTATGATGTATCTGTGCTAGTTTGGTCAAATTCCAGCCATTGGTTAAAGAGATAGTACAAACTTTTTACAGCATTAACAAGGCAACAAGGCTCACTTTTTGAATATTTATAATGTAATGACCTTGAAAATAAGGTCAAGGTCAACAAAATCTAATCATTTCTTTCCCCCATCCTGATGATGTATCTTTGCTAGTTTGGTCTAATTCCAGCCATTGGTTAAAGATATAGTGTGCACACAAACTTTTTACTGCATTAAGAAAAATTTTTACAAATGGCAATAACTCCAACAGAATTGGCCCCTTGTCCTTACTGTTTTTATGTAGGTACATCTTACTGATATCAAAGTGTCTGCAGAAACTGATAAATATCCATCGCTGCGTTTACAAGATATTAGGAAAAAAACAGCGTCGCGGACTGACGTTCGCACGAAATGATGGTTATGTGACTTTTTTGTGCCCAAACGACGGTTAAGTGACTCTTTTGTTTTATGTGACCCGTCAAATAAAATGAAAATGTGTCACATAACACTCACTTAGACAGAATAAATCTGCCCAGTTGAGAGTTGTGTGACTGTAGTCACATAAACATATGGACAACCGTCACATAACACCCATTTCGTTTGCCCAGACACACGGATGGACAGACAGACGGACAAACACACAATGTGAAAACAGTATACACCCCCCCCCCCCCCCCCCCCCCCCCCACAAATAAAGTTTGCGGGGGTATAGTATAAATATGGGCTTTTTTTGGTCAAAATGAGCAAATAAAGGTACAATATGGCTGAATTTCAAACTCAGCCGAGACTCTTTGCCATTCCAAGTTATCAGCAAGTTCGATCCCCTTCTGATAATAATTCTGGCCCAAATTTGAACTCTGCTGAGATTTTATCCTGTTCTGTTTAACAGCAAGTTTGATAAAGAACTAATAAAAAATAAACAAGTTATCAATTGGACAACAACTTCCCCATTATATGTCTACCATAAATTTTGGTTGCTATGGAAAGCGCAGTTTTGATCCAATCTGCCCGAAAACATTATGCAGTCAAACCCCACCAAACAAAACTACATAATGAAATTTGATCAAGACTGGCCAACTGATCTCAGTCTTGTTTTAAAGTGTGGACAATCACAGACAATGTTTTGGTATTTAAGGGGACATAACTCCAAAAGCAATATTCAGATCTGGTTTAAATTTAAACTCATCTGAGACTTTATGCCTGTCCTAATAACCTACAAGTTTCAACAAGATCCAATTAAAAGAGAAGGTGCCATCGATCAGACATGGTCAAATATGAGCTTTTTTGGCCCTCAAGGACATATAAATCCAATGTGAATTGCAAGATATGGCAAATTTCAAACTCCTTCAAGGCTTTATGCATGTCCTGGTTATCAGCAAGTAAGAGCAATTGTTCGATCTATAAGCGAATATTCTAATCTGGACCAAATTGAACTTGGTTAAGATTTTATGCCTGTCCTGTTTATCTGCAAGTTTGATGGAGATCTTATAAAACAAATATAGCAGAAAGTGAGCAAAGCTCACATACCCCCAGCCATAGCTATCAGAGGTATGGTGAGCAAATTTTGTAGATGCAAGTTTCCTTAGTACGAATTGCATGGAAGAAATGGGCAAAAGAAAAAAAACTCAGCATCTCGGTTTTCTCTCACACAACATAATTCACCATTGTCAGGGTTTATACAAAATTTGAAGACTCTGACTCTAATAGCAGGTGAAAACTCTGTTATTGATTTTTATGAAAAAGAAAGAAAAATGGATAAATAAAGAGAATGATAAGCATGAGGATGCTCATTCTCTTACACAATACAACTATTCATACCCAATGTTTGTACCAAATTTCAAAATGCTAGTTGCAGTAGTTCCTGAGAAATCTGTGACAAAGAATTTTATTGGAGAAAACAAACAAGAGGCCCATGGGCCACAATTCGCTCTCCTGGATATTTGCAAATGCCATGCAACAGTCTTCCAGTATTGCCACACACAAATTTGATCATACCATAAAATGGTCAAAGGTCATCCTAGTCTCATAATTTTAACAAATTTGGTAGACCTTGAGTCCCCAATGCTGCATACCAAGATTCAGCCTCAAAGCTTTCTTAGTACTGTAGAAGAAGGTTTTTAAGCATTTTTACCATATATGGGCATGGCAGCCATCTTGCTCAATGATGTAGAACCATTTGAACAGTGTCAACATCCCTTCTACAAAAGGTCCCTTGTGAAATCTGGTGAAAATTGGTCAAGTGGTTTTAGAGAAGAAGACATTTAAAGATTTACACCTGTATATAGCACAGGGGCAAGGGCAGATAACCCCCAAGGGACAAAATTTGGATCCTAACTAAAAAATTTTACTACTTTAATCATACATTGTAAGTTTCAGCCATTAGTCTTAAACACATATTGAAAAAATGATTTTTCAACTTTTCCCTCCATACAAATCTAAAGAGACACAAATTTGGCCTTGCCGTAAAAAGATCAAAGGTCAACCTGTGATCATCATTTGAACAAACTTGGTAGAGCTTGAGTCCTCGATGCTATATACCAAGATTCAGCCAAAAAGCTTTCTTGGTTCTGGAGAAGAATATTTTCAGAAGTTTTTACCATAAATGGACATGGTGGTTATCTTGTTCAATTACGCAGAATCATTTGAACAAATTGGCAATACCCTTTTGATAGGAGACCCATGTGAAATTTGGTGAAAATTTCTCAAACAGTTTCAAAGAAGAAGACATAAAAAAATTACACAATTTTATTCATGTATATAGCCCAGTGGCAAGGGCAGATAACCCTCAAGGCACAAAATTTTGATTATGACTAAAATGTTTTACTACTTTAATCAAGCATTGTAAGTTTCAGCCATTAGTCTTTCATATATTCTGAGATAATGATTTTTTAACATTTTCCCCATATAAATGCATGTGGACGCAAATTTGAACTTGCCATAAAAAGGTCAAACATCCATTTACAGTCATCATTTGAACAAAGTTGGTAGACCTTGAGTCCTCAATGCTATATACTAAGATTCAGTGCCAAAGCTTTCTTTGTTCTGGAGAAGAAGACATTTAAAAATTACACAATTTTATAGATGTATATTGCCCAGGAGCAAGGGCAGCTAACCCCCAGAGGACAAAATTTTGATTATAACTAAAATGTCTTACTACTTAAATCACTTATTGTAAGTTTCAGCCATTAATAATTAGTCTTTAATACATTTTGAGAAAAGGACTTTTCAACATTTTCCCCATACAAATGCATGGGGACGCAAATTTGACCTTGCCGTAAAAAAGTCAAAGGTTAACCTAGGGTCATCATTTGATTAAACTTGGTAGACCTTGAGTCCATGATGCTATATACCAAGATTCAGCCTTGAAGCTTTCTTGGTTCTGGAGAAGAAGACATTTAAGTGTTTTTACCATATATGGGATGATGATGGTGGAGACTGTGACCATTTGTACAAATTTTCAATCCCCCTTTAACACAAGACTCCACATGAAGTTTGAAGAAAATTGGCCCAGGGGTTACAGAGAAGGTTGTTCAAAAGTGGGGACGGACGGACGACAATGGATGGCAAGTGATCAGAATAGCTCATCCTGACCCATGCTCAGGTGAGCTAAAAACCGACAAATAAAGGGAATGATAAGAATAAGGATGCTCATTCTCTCTTACACAATACAACAAGTCATACCAGAGTTTGTGCAAAATTTCAAAATCCTAGATGCAGTATTTACTGAGAAATCTTTGACAAAAATGTTATTAGAGATACAGAAAAATGGACAAACAAAGGGAATTATATGCATGAGGATGCTGATTCACTCTTACTCAATACAAGTACTTGTACCCAATGTTTGTACAAAATTTCAAAAGCAGCTCTTGAGAAACCTTTGACACAAATTTCCCTGTGCATCTATGTCACATCCCTGTTTTATCTTGAATATATTTTTATATGTACCTAGTATAAAAAGAAGTTTGTTTTGATTTTTATTAACCAGGTTAGATTATTGCTTTTGTAACTGGAGTGCTGATTATGACGACTGTTTTAATTTTTAAGAGAGTACCGTAGGTACACTTCAGCTTTTAAGTTACGGTATTACGGTAATCATGAGATATGTATGCTGAGGGCATATTTGATTATTTACGTCTATATACTTGAGCGGTTATCAGAACATGGTATATTCCGAGTAAACCTAGGTTCGGTGATCAATATCTTCACTGTTCTGGGATTGATTTTTGTCTCAAGGCTATCTTTTGAATGAGGAGACAATTTTCTTTCGTAATTTTGCAGTCTTGTAGCATTCCTAAAGAAAAAAATATTTTTTACTTCATAGTTTGAGCAGTCGCTGTGTAAGATTTTGCACCGTTCAGACAATTGAACAGGTTATTTTAAATCTTGACTATCACGGTATTCTTGTGAATATTATTTTTAGATCTTGAATATCACAGGTTTCTTGTGGACACGTGCTCAAAACGTGCCACATTACTATAAAAGTTCCCTGGTTTAATAAAACTGTACACACTACAATATTTTTTCATTTGAAGATTTTTATCTTGTGATGTTGTGCTGTATTTCGGGGATCTGGCCATGGTAAGTCAAGAATTTATTTAACTTTATTCTTGCAATATTCTTGCTCGTCTTTACCGCAGCTATAATTCGAGAAGGTAAATTTATTGCTTTTAAGCATTTACTACGTTGCGGTTCATATATCGTTCGTACTTACAAACCCCGGCATGATATGTAGATCTTAATCAGACGGTGCATTAAGTGCAATTCAGTAGACCGTGATCAGGTGTGTTCAAGCCATGTATATAGACCCTGATCAAATGTGCAGACCGCAACCATATATGCAGACCCTGATCTGATGTGTACACTTTGGTTATATGTGTGAACCTTGATCAGACGAATAAGCCGTGTCGGGTGTGTAGACCCCAACCAGATATAGAAATTAAATTTGGTCGATTCTATAGATCCTGGTCAGTCAGGTGAGTCTGATCGGTTCTGTAGACCCTGATCAGAATGCAAACATTAATATTCTTACTTGAGTAGAGAGGTAAATGGATCAGAGCAATGATAGCACTAGCATATTTTAACATAACATATTCTGATCTGACATGTATATTATTTAACCTTCATGATTACCAGACATATACGCTTGAATGTACGACACAGTTAGGCATTATGTCAACTGCACACACATTCAGTAGTTAACACATTTGTCTTTGTGTGTATTTGAAATACTTACAAAATTGTATTTGTATGTATTTATAATACTTTACACAAATGACACATGCGATGATTACCTAGAGGTTCTTTTTTTTATTGCAAGTCTGTTTTCTCGAATACTGTACTGAAAAAAATGAAGTATTTTTAAAAGTAGAACATATTTTAACGAGTAATACTTAACCTATAGATAATGTGCTATTCTCTTCTGTTTTCACACCTTCCACAGAAAAAACGACCTTTCAGTCGTTAATTAAAGTCTTAAACCAGAAGGTCCTTTAGGCAGTTACCTGTGTGATGTAACTCTTCCCGCTCAATTGACCACATGTCAGTTTCTTTTATGTGTAAAACAATAGACACAATTAGGAGAGATAAGCGAGGGTGGGCGGAGGGCGATAATTGATTATCTGTAGGTTAAGTATTACTCGTTAAAATATGTTTTACTTTTAAAAAACTTCATTTTAACTTCATAATACATTAACCTATAGATAATGTGCTAGAATTTGCAGAATAGGAGGGAGGTGCTCTCCTAATTCTAACACCAATAATATCTCACCACTTCAGGTTAAAGACTCAGGAAACTCTAAGGAATCAGATACATTCTAATTCTATATTTAATAGAAAGAATGATCTAGATTCACAAAATAGCATATCTTTAAGGTGTTATGATCTAACAACCTTATATATAATAGTAGACACTAGAGGAAGCCAGTTCTTAAGTCTCAGAGACCTAACATTACCCCCCCCCCCCCCCCCCCCACCTCCCCTTTTTTTTCTTTTTGGGAAACAACAATTGGCTTCAAAAAGAAAAAGGAGTCATTGAGACATAACATAAATATTCCATCGCAAAGTAAGCTAGGAATATAGAAATAATATTTTCAAAACAAAATTTGTAAAACAAAAAGCCAAGACCATACACTGTAAGTAGTCTATCTAGGGTCTTCAATAAATAAGGAAAAGTCTACTCGGTGGAGTTTCCTATAGATAACTGACATATGTAGATATTTTGGATAAAATTCTAGATATGTGAAGCTATCTAATGGTAATAGTCTAAGCTATTAGAATTATAAACTAATTAGATTCTGTTAATTGGAGCGATAGGACAGTTTCCAATGAACAGACATAGACTTAAAATAACCATAATGTTGTATAATTATTCCCCTTTGATCAAATTAAAGAAGGGGAGATAATAAAAGTAGACGGAGTTAACCTAACTGTAACTCATTTATCCATCAGAAGAAAAAGGTATAGACAAACATAATGGTTGAAACTATTGCTAGACTAATTGTATTACGAATTTTTAGTCAAGCAATAAAATAATACAGAGTTTGCATAAAACTGCTGGGAAGAAAAAACAACCTAAACCATTGATAATTAGTTTTGTCATAGACATATAAAAGCGTTTGATGTCCTGACAAAATAATAAAGAAGAAACTGTCAACATCATAACTTAGAGTTTGACAGACAATAAGAGAGATAAGAATTTGTTTGTGTTGAGGTTTTACGGCCCAGTCAACCCAATGGGGTCATGTCGAGCGCGGTCAGTTTACCTAACCACACGTTTACTGGGCAGGCTTAGTCCTCTAAGCGGTTAACCAGTATTGTGCACATTCTTTTGCCAGAAACTGACAACTGCCCTTCTTGAATCAGCGGAAGGGAGAGAATGACGGCAGAAAATATTTCATGATCAATCTCCACGAAAGAATGTTACTGACCTCGGCGGGGGTTGAACCCGCGACCTCCTGGTCTCCAGTCGGACGGCACATCCAACTGAGCCACCGAGGCTGGCAGAGAGATAAGAATAAGGTTGATCGCAGCTAACTGTAAGACGGTCATAGTTTGGCTAAATCTTACCGTATTGATAACATTAAGCAATAATAAATAAGCTGGATAGAATCTTTCTATACCAGAAGATTGCCATGAAAAGTACTCCTGAGTAAATAATCATGAAAATCAAGAAATGTTAAAAAGTCCACTTTGTAATGACGAATCAAAATGTTCATAAAAAGAGAAGGACTCAGAGAAAAAGTAATAGTGTGATAATCTCTGAAGAAAGATTATACAATAGTACTGATTAATAATCTCTAAAACACTTAATTTATAAGTTAAGAGATAGTATTACTATTCTATACGCATATTTAAGAATAGTAAGAAATATATGAATACTAAATTAAAATTATACTACTGAACAAATTCCTGCTATAAATAAAAGGTTAAGCGTAACTATTTATTAAGCAAGGAATTATTAAACATATAACTCGCTATAAAATTACTGCCCAGAATTTTATAGATAAATATTCAATCAAATTTTTAGAACTGAATATTAATAGAATAAAATCTATGTCTGAATAATTGGTAATTCCTGAAATATCAAATTACGTACTCGCAAATGAATTCAGGAAGAAAATATATATACATTATATACATATGTATACATATATATACATATATATATATACTCTCGAGATCTATGCGTAAACCATAGAGAGTAATAAAATAATATTATTACCACGATTCCTGAAGGAAGGGTAAAAACATGTATAAATATGAAAGAGATAATAATTAATTTAACACCATATAGGTTTAAGATAAAATTTGTTTAATCTTTAACCAATATGCAGCAACAGTGACTCAATATTCTGTATTCGTACGTAGAAAAAGAGTACTTGGTCATTAGAATTTTGTATGATTGAAATAGAGATAATGGGGTCTAAATGGATGTATCTCCATGAACTGAATTGAAGGATAATATCCATTCTAAAAACTAGGGCTTGTTTTAGGCTTAGTTTAACAAGCGTAGAATTGAATTATTTCCAAGTATTCATGAAGTCGTTATGCTCTGAATACTGAGAAAACTGTTAAAATATTGTTTAGGAAATAAAAAAGTGACTGGTCCATAATGTTAGCTAGATTTAAACCTGGAACGTAGCGAGAAGGTCAATCTAACTTAAAAGTAAGTTGAGAAATATAAATAATGAAGATAGATATATAAATATCGGTCTAATATATTATCTCCAACTATTATCAAATAATCTGAATGTTTAAAAGCATAAATGCTACTCGAAAGTTTATTTACCGAATGTATAATCGGAGAAACTTTCAGTATGTTCGAAAACGTATCACAAAAGTAAGATCTGACTAGGAACATAGGTGCAGCACTTACTACGTTGTGAAGTTTATATAAACATATTCTATATTATAAATTGAAGCAGTGCATTTCAAAATCATCGAAACGTCTTGAAATGACTTATTGTGTGGAAAAATAAATAAATATCCAGTTTCGGAAAAGATATTTATCTATATATATAGACCATTTTTGATGCGGACTGGAAATCAAGATATTAATCTTTGCATTATTCGCAAACTGAACTTGAACCCTTAGCGAGAATTACTATGATCCCTTTAACGAATGTAAACATAAAGAAGGGGTAAAGAGATAATTAAGTGTATCTTAATTCTTTACCGGCTCGTAATTAAGGATGTTTTCCCTTTTGTCTAAGCCTAGACCGTACATTGATTAATATGAATATGATAATATCTGCTATTATGAGGTAAACTCTCGTTAATTAACCTCTAAGCATATATTAAAAATATATATCAACATAATCTAGAGCTTCGGTGAGTTAAGAGGAAGGAAATGATTGACTTTGGCAGTTTCTGAATAGTTACAAAGTCAATAAGAAAAAAATCAAAAGGAAAGTATTGTATATAATATCTAATTTAGGCAATAATAATCTGTCACGTACTGAATAATTAATGCCTTTACTAAATATGTATCCATTGTCAATATCAAAGGTGCGAGAAAATTTTGATTGACATGGACTCTAGTTATAAATAAAATATTAGAGGTATAGAGCTAGTTGAAGCAAAACTATTCCTCAATAAAGATAAAGTAGACCTATAATATACGAGGATTAATTGGGTCTAGTAATTATAAGTTTTAAACCTTCCTAAATAATTTCTAATTATAATCATAATAAAATTATTATTCCAAGATGAAGAATCTTCAGCGTAATAGATTCTTACTGAGACAAAATTATCTGGTATATTGCTGTCGTAGTCTTAAATGATCCAGAAGAAAAAATAAAACAGACAAAGTAAAGAACGTATCGAATTATATCTATGCCTAAATATAAGATTTTCTTCTTATTTATTATTTTATAGCAGAGTTTAGACAGAGCATGACTGACCTAGACTCTTATATAATCAATCAAAAGATAGTATAAAATAGAATAATAGCTTAACGGATCAACTATTTTCCATGTAGAAAGGCAAAAGGAAAATATGTACCTCAACTAGAATTTTAAATCGTAGTAATCTAGAGAGGTAGCGGATAAATACTGTAGGATCTATTACTACTTTCTTGTCAATTTACTCCATAGATTACATGCTGATTACATATCGGGAGCATGCAGAAATTTTAGATTTCATGTATATTTTTCTTCTTAGAACTAAGGATATTTTTATAGAGTTCATCTTTGTCTTTCAGCCGAATAAGGTGAATATGTAAGAAGTTAATCTCTTTGTAGCGAATAAAAAGATATATAAATTATAAAATTATAGATAGAAGTATCATCTACACTTTGTGAATGAATTGCGAATTTGATCGTAACCGATAATTCTTAATTCATTTTCTAGAATAAATATATATATAGAATTTTAAGTCTAGTTCAAAAATGACTTGACAGAGTTCAACAATATAAGGGGCTACTAGGTATTAGAACCCATCGCTGTCATTCTATAACCTATAACTCAAGACTAGACATGTCTATAGTGCTCAATGAATAAACATATATTCAGCGAGGACTAGTGACTACTACTCGGTCATTAGTAATCCGGCACAATGCTCTGGCTCTAGTCTACGAAACTACTGCCCGGTGAAATTTTGTTAGAATGACCTGGCACTAGTCTACGAATTACTGCCCATGAATTTTCGTTAGAATCGGAAGTTAACCTCTTTCTAGTGAATGAAAGAGATAAATTGCATGTTAATTTAAAATATTAATAGAATTACACTTCTATAATAAGTCAATGGAATATTTAGAATTCTAGTCTTAATTCAGGAAAGACTGTACAGAAATTTATTATATAAAATGTTACTAAGGGTTTCATTTTATAACCTATATCCATTGACTTGACTTATCTATAAAGCTCTATGAACAATAATAGATTGTTCGGGGACTAGTGACTGTTACCCAATCACTAGTAATCCGACACAATGACTGGACACTAGAACTCGTAACTATTGCCTAGTAGACGTCACTAGTAATCCAATACAATGACTGGATACTAGTAATCATAAGTATTTGCCAGTGGTATACACTAGTAGCTTGACATATGACCGGACACTAGTACTCGTAACTGTTTGCCCGGTAAAGTCACTAATAATTCGACACAATGACTGGACACTAGTACTCGTAACTGTTGCCCAGTGAAGTCACTAATAATTCGACACAATGACCGGATACTAGTACTCGTAACTGTTGCCCGGTAGGAGTGACTAATAATGCGACACAATGACCGGACACTAGTACTTGTAACTGTTGCCCGGTGAAGTCACTAATAATTCGACACAATGACCGGACACTAGTACTCGTAACTGTTGCCCGGTAGGAGTCACTAATAATGCGACACAATGACCAGACACTAGTACTCGTAACTGATGGAATAACTAGTAATCCGTCACAATGACCCAACACTAGTACCCGTGATAAATGCCCGGTGATTTTATCATACTTGGATGACCGGTGACTGGATGACCGGTGACCGGTAAGAAATGCCCGGTGATTTTATCCATGCCTGGATGCCCGGTGACTGGTGAAGCTGACAATGAATGACCGGTGACTGGTGACTGGTGGACTTTGAGTTATTTTGGATACTACAGCATCCATAAGAAGCCACTTTGATGGGTCTTACCCCGGCAGTATAGCCATATGGGGTGGGGCTCCCATCAGTAAAGAACTGTCGTATAACCCATAAGGGTTGACAAGTTCTTTACTAATCAGCTTCTCCACCATAGAAATCTTCGCCAACTCGCAAGATATCCAGTAACAGTCCAGGTATAGCATGTCGCATCGCTGAATAATCTGGAACAAAAAGAAACAAGTTAAAATTTTTGATATAAGAAACACGACTTCCGAACCGACCGCACACGAGCGTTGTGCGGATTATAGCGAGAGTAGCGAAAACGCATGTCGAAATAGCCAGTCAATAAATGCAAAATCGACAATCGAAAATTTTAAATAATAACATGGTTAGTGAAAGGAGTGATAAAGAAACAAAAGAAACACAAGGATACAGAAATTTACCCGTGAGGAATAGAAATAATCCAAATTTCTTTCACAGGTAAAAATCCTTGTTCAATTTCTTTGTCCACAGAAAAGAAACTGACACGTGATCAATTGAGCGGGAAGAGTTACGTCACACAGGTAACTGCCTAAGGGACCTTCTGGTTTAAGACTTTAATTAACGACTGAAAGGTCGTTTTTTCTGTGGAAGGTGTGAAAACAGAAGAGAATAACACATTATCTATAGGTTAATGTATTATGAAGTTAAAATGGCTCAAGCAGCTAGGAGTCATGTTTGAGGCTACGATGATGGCATTTGATATTGTACCCACTGATTACGTGGGGACGATGTGTGATCGTGTAATCATTGTGGTGTAAAGGCAGTTATAATTCATTATAGCCTTTAGCATTCTAAAGGATTCTTACAGTGGAACACGATGGGTTCTTCCTGTAAGAATGTGTAATTGTCGAGATGCCATTCCTCCGATTAATGTAGAATTTGGTGTGTTAGTCAGATATGTCCTGACTGTGTGTCTGCCTGTGTTGAGTATAATTATTTACAATATTATATGTCATTAACAGGGTCCCAGTGGTTTTTGGATCTGATTTTGCTATATAATAATCAATTGCAACGGACTTGTTCAATTACAACACTTGGCGTACACACTCTGTATACCTTGTGGAAATTAATAAAGCAATATCTTGTAATGTTTGATATCGAGATTTCTAGGAGATTTCTAGGACATGATACTTATTTTCAGGTCCCGTATACGTATCTGTTTTCGTCACTGTGTCTGTAACCTGTTATCTACGTCACCCTGTAACCATGATTTGATGTGTAGGTCTGTATGTAACTGATCTGAAGTTTTTCCAGGAAGTTATATCCAATCAAGTACAAATGGTACCCAGTGTATGGCATGAAGTATACATCTGTTACATCAACCAGTGACAACAGTGAAAAAGATATGTTATTATTTTCAATTTTATTGGAGAAAAAGAACAAGAGGACCATGATGGTCCTATATCGCTCACCTGAGCAAACGGATTTGTATACTTACTATTGAAGTTTCAGCCAAGGTCACTGCTTTAAGATTTTTGCATAGATTTTATAGCCCTGCCCCCTAGTGGCCATGTTTTTTTAATGCATCATGATGGCTTGAACTGAATCTTGATAGAGGGTCACCAAAGGAACATTTCTGCCTAGTTATATTGAAATAGGTCCAGTGGTTTCTGACAAGAAGATTTTTAAACTGTTTTATATAGATATCTAGGGAAAATAAGCCCCTCTCCCTAGCAGCCATGTTTTTTGACAAATCATGACAGCTTGAACAAACTTAGTAGAGGGTCACTAAAAGAACATTCCTGCCAAGTTATATTGAAATCGGTCTAGTGGTTTCTGACAAAAAGATTTTTAAAGTTTTCCGTTTAGATATATAGGGAAAAATAAGCCCCATCCCCTAGCAGCCATGGTTTTTGACTATTCATGATTGCCTGAACAATCTTGGTAGAGGGTCACCAAAGGAACACTCCTGCCAAGTAATATTGGAATCGGTCAAGTGGTATCTGACAAGAATATTTTTAAAGTTTTCTATATAGATATACAGGGAAAATAAGCTCTGCCTCTAGCGGCCATGGTTTTTGACTTATCATGATTGCTTGAACAATCTTGGTAGAGGGTCATCAAAGGAACATTTCTGCCAAGTTACACTGAAATAGGTCCAGTGGTTTATGACAAGAATATTTTTAAAGTTTTCTATATAGATATAAAGGGCAAAATAAGCTCCACCCCCTAGCAGCCATGTTTTCAGATGAATCAAAACTGCTTGAACAATCTTGGTAGAGGGTCACCAAAGAAACATTCCTGCCAAGTTATATTGAAATCGGTCCATTGGTTTATGACAAGAAGATTTTTTTAAAAGTTTTCCATATATATAAATAGGGAAAAATAAGCCCCATCCCCTAGCAGCCATGTTTTTTGACAATTCATGATTGCCTGAACAATCTTGGTAGAGGGTCACCAAAGGAACATTCCTGCCAAGTAATATTGAAATTGGTCAAGTGGTATCTGACTAGAATATTTTTAAAGTTTTCTATATAGATATACAGGGAAAATAAGCTCTGCCCCATAGCGGCCATGGTTTTTGACTTATCATGATTGCTTGAACAATCTTGGTAGAGGGTCATCAAAGGAACATTTCTGCCAAGTTACACTGAAATAGGTCCAGTGGTTTATGACAAGAATATTTTTAAAGTTTTCTATATAAATATAAAGGGCAAAATAAGCCCCGCCCCCTAGCAGCCATGTTTTTTGACGAATCAAAACTGCTTGAACAATCTTGGTAGAGGGTCACCAAAGAAACATTCCTGCCAAGTTATATTGAATACGGTCCATTGGTTTACGACAAGAAGATTTTTTTAAAGTTTTCTACAAGGGATGTTCGAAATGAATTGCTTATTTCTATCTGGAGACTTCAAATTTCAAGTTAGCCCAAACGTACTCATTTCATGCCCTCAAAGTACTCCCCGTGGCTAGAAATGCAAAGTTTCAGCCGATGTATCCACTTCTTGAAGGCGTCACGGTACGCTGATTTGGGCACAGTAATAAGGTATTGATGAATGGCAGATCCAAGCGCCTGTCTGGACTGGTATTTCCGCCCAGCAAGGAATGCTTTCAATTTCGGAAACAAAAAGAAATCACATGGGGCAAGGTCTGGGGAATACGGGGGGTGAGGCAAAACAGTTACTTTTTCTTTCTTCAAAAGCGCCGTAACTATTGCGGAGGTATGAGCAGGGGCATTGTCATGTAGAAGACGGACATGTTTAAAACCAGTCGCAGGGCGTCGTTTCTGATAATACTTTTTCAGTTTTTTCAGTACTACGTCTTTGTAGTACTTTCCGGTGATGCTTTTGCCCTTTTTCACTGGCACTTTTATTGTGACTCCTTCACCAAAATGCACCGAAATCAGGTAGGCCAAAATCTGCATCTCGTAAAGAAATCGTTTCCAACATAAAGGAAATCATTGAAGGAGATGCCAGATTTACACTTCGTGATATTGCACGAAAGGTAGGCATATCACTATCAACGGTTCACCTTATTTTGAAGAAGCATTTGAAAGTCAGAAAGATTTCTGCTAGATAGGTGCCACATCTGTTGACTGACGAGTAAAAGAGGCAACGGGTTAAAGTGGCCAAAAAGCTGCTTCAAATGTTTCCAAAATATGACAAAAAGCAGTTCGCCAATGTCGTCACAGGTGATGAAACCTGGGTCCATTATTTTGAGCCCGTCAGAAAGGTTAGCAATAAGATCTGGGCCACTAAACACAGCAAACGCCCAATAATTGCCAAACGTTCTTTGAGTACAAAGAAGGTTTTGTATGCAATCTTCTTCTCTGGTGAAGGAGTCGCAATAAAAGTGCCAGTGAAAAAGGGCAAAAGCATCACTGGAAAGTACTACAAAGACGTAGTACTGAAGAAACTGAAAAAGTATTATCAGAAACGACGCCCTGCCACTGGTTTTAAACATGTCCGTCTACTACATGACAATGCCCCTGCTCATACCTCCGCAATAGTTACGGCGTTTTTGAAGAAAGAAAAAGTAACTGTTTTGCCTCACCCCCCGTATTCCCCAGACCTTGCCCCATGTGATTTCTTTTTGTTTCCGAAATTGAAAGCATTCCTTGCTGGGCGGAAATACCAGTCCCGACAGGCACTTGGATCTGCCATTCATCAGTACCTTATTACTGTGCCCAAATCAGCGTAACGTGACGCCTTCAAGAAGTGGATACATCAGCTGAAACTTTGCATTTCTAGCCACGGGGAGTACTTCGAGGGCATGAAATGAGTACTTTTGGGCTAACTTGAAATTTGAAGTCTCCAGATAGAAATAAGCAATTCATTTCGAACATCCCTCGTATATATGGAAAATAAGCTCCGCCCCCTTGCGGCCATGTTTTTTGACGTATCATGATAGATTGAACCATCTTGGTAGAGGGTCACCAAGGGAACATTTCTGCTAAGTTATACTTAAATCGGTCCAGTGGTTTCTGACAAGAAAAATTTATAAATTTTCTATATAGATATATAGGGAAAATAAGCTCTGCCCCATAGCTGCCATGTTTTTTGACAATTCATGACGGCTTGAACAATCTTGGTAGTTATATTGAAATCGGTCCAATGGTTTATGACGAGAAGATTTTTAAAGTTTTCTATATAGATACAAGAGGCCCATGGGCCACGGGTCGCTCACCTGAGTGGCATAGCGAGTGCAGATATGCAGATGTTATGTAACATTTTTCCAGTCCTGTCATCGCAACTAATGAAAAGATCATCCTTTAAGCAGTTCTTAATTTTGAAGAAGAATATTATATATGGCATGACAGTCAATGGAGCGTGATCATTTGAACAAACTCTCAATCACATTTCAACAGTAGGATCAATGTGAAATTTGGTTGCAATTGCCTAAGTGGTTTCTGAAGAACCATGATTTTATATATGTAAACAGCACAGTGGCAGGGAAATATAATAAACATAAACAAGACAGTAGCCATCTTGGATTTCCAATCAGAATGATTTTAGCTACTGTTGATCTACAAGTCACCTCAATACTTCCAATGAACTTTAAGTCAATTGCCCTTTCGGTTCAGAAGAAAAAGTTCAAAACAGATTTTCAAGATGGCCACCATAGCCGCAATTTGAGCTATTTTTGATCTACAAGTCACCCCGATGCTTCCTACCAAGTTTCGAGTCAATTAGCCTTTCAGTTCAGAAGAAGAAAAGAACAATAGATTTTCAAGATGGCCACCATCTCTGATTTCCAATCGGAATGATTTTAGCTATTTTTATATCAACAAGTCATCCCAATGCTTCCTACCAATTTTCAAAATAAGTGAAAAAAAAGAGTTTCAAGATGGACACCATGACAGCCATCTTGGATTTCCGATCCAAACAATTTAACCTATTTTAGATCTACAAGTCACCCGAATGCTTCCTACCAAGTTTCGAGTCAAATGGCCTTTCAGTTCAGGAGAAGAAGTGAAAAATAGATTCTAAAGATGGCTGTTGTGGCGGCCATCTTGGATTTCTGATAGGGATGATTTTATCTATTTTTGATCAACAAGTCATCCTGATGCTTCCTACCAATTTTCAAAATAAGTGAAAAAAAAAGAGTTTCAAGATGGACGCCATGACAGCCATCTTGGATTTCCGATCCAAACAATCTAACCTATTTTAGATCTACAAGTCACCCGAATGCCTCCTACCAAGTTTCGAGTCAAATGGCCTTTCAGTTCAGGAGAAGAAGTGAAAAATAGATTCTAAAGATGGCTGTTGTGGCAGCCCTCTTGGATTTCTGATAGGGATGATTTTATCTATTTTTGATCTACAGGTCAGCCCTGATGCTTCCTACCTAGTTTGAAGCCAATAAGCCTTTCGGTTCAGGAGAAGAAGTGAAAAAAAGATTTTCAAAATGGCCACCATGGCGGCCATCTTGGATTTCCAATCAGAACGATTTTAGTCATTTTTAATCTACAAGTCACCCCAATGCTTCCTACCAAGTTTCAAGTCAATTGGCTTTTGGGTTTAGGAGAAGAAGCGAAAAAAAGATTTTCAAGATGGCCACCAGGGCGGCATGGTTTTAGCTATTTTTTTGATCCGCCATGGCGGCCATCTTGGATTTCCGATCAGCACGATTTTAGCTATTTTTGATCTACAGTCACCCCAATGCTTCCTAGCAAGTTTGGAGTCAATTGGCCTTTCGGTTCAGGAGAAGAAGCGAAAAATAGATTTTCAAGATGGCGGCCATCTTGGATTTCCGATCTAAACGATTTTAGCTATTTTTGATCTACAAGTCACCCCGATGCTTCCTACCAAGTATCAAGTCAATTGGCCCAGGGGTATAGGAGGAGTAGGCTTTTAAAGCAATTGTTGACGCCGCACGACGGACGACGGACATTGACTGACCACAATAGCTCACCTTGAGCACTTTGTGCTCAGGTGAGCTAATAAAGGGGAGATAAGTTTTGCCCCCTGGCAGCCATGTTTTTTGACGAATCACAATTGCTTGAAGAATCTTGGTGGATGGTTACCAAAGGAACATTTCTGCCAAGTTATATTGAAATCAGTCCAGTGGTTTCTGACAAGAAGATTTTTAAAGTTTTCTATATAGATATATAGGGAAAATAAGCCCCGCCCCCTGGCGGCCATGTTTTTCGATGAATCTGGATGGTCTGAACAATCTTAGTAGAAGATCACCAAAGGATCATTTCTGCAAAATTATCTTGAAATCCGTCCCCTAGCGGCCATGTTTTTTGATGAACGATGACAGCTTGAAAAATCAAGAGAATGCTGATTCTGTCTTACAAGATACAAGCAGTCATACCTAATGTTCCTGAGAAACACAAATTTGCCTGTGCATTACATCTGAGTGAGAGATGGAATAAGGGAAAAGGTAATAAAGTTTCCTTTCAAATGGAAAAGCTTGCCAATGTTTTTTCAGTGACCTCTCTCTGCACATATTTATAGGAATGCAAATGCTACAAACCATGATTCTAGTTTGTTCACACAGTTCCCTATATTCCTAATACAGGCGACACCTATTTAACCTGTCCCATATATCAACCAAGTATCATCAAACTATCTAAAAGTGTACCGCAGTCATTGAGCAGCCACAATTTCATAACTAACCATTCAAGGGAAAGTAACTCGAAAACTAAGGCAATGTGAATTCCATTCTTGAATATGACACTTGATTTGTCCTACATACATACCAAATATCTCAAACTATCTCAAAGTATATAAGGCAGTCTGAAGGACAGCTATATCCCCCGCCGCAGAGTGACAATGGAGCAGCCTCAAAATTCAAGGTGCAAACTGGTGGCCTTCAATTGTGACCTTGACCTTGAGTCTGCATTGTTGAGTTATGGGTTCTGCACATCACCTCACTAAGGCGAACATTTGACTCAGATTTAATAAATATCTTTCAAAGGGTTCAGGAGATATGGAATGAACATGAAATTCAAGGCTCAAACTCGTGACCTTTAACTGTGACCCTGATCTTGAATGGCATGCTTGAGTTATGGGCTCTGCACACTGCCTCACTAAGGCAAACATTTGACCAAAGTTTCATGAATATCTTTCAAAGGGTTCAGGAGATATGGAGCGAACAAGAAAGAGACGGATGATCTTCAATTGTGACATTGACCTTGAGTCTGCATCATTGAGTTATAGGTTCTACACATCATCTCACTAAGGCGAACATTAGACCCAAATTTAACAAGACAGTCTGAATGGCAATGGAGTGGCCTCAAAATTCAAGGCTCAAACTGGTGACCTTCAATCGTGACCTTGACCTTGAGTCAGCATAGCTGAGTTATGGGTTCTGCACATCATCTCACTGTGGCAAATATCTGACCAATTTGAAAATCCTTCCAGAGGTAAAAGAGATATGGAGCAGACATCAAGTTCAAGGCTCAAACTCGTGACCTTCAACTGTGACCTTGACCTTAAGTCTGCAGGGCTGAGTTATGGGTTCTGCGCATTGTCCCACAGAGGTGAACATTTGACCAAAGTTTAGAGAAAATCCTCCCAAGGGTAAAGGAGACACAGAGCGGACACAAAATTCAAGGCTTAAACCCATGACCTTGAAGTGTGACCTTGTGAGTCTGCATGGCTGAGCTATGGGTTCTGCACATCATTTCACTGAGGCAAACATTTGACCAAAATTAAAAGAAAATCCTTCCAGGGGTAAAGGAGCTATCAAGTGGACACGAAATTCAGGGCTCAAACTCGCAACCTTGAACTGTGACCCTGTCCTTGAGTCCCCATGGCTGAGTTATGGGTTCTGCACATCATCCCACAGGTGAACATTTGACCAAAGTTTAGAGAAAACCCTCCCAGGGGTAAAGGAGATACAGAGCGGACACGAAATTCAAGGCTCAAACCCATGACCTTTAACTGTGACCTTGACCTTGTAAGCATGGTTGAGTTATTGATTCTGCACATCATTTCACTAAGGTGAACATCTGACCAAAGTTTAAAGAAAATCCTTCCACTGGTATAGGAGATACAGAGCGGACACAAAATTCAAGGCTCAAACCTGTGACCTTGAACTGTGACCTTGACCTTGTGTCTGCATGGTTGAGTTATAAGTTCTACACATCGTCTCACTGAGGCAAATATATGACCAAAGTTTAAAGAAAATCCTTCCAGGGGTATAGGAGATATGAAGTAGACACGAAATTCAAGGCTCAAACCCATGACCTTGACCTGTGACCTGACCTTGAGTTGGCATGGTTGACTTACGAGTTCTGCACATTGACTCACTGAGGTGAACATTTGACCAAAGTTTAATGAAAATCTTTCAAAGGGTTCAGGAGATACGGAGCGGACAAGAAAGTGTTACGGAAGGACAGATGGACAGACTGACAAACGGACGGACAGACGTTGGCCATTTCTATAATTCCCCATCCACTTCGCGGCGGGGGATTAATAACTAAATATTACCAGGGGATGTCATAAGTTTTTTTGTTTTAATTCAACCACCCATTCATGCAAAAGAAGTTGAGGGAGCTGGTCCAATCTTTCCAGTCCACTGCAATACGATTTCCCTTCTGCATGATTAAACCCCCATTTCTGAGTCTGATAGATTTTACAGCCTGTGGCATCCCTTCCCTACTTCTACGTACAGTGCAAAGACAGTAAATCCGATCACTATGAGGGATTTCAAACAAAGCAGGACTAGAAGAAAACTAGAAATGTGTCCACAGTACACGGATGCCTCCGCTTTGGGTACCTCTATAAAACTGTGCAAACCTTGTCAAAGTTCAGGTTCTACCTGGTACAAATGCCTTAACCCGAGTCTAACAGGATCATGTATGTACGTATGTACGTACATACACACATTGGTACAGAAGGACATACATTCGTATGCACGTACCCAGGTTGGCCCGTATGGACAACCGAAAAATTATATGCCCCTGGCATTATCCGATGCGGGGGCAAAAAAAGATCCATATACACGTCAGATTTTCCTTTCTATTTGTTTGTCAGAATTTGTACCACTCGAGCACCCATTTGCTCCCCGTGCTTTCTGGTATAAATCTGAACTTCATGCACACAGCCATTTTGGGCAATGGCTCCTTCTCACACATTAATTCCAACTTTTGCCAGTTTTGCCAGAAATACTACTTGAAAGTAAGTCTGCCCTTACATGCTATCATCCTTTCGTAAGCTGAGTGCTCTCTGTGTTGGAGGCCCGTAGTTATGTAAATTTGACCCTAGAAACTGCATCCAGTAATGTCCTTATGCGACAAAGCTCGTAGTTACCAGGCTGGTCTGCGAGGAGAATTTCACTTGTGTCATTCTTGGGCGTTCATTTTTTACAAAGCATTTCCTTGTTAGTATACTGGGAATAGCAAATAAGTAAATGAATGTTACTTGTATTGTTAAAGGATGGAAATTCATCCAAATAGTATGTCAATGCAGCGAGTAGTGCAATAGCTCTTCCTGGACTTTGTCTTTGCAAGCTAAAAATTACAGCAACAGGCTTTCAAAATGCTTTTTTTTTCTCAAAAGATAATTTTTCAGCATCAAACTTCTTTACGCATATGCTCAACATGGTGTAATGTGTATGTACAGTATAAGAGTGCGTCATCAAATACTGTGTGACAAGTTGATTTCACTGAATTTCTGTGTGCAATTAAGAATTGCACAAAAATGACTAAGTTCATAATGCTGTATTTTTGTCAAAAATATTTTTTTCATCATCAAAACTCTTCATGCACATGTTCAACATGTCTATAATAGCTATACAAAGTATCACATTGTTTTATTGTTTGTGTTGAAGTTTTACGGCCCAGTCAACCTAAGAAGGTCATGTCGAGTGTGGTCAGTTTACCTAACCACACGTTTACTGGGCAGATTTAGTCCTCTAAGCGGTTAACCAGTATTGTGCACATTCTTTTGCCAGAAATTGACAACTGCCCTTCTTGAATCAGCGGAAGGGAGGCACATTGTTTTAAAGAATACTGCAGGTTGAGCTGATTTTGCCACACATGAAGTATCTAGCAATGTTTCAAGGATTACAAAGAGGAGCAAGAGGCCCATGGGTCACAACACTCACCTGAGTTAACTGCTGTAAGTTAATCAGGTCATTTACTCATCATTGCCTATTAGCCTTTCAAGTTTCAAGGCTATGGCTTAAACGGTTTTTGAGATATCTTGCATACAAAATTAAAATGCTGAACTTTTCAAAGGGCCATAAGTAAAACAAGAGGACCACGGGCCATGGCTCGCTCATCTGAGTGAAATAGGCACTGCAGATATGCATTTGTTATGCAACATTTTTTTTTTATTCTGTCATTGCAACTAATGAAAGGATTATCATTTAAGCACATATTCTTCTTCTTTAAACTATTATTTTTTTGGTTTAGGGGCTAGATAATGCATTTTAAATGGAATAAACCTCAAAATACCTCATAATTATGTCCAAAATAGCCCAAAAATAGCCCCTAAACCTTGGATGTTTACCAGGACAGACAGACGGACACTCAAAATTTCAGATGGTATAACACTTGCCACTTTTTGTGGCGGGGCATAAAAATGCAATTTAACCATTTTCCCATTATAAGTCAATGGGAGCTTTCTGTTGCCAGGGAAACCAAACCAAGAGGCAGACCACCATAATTTTAGCTATTTTGAATTGCCCTTACCCAAGCAAATTTTGTACCAAATTAGAGTCATACTGCTTCAGTGGTTTCGAAGTTGTCATTTGTAAAAGTTCTTTTTCAAAATTGAATGTTGCCGTGGCAATGAAACAAAATGGCCACAGGTCATAAAACATAAAAACTAGATAGACAATCAACAGACGATCATAACTTCCAAATATGGCTCACATCACTTAGGTGGTTATGGAGAAAGAGCAATTTAACCATTTTTCCATTATAAGTCTATGGGAGTGTTCTGCTGCCATGGCAACCGCCAAGAGGCAGACCGCCAAACTTTTGGCTATTTTGAATTGTCCTTAGCCAGGCAACATTTGTACCAAATTAGAGTTCTTCTGCTTCAGTGGTTTTGGATGAGTTGTCATTTAAAAAATTCCTTTTTTGAAAATTTAATCTGGTTCACATCACTTCAGTGGTTATGGAGAAAATGAAATTTAACCGTTTCCCATTATTAGTCTATGGGAGCTTTCTGTTGCCATGGCAACCAAACCAAGAGGCACATCACCATAACTTTAGCTATTTTGAATTGCCCTTACCCAAGCAACATTGTACCGAATAAGAATCATACTGCTTCAGCAGTTTTGAAGAAGTTGTTATTTAAAAAATTCCTTTTTCAAAATTTAATGTTGCCATGGCAACCAAACAAAATGGCAGCTGGTCATAAAACATATAAACTGGATAGACAATCATCAGATGATCATAACTACTAAATATGGTTCACATCACTTCAGTGGTTATGGAGAAAATGCAATTTAACCATTTTCCCCATTATAAGTCTATGGGAGCTTTCTGTTGCCAAGGCAACCAAACCAAGAGCCAGATTACCATAATTTTAGCTATTTTTAAATCCCCCTACCAAAGCAACATTCTTACCAAATTAGGGACAAATCGCTTCAAGGCTTTGGAGGAACTGTCATTTGAAAGTGTTAACGGAAGAACCCACGAATGGGTACATATGTGGCTATGCACTATGTGGCAAAAAACATTAAGTGGCTACTGATTTTAAGTGCCTATTACTGTCCATCATTATGTGTCTACGATTTACGTTTAGCCACATTAGGTATGGATTACCTGTCCATAGCTATCATTCTCATATGTGGGTAGCCATTTAGACACATTAGGTATGGATTACCTGTCCATAGTACCATTCTCTTATGTGGCTGGCCATTTAGACACATTAGGTATGGATTAACTGTCCATAGCTATCATTCTCATATGTGGCTAGCCATTTAGACACATTAGGTATGGATTACCTGTCCATAGTACCATTCTCTTATGTGGCTAGCCATTTAGCCACATTTGGTATGGATTAACTGTCCATTGCTATCATTCTCATATGTGGCTAGCCATTTAGACACATTAGGTATGGATTACCTGTCCATAGCGATCGTTCTCATATGCGGCTAGCCATTTAGACACATTAGGTATGGATTACCTGTCCATAGCTATCATTCTCATATGTGGCTAGCCATTTAGACACATTAGGTATGGATTACCTGTCCATAGTACCATTCTCTTATGTGGCTAGCCATTTAGCCACATTAGGTATGGATTAACTGTCCATAGCTATGTGGCTAGCTTCATATGACATTTTTGCCACTTAAGTATCACAGAATCTATGCAGTATGTTGCAAAAAAACATTAAGGGGCTACTGATTTTAAGTGGCTTTCAAAAGATGTAATAATGTGCATGTGCATAAAAAAAAAAACTGGTACGAGGGTACTTGGATGTCCCTAGGAATGGATGGATTTTTGACCATCATTATGTGCCTACAAACTAAAATAACTTTATTTCGCCAGATTAAGTATAAATTACCTGTCCATAGCTCTCTCTAATGTGGCTAGCCTCTGATGACCATTTTGCCACTTAAGTATCTAAAATGCTGATGGTAAGCCACGCAAGTACCTGCTCGTGGGAATGGACGGATGGACAGACAGACGGACATTCTCACGGTTGGGACATTAAGTGGCTAGTCATCGTCACATAGGTGGCAAAATTCTCTTGAAAGGTTACCCACATAAGAGGTAATTTTAGCCACTTAAATGTCAATTTTATGGATTAAACCACACTTTTACTGACGACTGACTACGTAAGTGGCAAAATGTCCAAATTTCTAGCCATATATTGTCTATCCTGTGGGCAAGGATGGACGGACAGACAGACGGACGATGGACAAAAAAAAAATCACTATAGCTCATCCTGTGCATAGCTCAGGTGAGCTAAAAAGGTTCAATTTTTTTTACAGAAGTTAATTGGTTCATCTACTTATCCTGTCCGTTAAAGATTTTTTTTTTTTCTATTTTTAGCTCTGGCAACCATTTTGTTCAGCAGAGCAGAACCATTTTTGTAATTTGGTAAAGGGGCATAAGAGGAACATTGATGTGAAATTATTTTGAAATCCGGCCACTGGCCACGTAGATGTCGTTTAAAGGTTTTTCTATTTTTAGCTCTGGTGACCATTTTGTTCAGCAGAGCAGAACCATTCTGGCAATTTTGGTAAATGGGGATAAGAGGAACAGTTCTGTGAAATCATTTTGAAATCAGGCCACTAGCCAAGGAGTTTTTTTTCTATTTTTAGTTCTGGCCGCCATTTTGTTCAGCTGAGCGGAACTTCTTTAGAAATTTTGGTTAAGGGCCATAAGAGGAACACTTCTGTGAAATTACTTTGAAATCAGGTCACTGGCTGTGGAGGAGATGTCTTTTTAAGTTTTTTCTATTTTTAGCTTCGGCCGCCATTCTGTTCAGCCAAGCAGAACCATTTTAGCAATTTTGATAGAGAGCCATTTGAGGAACATTTCTGTGCAAATATTTTGAAATCAGGCCATTGGCCAAGGACGAGATATCGTTTGAAGATTTTCTATTTTTAGCTCTGGCAGCCATCTTGTTCAATGGAGCGGAACCATTGCGACCATCTAGGATTTCCGATCGACACAATTTTAGCTTGTTTCGATCCAGAAGTCATTCTGTTGCTACAGAGCAAGTTTCTGCTCAAGGAGACCAAAGGTTTAGATGTTGAAAATTCATTTTCAAGATGCAGCTGTGGCAGCCATCTTGGATTTTTTATCGGCTCATTTAGCTAATTTGTGTCTACTAAGTGCCCTAATGCTCATCATCATCTAGATTATAGAGGAGATGTCCAAAATATGATTTATCAATATTTTTCCCAAATAAATGTATAGGGCCCATACAAATGCATGGGGAAGCAAATTTGACCTTGCCGTAAAAAGGTCAAACATCAATGTAGGACTATCATTTTAGCAATTTTGGTAGATCTCCTGTCCCCGATGATTTGTGCAAAGATTAGGCCCCAGGGCTTATTTGGTTCTGGAGAAGAAGATTTTTAAAGGTTTTTACCATATTATCCTTTTGACGTTTACAACGTATTAAAACAGTTGAAAAAAAGGGGTGATAAATAGCACGCATCTTCTACAGCGAAATAGCCTTAACGTAATTATGCGGTTGAAAAAAAGGGATGACAAATAGCACGATAGTTCTGTAGTAGAATGGCCAGGAATTTTGAAATAAGATGCCCACTTTAAAAAACATTTTCAGTCAAATGACGAACAAATATATAATTTTTAAGTATTTTTTTATTTATTATAGCTGAGGCTATAATTATGCATGGTCACACTTGTCATATCACAATTACGTAATTAATAATTAAAAGCTAAAAATAGTGAAGTGTCATATTTCAAAAAATATTAAAAAGTGTTACATCATTAAAAAGTATTTACTAACACTTGTCCTGCTGAATAAATTAAAAAGCCGCACCCATTTTTAATTTTCAGCCAATCAGATCACTTGATCAAGGTTGTTGATACAGATTCATATACTTAATGGCAAACAGTGTAGATCCAGATCAGTTGGCTTCAGAAAACCCCAACCCTACACTGTTTGCAAAGGCAAGGTATATCCGGGTTCAGCAGGACAAGGGTTAAGAGATAACGACTAAGGAGAAAGTAGCCTTGGATGTATTAGTAAGAAGACTGAACTTTATATTTTCAAGAAAAATGATATATTGAATCATCATTATTATACAATTATGTAACATTACATCTTGATTAGAATTCTGTCTTGATATGCTTTGGCCATTGCATTCACATTAATTTTCGTTTGGAGTATGTTATTGTGTTGACTATCCTCAAACTTTTAGCGTACTAATACGTATAAAATAGATTTCTAAACCTTTTGAAAATGTTATGGTCGTTTGCATCCATATCATTGAAATTCACAAATAAAAGCACCGCAAGCATAATACCCCGCCATAGCAATTATTTGTTTATGTATTTAAGTTATCGTTGCGAAAATGTCTGGAAAGAAAATGACAGAGGGACAGATAACAATCCTAAACCAGATCTTGATAATATCAATGGACAGATAACAATCCTAAACCAGATCTTGATAATATCAATGCATATAGCAAGTTTGGTTAAAAGGCCTTGTTATTAACTCCAGTTATCATCCAGAAATGAAAATATGGACATGTCTCGGGCAGATAACTCCGTAAAACTTTGATGAAATTTGCCCATTAGCAATTCCAAACCTGATCTCCTTACTGTCAATACATATAGCAAGTTTGGTTAAAATCCCTTGTTATTTACTAAAGTTATCATCCGGAAACGAAAATATGGGCGTGTCTCGGGCAGATAACTCTGTAAAAATTTGACGAAATTTGCCCATTAGTAATCCCAAACCAGATCTCCTTAATGTTAATGCATATAGCAAGTTTGATGAAAATACCTTGTTATTTACTCAAGTTATCATCCGGAAACGAAAATATGGGCGTGTCTTGGGCAGATAACTCCGTAAAAATTTGACGAAATTTGCCCATTAGCAATCCCAAACCAGATCTCCTTAATGTCAATGCATATAGCAAGTTTGGTGAAAATCCCTTGTTATTTACTCAAGTTATCATCCGGAAACGAAAATATGGGCGTGTCTCGGGCAGATAACTCCGTCAAAAATTGACGAAATTTGCCCATTAGCAATCCCAAACCAGATCTCCACAATATCAATGCACATACGAAGTTTGGTGAAAATCCCCTGTTATTTACTCAAGTTATAGTCCGGAAACGAAAATATGGGCGTGTCTCGGGCAGATAACTCTGTCAAAAATTGACAAAATTTGCCCATTAGCAATCCCAAACCGGATCTCTACAATATCAATGTACATACCAAGTTTGGTGAAAATCCATTGATGTTTACTCAAGTTATCATCCGGAAACGAAAAACGGACGGACGGACGTAAGGAAGGATGGACGACCAACGGACGGACAGATGGACGGACTCACGGACGACCAACGTGAAACCATAATACCCCGACACTATTGTGTGGCGGGGTATAAAAACAGCCACAACGGTCTTTTGCGTTACAGTTTGCCCATTTACAAGGTCCCAAAATAAAATTTCCGAAAAATGCCAATGCGTTTATATGCGGAATAAGTTCATGTTTTTTAATTAAACATGTAGGAAAAAACACGAAATCATTACGCAAATTACACTACGGCTATAGAAACGGCATTCCTACCTACCGTTTTAATACGCTATGGTCGTTAGACTCCAGAACATACATGCTATTTGTCACCCCATTTTTTTCAACCGGACTTTTACGCAATGGATGTTTTGTTCCAGAACATGCTGGACGTCGAAAGGATAAGGGCATGGCAGCCATCTTGGTCAATGGACCATGACCATTTTAGCAATCTTTCGTTCCCCTGCCCCAAGGAGGCTCCACATGAAATTTGAGCAACAATGGCCCAGACACTTCAGAGGAGAAGTCATTTGAAATTTGAACAATTGTACCTACCTCTTCCAATAACTTGTCTGCTTCATCTAACTTTTTTCTGATTTTATAATCTGCAGTATTTGTTATATTATACTTAGAATATTCTTTCCTCTTTGTTTTCTGTTTTTCTTTCCTATCATCCAAATTCTTATCTCTTCCATCTTTTGAATTTATCTTCTTCTCAAAATCTTTTTCTTCAGCAATTTTATTTTTACTGTTTTTAGCTTCACCATCTGTCTTAGACTCTTCATCTGACATTTTACTCTTTTTGTCAATATCTTTAACATTTTCTCTCAATTTATTTTCTGTTTCTGTATCTAAATTAGTATGTTGTTTATCTCCTGCCTGTGTCTCCTGTGGATTGGTTGGTATTTCTTTATTCTGGAATGTAGAAGAAGCTGCTTGCTTTATGAATGTTTCCTCTTCAACTAACTTATGTTTCACTGCATCCTCTGCTGATAGTTTTTGACTACCAGTAATGTCAGATAAAATCTGAAATTTAGAAAGTACAAAACAAGTTAAACAGATAAATTTGTTTCATATGGCCTGTAATAGTTGCTGAATTGCAAGGAATTTATTCAGACACTGCATTATGCACACAAGATAAATAACTTTGTGATTCAGGATAATGTAATGTTGGGTACCTTTTATGACACATAAACTAACTGTAATGACATCAAGCATGTGAGTTTCTTGAAGTATTGGGACAGACAAACCTGAGCAAACTGCAGACCCAGATTAGATTTTACAGGGTGCAGCAATTGATCAGCATCTACACTGTTAGTCACTCATCCAGATGTTATTGGATCCATTAATGGGGAGTAAAATGGACTTGTTCAAGTATCGTAAGGAGTTGAGGTGTAAATACATTATTTGTATTTAATAAACATGCATGGCTGTGTGAATATTATGTAGGCAGCTGCAATTTCCATAAAACAGACCCTTTTACAGCAATGGTTATTTATACCTTGAAATGATCTTTTACAGCAATGATTTTTTATACCTTGAAATGATCTCTCTCTCTCTCTCTCTCTCTCTACCCACCCACCTACCAACCTACCTACCTACACATGTACCTACCTACCTATCTGTATTTGAGACATTTGTATCAAAATTGTATGACTACAAAATCATATAATTAATTCTATACTGTACCATTTCATTTCTATTCTTGATTTGTATACAGGATTCATATGCCCATAACATTGCCTTACATGGAACTAAATTTGCCAAAGTATCAGAATGGGTTCAATCATCCCAAGGAAAATAAAGATGCAAGAGGGTCATGATACCTCTGTATCGTTTACTTGTGTACCAAAGAGAACCTGACCTAGAAATGATCAAGACAAGCATTCTGACCAAGATTCATGATGATTATATATCAACAACTGACAATGTAGCATGCATAATGGACCATGAAATATAGGTCAAATATGGATGATAGCACTCAAGAGGCCATGCTAAGATGTATGCATGTGCTAAAACTATCACTGGCTTAGGACCAATAGTTACTGAGAAACTGATCTACATGCAAAACTTAACAAAGTCAGTGGATCATGAAATATAAGTCAAGGTCAAATATAGATGGTTGCTTTGAAGAGGCTATGCTAAGATGGATGCAAGTGCCAAGTATCAATGCTGTAAGACCAATAGTTTTTGAGAAACTGAACTAAATGGAAAAACTTAAGAAAGTCACTAGACTGTGAAATATAGGTCATAAGTGATCCAATTCTGAACCCGACCTAGAATCAAGACAAACATTTTGAGCAAGATTCATGATGATCACTTCAAACGTGATCTCTAGATAGTTAACAAAGTTTTCCTTTGATTTGGCCTGGTGACCTAGTTTCAAACTTGAACTAGAAATCATCATGACAACCAATCTGAGCAAGATTCATGATGATTACTTCAACAATTTGACCTCTAGAGTGTTAACAAGATTTTCCTTTCATTTGGCCTGGTGACCTAGTTTTTGACCCCAAGTGACCCAGTTTTATACTAGACCTAGAAATCACCGAAACAAACATTTTGAGCAAGATTCATGGTGATCACTTCAAAAATGTGACCTCCACAGTGTTAACAAGGTTTCCCTTGATTTGACTCAGTGACCTAGGTTGTGACTCCAAAGTTTCCAACTTAACCTAGAAATCATCAAGACAAACATTTTGAGCAAGATGTGACCTCTAGAGTGTTAATAAAGTTTTCCTTTGACTTGGCTGAGTGACCTAGTTTTTGACTCCAATGACCCAGTTTCGAACTTGACCTAGAAATCATCAACACAAATATTTTGAGCAAGATTCATGTGATTACTTAAAAGATATTACCTCTAGAGTGCTAACAAGATTTTCCTTTGATTTGACCTGGTGACCCTAGTTTTTGACCCCAAGTGACCCAGTTACAAATCTGACCTAGATTTCATAGGGGCAAACATTCTGAGCAAGTTTCATTAAGACTGGGTCAAAACTGTGGCCTCTAGAGTGATAACAAACTAATTGTTGACAACACACGATGGACACAGGCAGATCACAATAGTTCACCCTGAGCATTTGCTCAGGTGAGTTAATAAACTATGCTATGATGAAGCATGAGTAGAATTTTTATGGCCGCTACATGTCACTCAATGCCAGCTGCAGTGAAGTCCAATAAATTCTAATTAGGCTGCCCTAAAAACATAAAAGAACCAGAGCAAGTGCCCAGAGGGCCACCAATACCCTCCGGCTGGTGCCATTTCTTAATTATAAAATATTTTAGTCAATGACAATGATATAAAGCAAAATCAATGGACCATGAAATATAGGTCACTGACCCACATATAGTTTACAAGGTCAGTCTCTGAGTGGCACTGATCTGTCATCCCAAGTGCAACTTTTCTGGAGTAAATAGTCTTGAAGTCATAAAGCAAAACTGCTGAAACCATAAAATATAGGTCACAGATCTACATATACTTGAGAGGTCAATCTGATGGTCACATTGATCGCTTGTACCAACTATGATGTTAATCCATTAAATAATCTAGAAGATATTAAGCAAAATCACTAGACCATGAGATACAGGTCATGCCAATTTATATTTACTTTGTGGTCAAAGTTCGGGTCACTGTGTCATTATATGTGAATAGGACGCTTAGGCATCAAATAGTGGGTGATATATGACAAAATTACAGGGCTATGAAATATATGGTCACATAATCCCAAACTATGAGTCATACATCAAATTGTCTTCAAGATGTAACATAAAACCACTGGATCATGAAATACAGGTCACAATGACCTACATTTACTTTTAGGTTTGTTTGTGTTGAGGTTTTACGGCCCAGTCAACCCAATGGAGTCATGTCAAGCGCGGTCAGTTTACCTAACCACACGTTTACTGGGCAGGCTTAGTCCTCTAAGCGGTTAACCAGTATTGTGCACATTCTTTTGCCAGAAACTGACAACTGCCCTTCTATTAAATCAACTGTTGGATCATACTGACTGAAAATCTCAAATAATGATATTCATACATCAAATATAACATTCAAGAGACAAGGAAAATCACTGGACCATGAAATATAGGTCAAGGTGACCTACATTTGTTATAATGTCAATTGTGGTGTCACAAAGAACCAACATCCCAAGTATCACATTAATCCATGAAATAGTCTTCAAAATATAAGGCAAAATTGCTGGAGCATGAAAAGAAGGTCACAATGACCTTGACCTTCTTACTCTGAATGTTGATGTGATAAACAGGTCTGATGCCCATCCTTCTTTATTAAGGCGAGTTGTTTGTATAAACAAACTGCAATATATTACTTTATTGAGCCATCCTAGATTTTTACCTCTAGCCCCGCCCTGGGGTTCATAGATGTAGAATGGAAGAGAACCCTCCCAGGTACCCCCAAACCAAATATGAAAAGTTTTTTATCAGTGGCTGCAGAGATATAAGTAATCAAAAAACTTTGCAGTAAAACTTGGTTATAGCAAGTGTTAATGGACAGAATCACAGATGGAGGGAAGGACAGATGGATGGAAGGATGGACGGAAAGACAGAAGGACAGACAGATGAATGGATGGACGGAACTGATGAAAACTATGAACCCCTTCGGCATAGGGGGTATAACGAAAATCAGAGCCTTGATCACTTTTAGTGAGACTCTCCATATGACAATACTGGTAATATAGTTTACTGGGCTGCATATTAGCTTAAGCAGATTGGCTGAGAAGTCCAGTCTTGTTATGCTGAACCCAGATATATCCTGCCTTTTCAAACAGTGTAGATCCAGATCAGTTGGCTTCTGAAGAAGCCAACTGATCTGGCTCTGCACTGTTTGGCATTAGGTATGTTAATTTATAGCAACAATCCTGATCAAGCAATCTGATTGGCTGAAAATTAGAAGTAGGTGTGGGATCTTAATTTATTCAGCAGCACAAGAATTAATGGGGTTTGACAGCTATCACAAAAGGTAGAAAACTGTGTGTTTAAACAAAAAGGTTAACAGTGTATGCTATGTTAGATCTGCAACTGCAGATTATTATGTGAAACTAACATTGACAAATGGGCTGCATCAAGTGAAACTTGTCTGCAAGCATATGCCAAATACCCAGATTCAGATCACTGTGTGCATCAGCAGTCCTGTCTTTGCCCTTCATTTTGTAAGAGGATGCAGATGGCCCTGATGATAACAATGAGCTTAGGCTTAATGATGTGTCAACCAATGCGGGTCATTTGCGCCAAAAAGTAATATTAATTTGAATCAGATGTGAAACAGAAAATAATGATAATGCATATCAAATGGCCTGACCACTACAGGCTGATCTGAGTCTTTGAGGTGGGGGGGGGGGGAGGAAGAAGGGGGAGGGGGTGATGAGTAGATGGTTATGAAAGGCCTACACCAGTGTACAGAAAATTTTTTTTCCAACTTACAGAAATGTTAGACAAATAGTGTAGAATTAATCAGCAGACAGAAAATGTCTGTATTCAATAAGTTATGTAAGTTATGTTACACTCTGATACATCTTCTTTATGTTACACACTGTTTTATTTACTCCTCCTAAATTCATAAAATTCATACACTCTGCAAGCAAATGGCTTTTTTACCTGACTTTTCTTTTTCATTATTTTATGACAAAATGCATACTGATAATCTGTAGCAGTCTATAAAATGGTCTGACAAAGTGAAATACTGTAGCATTTTAGCTGGTGGCTTTTGTGGTGACAGCTTGGTCACATGTGTTACAGTAATTGTTGCGTAATGCACATCAGAATTACTACCCAGTAATGCAATTACCATTGCACAGAAAATTTTAAGTAGCCTTTAAATGCAAACAAATGGAATTTATTGGTAGAGTTTAAGGGACTGTGACAACAAGTAATGGATATTATTAGTTATTTAGATTCTAAACAGGGGACATGGGCTATATTCCCTGCCTGTGAATTACCTCATCATCCAACAGAAAGCATTTCAAAACCAACTGCCAATATCAGCCTGCACATCCACACATGCTTATCATCATCAAGGCATTCTTTGTTCATCTACAGCAGCATCTAATACTAAAGAAATTGCTGGCAAAAAAATGCAAAGCTCCAAATCATGCTGTCTGGATGCCAGGATTAATCTAAATCTTCACATATGTCTTAAGTACCAGTGAATCCTTTTCTGCATAATGCAACCTATACTGATGATTTGAGTGTGAAAACATGGGTTTTTAATAATCAAATTTCATCTCTGTCTGGTAGTCAACAAATTTTGGCAGCTTTTTGACTGCAAAAAAGTGCTGACATGTGTTAGGTGAACAGCAAAGGCCCAGTTCAGCCTGTGAATTCACACAGCATAAACAGGAAATTGTATGTTGATACAGTTTACAGTACCCATTTATTCTGTGAACTCGTAACAAACATCAGATAATACATGTGCTGGCTGGTCTGGACCTTTACTGCCTGCATTAACCCTTCTCATGCTGAATAAATTAAGACGCCATGCCTACTTCTAATTTTCAGCCAATCAGATTGCTTGATACAGATATTTGCTATAAATTACATACTTAATGGCAAACAATGCAGAGCTACACTGTTTGCAAAGGCTGGGTATATCCGGGCTCAGCAGGACAAGGGTTAAGGTCCTTTTCTAGCTTTCAACAACTCAGTGGGACAAGTCCTTGTGAAAACAGTTTAGGCTCAGTCCATGTCAGGATGCTTAAGCAACCATAACACCCACCACTAGATGAGATGTTACTTCCCTTCAAAGATTATTTATCTTTATCATAAAGGAACAATCTCTGATCTATAAATGAACAGATGTCAGAGAGACCCTCTCCCAAAAGGATAGACCTCTCTATAAGCTGTGTCATGTATGAGAAGACCCCTTGTCATATAGCAACAGAAAAGAGTTAGATCAGCCTGTGTACTTTGATAAGGGCCTCCTATTGTTTGTTGATACATGTCTATTCTACAGTTACCATTGATTCTGTATTTTAAGTGGACAGCCCAGACCCTGACAGCCCACACCATCCACATATGATTAAGAGCCTTTTCTCTATGTTGTGTAGATTAGCTAATACTGTACATCTTTTCCCTGCAGTTACAGATTGGACAGATAGCACAGTTTATCTTTCCTAGTTTAACAAAGTGTCATGTATTGACATAAGTAGCTGCAATATTTTGTCACTCAGTGAAATTTCTTTAACAAAACAAATCCAACGTAAACAAAATATGTCCCAGGGCACAAATATACAATACCAAAGCAAGAACATGTTTTGAATACATGTACAGTTTATTCACACAATACAATAACAGTTTCTGGCCATGGATGCAGACAGCTGTAACTGTTTAAATGCAAGCTTAGTGGGCTGTATAATGTTTTCAAATATTATATAGCTTATTCATTAGGCAGTGCATACACATGTGAGAAATGCCCACCTTTAGTGCAGCTGTTACCTGGGGTATGGTGGACGATGTCACTGCACTGTACATCAACATCAGATCATCCTACCACTTAGCACTCTGAGTACATATTTTAAGCAGATAAGAATTTGAAGTTTTTCTTATATTTCCCAAAAAACAGGTTTTGATGTTTCATACCAATAGTCTCCAATCCTGTTTTCTAGGAAAAACGAGCAAATTCAGAAATTTTATGTCCTTCACCTTTAAAGGTCTCCAAACATGACCAGGTCAAGAATGTAACTAAGTGACAATGTGAAAAAAAAAATCTGATGATTATATCCAAACCATATGCAAATCTTCAGACCATGTAGAAAATTTACAAAAAGATTTGTTAAAACATGTTGGAGAAGTTGCACACGCAGGACACCCATTCTATATATGTTGTAGTCCAAAATGGAATTTAGGCTATCCAGAATCTGCCTAGGCCAAAATGGAATTCTATTTTGGTCTAGGCAGATTCTGGATCTGCCTAAGCTATCTTTAGTCCAAATTAGAATTCCATTTTGGCTAGGCAGATTCTGGATCTGCCCAGGCCAAAATGGAACCTTTGTATACCGGTAATTGTAATGGGACTTCATTTGTATTTGTATTTTAATCCTTAAAGTACTAATAACAACTACAACAGATGACATTTTGAAATATTTGTTTTCATTTTTTTCAAAGAAAAAAGTCTTGATATAACCTGTGAATTGTACACATTAAATAGCAAGACTTGTTTTTTTTGAAAAATGAAAAAAAAAAAAAAAATAATGTTGTCCTCTGTGAGGAACCTTAACTCAATGTAGTCGGGAGACCCCTAAAAGGGTAATTGGCAAACAGTGTAAACCCACATAAAACACCTCAGAATGTCTGATCAGGATCTGCACTCTTTGCAAATACTTTAGCCATTTTTCTCAAGGACCTCCTGCAGAGTTCAGGTGAATGAGCAGCAACAGCATCTTCTTCAAGAGTTGCAAGCACTGGGTGCACATGCAGTGGGCTCAAGCGCTTGACAAAGGACCCTGATTACAGATGTACACGGTGCAAGGGAACTGCACGACCCTTGGACAGCAGACCACAGAGGGAAGTCCAAGTCAAACAAGTTGGAGTGGTAGTTTCCTTTTGCTACCTAGGAGATATGCTATCAACAGCCGGTGGCTGTGAACTTTCAACCACAACATGTGTGAAAACTGCTTTGAAGAAGCTGCTACCAGTTCTCTCTTCCCGCCACCTCTCTTTCAAGACACATGGCTGTGTGTACAGCTCTTGTGTGCAGAGCACAATGCTCCATGCCAGGGAGACTTGGCCATTGACAAAGCCAAACTTCCAACATCTGCAGCGAAATGACAGGGCAATGATCAGACAGATTTGCGATGTCAAGCCACAAGACATTGTCATCATCAGATCCAATGAGCTACTTGTGCGGCTTGGCATCAGGATCTCGACCTCATTCTGAAGGAGAGAAGGCTCTGCTGGTATGGATATGTGGAATGCTCAAACTGTGCAGTAAAGCCTTTGAAATACAGGTTGATGGAAAGTGTGGGCCTCGGAGGCCCAAGATGACATGGAAGCAGCTGACAGAGAGGGATTGCAGAGAGTGGAAGCTCGGCTATTGACTCTCATGATAGACATACCTGGAGATCTGGTATAAGATCTGCCATGCATGCAGCAAGCCAGCTACCTGGAAGGGGGCCCATTGATGTGGATGTTTCCCCTGTACCTGCATGTTTATCAAAAATTCGATGATGATGATGATGATGATGATGATGAGCATCAAAATTTCATAGCCAGACAACCTAAATTTAATTGGACTTCCTTACTTTTTACAAATGGCAGTGCATAAATCACAGTGCTATGGGGAATTTCAGCAGATGACAGACTAATGATATTTTTCTTATTTTCCCCACTAAATTCCCAGACAACAGGATCTGACACTTCATGCAAATTGTCTCCTAAAGAGACAATTTGCATGAAGTGTCTGATCCTGTTTTAAGGGAAAAATAAGAAGTGTCATATCCTGTTTTCAGGGAAAAAAAAGAAAAAAGATTAACCATTGCTAAATATAGTTTATTGATTGTAATCACTTTGATCAGTCTAAAACGCTATATTTTTGCTAGGCACAAATGTTACTTATCATTTTCAAGTTTAAAATATATCTCTGAGGAATACCCAGTTATCTTCAGCTAAATCCTAAGTATCTAATGAAGGCCCATTACCATTATACAAAGATTCCATTTTAGCCCAGGCAGATTCTGAATCTGCCTAGCCAAAATGGAACTCTAATTTGGACTAAAGATAGCTTAGGCAGATCCAGAATGTGCCTAGGCCAAAACAGAATTCTGTTTTGGTCTAGGCAGATTCCAGATCTGCCTAAATTCCATTTTGGACTACGACAAGGCAAAAAACAATTAAATTCCCAAATTGGAAAAAAGTAAAACAAATAATTTGAGGATAGTGAAAAAAGCACATGCATATCGTCAGACCATGATTAAAATACCAGTAAAGTTTCAGAAGAATCAACCAAAAGCTGTAGGTCGACTTGGTACCTACTATCAACAACCTTTTTTTAGTATTCAAGCACAAAAAAGTCTATTTTAAAATTTGAAAAAAAAAAAAATGAAAAAAAAAAAACAAACAAACTAGAAATGTGTCAGTATGACACAGATGCCCCCACCCAGTGTCATCCTCACCCACATGCAGGCATTTTGCAAAAAAATAAAGTTGAAAAAAGGGCCATAACTCTCATAATAATTGGCAGATTTTACCCCAAATCAAACTTGACCTATATTTTATGATTATATACCTGTGTATAAGATATGAATCCAATACACCAATCTTTTGTAAAAAATATTGAAAGGAAAACATTTTTGAAGGTGAAAAAGGGCCATAACTCCCATAATAATAGGTGGATTTTACCCTAAATCGAACTTGACCTCTATTTTATGATTATATACCTCTGTATTAAACATGAATCCAATACACTAATGTTGTCAAAAGATATCAAACAGAAACTATTTTTCAACATTGAAAAAGGGCTGAAACTACAAAAATAATTGGTGGGTTTTACCCTAAATGAGCAGGTCTAGGTTTTGAAGAAGAAAAATGTGTTTTTTACTATTATCATTATTTTACCATATATGGGCATGACAGTCAATGGAGCGTGACCATTTGAACAAGCTCTCAATCCTCTTTCAACAGCAGGATCGACATGAAACTTGGTTGAAATTGGCCAACTGACTTCTGAAGAGAAAGTGTTTAACAATATCATGATTTAATACATGTATACAACATAGGGGTAAGGGAACATAAACCTCACAGAATAAAATGTTGTTTGTAACTTAAAGCTTTTGCTTCTTCAATCATATAATGTAAGTTTTAGACACTTCAGCTATTTTTGCCTTTTTGTGTGTGTTTATTGCTCTCAAGGGTCATTTTTGACCGGTGCGGGAATCACGCCAGTCTCTTAATACAGCTTTGGTTTTTTACATATGGGAGCGTGTTCGATTAGCTCTCAAAGGATTTGTAAAACCGCATTGTAAATATTGATAGGTACCTTAATTTTGTAACACAATGTATATATCAGATTTATGGCGTAATGGTTAGCATCTTCGGCTCTCATGCGGAGGGGCCCAAGTTTGAATCACACAGTGATCTGTATTTTTCATTTCTTTTGATTATTGCACATTTTTCCTGTATTATGTATAAAATGGCATGCAAAGCTACAAATGGGATATATGGAGTGCAAAGTTACAAATGTGATAAAAATGTCTATCCTACACATATTATATTTCATTTTCTCAACATAGGCATAATAATCACCTTTCATCAGGTTAACAAACCTATGCAATAAAGATTCCATCAAAACCCAATTTTATAAAGTAAAACTGGCTTTATTAGTTGTATTTATCAATTTTGTTATTTCTGGTCTAAAGCTTGTATGCGCGTCACACTGCGATAAAGTTTTTTAAATGTCTGTATCCCAACAGTCACGTAACAGAAAGCATTTATATTTGGAGCTTAGGTACATATGAGGGTCTTCAGCGATTCTATAAGAACAGACCCTGGGTTCAAGCCTCGGGGTGGGGGCTCATATCATCATCATCGGATTTTTTATGCGCCAGTACAGGGGCAACATCCACATCAGTGGGCCCCCTTCCACATAGGTGGCTTGCTGCACGCTTGACAGATCTCACACCAGATCTCCACATATTTCTATCATGAGGGTTGATAGCTGAGAACTTCCACTCTCTGCAATCCCTCTCTGTCAGCTGCTTCCATGTCATCTTGGGCTAGAGGTCAAAATCTGGGACACTTCTGTAAAGTGCTCTTATGCTGCTGATAAGTATTTAAATGCTTATATCTCAATAGTCAGTCATCAAAAAAGCACTCATATTCAGAACATGTATATGTACATGCCATCTTCATTCAGGTGTATGGTCACCTATGTTTTATAAATAAACTGAAAGAGTTTTCAGGTGCAAGGTCCACCTTTGTTGTTGCCATGATAATTTTACATAGTGCTATGCCCAGTCATGTTCACATCTGCATAGCTGTCTTCACTGACCGTCGTTTTTTCTATCAGTTTGAGTTTGACACTTTGCAGGTATTGATTGCAAGAATCATGCATTGAGCATATTATAATACATTTCACACAACATGAATCATGTTCAGATTAAAAACAAAATACAGTACAGTCCCCGTGTGTTCTCTATTTTGCACGGTCATGCGGGTTTTTAGTGTGTGTGTGTGTGTTTTTTTTTTTCACGAAACATTTCTCAGCATTATATACCTGATACAGGTCTTTTCTTTTGCACGCTCACACTTATTAGTGTTTCCATGTGAAATGTTTTGGTTTTATATACTTGTCAGATTAATGTCTAATTTATTCTCATTTCATTCAAGAAATTTAATAAACCTTAATAAAAGCATACATTAAAGAATCACATTGTTGTTCTTTTTTACCTGTTACATTGAAAATTTATTAAACTTTAGTATACCCTTGTCCCATATCTCTAAGTAAACATGAACAAAATTTGCCCCGGTACTTAGATGTTTATGTCTAAATATTTCGTCTTGATTTTTTATAATACAGCTATTTTCAATCTAGAGGTCTACTGTTCAATTACTGTTGCTACAACAGTATCGCCAGGGCTCGGGAAAACCGGAAAAATAGCCGGTCTGGACCGAAATTAAGAATTCTGGACCGATTTCAAACACCCCAAAACGCTAATAAATCGGTCCAACAGGTTTGTGCCTTGAACCCCATTTTTCCCCAACCAACCAATTTTCACGAATCAATGATGTCTAAAAAATCACAAATGGTCAAGTCTTCCCAAACTGACAACGTCCGCGCACCTTTTAAATGCGATATTATGGTAGTTAAAAGGCTCTAAACGGTCATTTGACATGTATATTGGAGAGACAGCTGAATAACGGCAACCTACCGCAGCACAAATTAATTACGTCATTATCCAAACATTGTCAAAAAATCAACACTTCACTGACCTTTGTGCGGTAAACAAGCGATTAACACGAATCATCAGTAACGGTAGTCTGATAATTAATCCATTTGTGTGACACGTGTGAATACACTGAGACTGCAAAACATCCAGGTGCAGTCGGCATGTCCAAAAGATCAAAGGTCGCATTACTTAGAGTGATAAAAGAATGCACCGCTTGAACGCACCCGTTTTTCCTCTTCTTTTTTGTTTTGATCAACACGGTTTGTCGGTCCAAGATTCGATAAATGAATTCCCAAACCGTGTACGTCCTGATCAGATGTCGCATACAACGGCGTCTGATCTGGGTATTATTGATTGCTTCTTTTTTTTTTTTTTTTTTTTTTTGTTGTTGATTGCCGTAACACGCGAGTATAATTCAATGTAGATTTCACGGTAAAATTAAGTAATGCACCACTTGCGCTAGACAAGATTGGTCAGTGCTTAAAATTTTAAGCAGTCTGATCAATTCTTGAAACATTGAAAACTGCAAAACCGCCCGTGGTGCAGGCCTTTTTTATTAGACCTAATTAGGTCCATCAAAGTCATTTCGTTCCGTCTCTACTGTTTCCCCCCGACTTCGCGCTTATACAAGACGGGAATCAGTTGTTTATAAATAGTTTAGGAAAACCCTGCGGAGGTGGAAATAAAACAAAACCGTTTTTTTTTTTTTTTTTTCTTTTCTTTTCTTTCTTTTTACATACCTGACTGTATTTATTGATGACGCCGGCTTTGATCATGCTCGTTATACCCGGACTTCCGTCATATAACGGAGTTGAGGTGTATTATTTAAAAGGAGTTCTAGGACTGCCAGTTGTCATTAGTTTTCGTGACAGGTGATATATACATATTCATTTTTTTGAAAATGGGCTCATTGATGACGTCATCGTCATCGACTGGACCGATTCAGATTTCAAAATTTCCAGAGCCCTGAGTATCGCCCAACGGTTTGGGTGGAGAAGTAAAGAATTGGTTTTCAAGATGGTGGCTATGATTTGAGCTATTTTTCATCTACGTCAACCTGTTGCTACATTGTAAGTTTTCGCCTTGTGGTTTGCGAGAAGATGTCCAAAGCCGATTTTCAATATGGCAGCTGTGGCGGCCATCTTGGATTTCCGATCCACACAATTTTAGCTCATTTCAATCCAGAAGTTGTCCTGTTGCTAAAGAGCAAGTTTCTGCTCAAATCGACCAAAGCTTTGGGAAGAGATGTCAAAAATTGATTTTCAAGATGGTGGCTGTTGCAGTTATCTTGGATTTTTGAGTGGCTCATCAATTTTAGCTATTGTGTGTCTACTGGGCCCCTCGGATGCGCTCATCACGTTTCAACTCAATTAAATCATATTCTTTAGAGGAGATGTCCAAAATATGAATTCTCAATATTTTTCCCATTAACTGTATAAGGCCCAAACAAATTCATGGGAAAGCAAATTTGACCTTGTCATAAAAAGGTCAAACATCAACATAGGACCATTATTTTAGCAATTTTGGCAGACCTCGAGTCCCCGATGATTTGTACACAGATTAGGCCCCAGGGCTTATTTAGTTCTGGAGAAAAGGATTTTTAAAGGTATTTACCATATAGAGGCATGGTGGCCATCTTGATAAATGGACCACAACTAATAATCTTTCATTCCCCTGCCCCAAGGAGGCTCCATTTGAAATAATTTGAGCAACATTGGCCCAGAGGCTTCAAAGGAGAAGTCGTCTGAAATTCTCAACATTTTTCCCATACAAATATATGGGCCCATACAAATGCATACGGAAGCAAATTTGACCTCACCATAAAAAGGTCAAATGTCAAGGTAGGACCATCATATTAGCAACTATGGTAGATCTCCCATCCGTGATGATTTGTGCAAAGATTCAGCCCTCAGGCATCCTCAGTTCTGAAGAAGAAGATTTTTTAAAGGTTTTTACCATATATGGGCATGGCGGCCATCTTAGTCAATGGACTGGGACCATTTTAGTAATCTTTCATTCCCCCAACCTAAGGAGGCCCCGTAATATGAAGTCTGAGCAAAATTGGCTCAGAGGAGAAGTTGTTTGAAAATGTTAACGGAACTACGGACGGAAGAACAAAAAGATGGTTATGTGACTCTTTTTTTTATGTGACCAGTCATATAAAACAAAAATGTGTCACATAACATTCAGTGAGATGGAATAAATCTGCCCAGTTCAGAGTTGTGTGATTGTAGTCAAATATGCATATGGACAACAGTCACATAACACCCATTTCGTTAGCCCAGACGGATGGACCGACAGATTGACGGATGACGTAAAAAAGTGATCACTGTAGCTCATCCTGAGCATAGCTTAAGTGAGCTAAAAAGTAGAATAAGAGGACCAAGATGGCCCTGTATCGCTAACCTGATCACCAGACAAGTTTGAGTCAATTAGCCTTTTGGTTCAAGAGAAGAGTTCAATATTGATTTTCCAGATGGCTGCCATCTTGGAGAACAATTTTAGCTATTGATCTACAAGTCACCTTGATACTTCCAATGAAGTTTGAATCAATTGCCCGATTGGTTCAGGAGAAAAAGTTCAAAACAGATTTTCAACATGGCTGCTTGGATTTCCGATCAGAATGATTTTAGCTATTTTAAGGCGCGCAATATCCAATGGTTTTACACTGACTTGTGTCATCTTACTAAAATGTCATGAAATGCACAACAACAGCATCCTTTGCCTCGTTGCTTATTATTCATTGCATAATTTTTGATCGCCAAAAACAAATTCTCCAATTCTTATTAAAACACAAAATAAGTAAATATTTTTATACAGCTGATCAACACTTTGGGAAGTTGTTTACACACGTCAACAGGTCTGCCAGAACAGGCCAACTTATTCCTTCACAGTGAAATACACCGTCGGAGCACAAGTTGACAAATTCCTGGGTGTGTTAAGACTATAATTAAAAAAAATATCATCAGAAGAGATGGCAAATCCCTCGACCAAACTGCCATTTCTAAATTTGGTGTATTTCAATCAGATATCAAGGAAATATTGAAACAGACCAAAGTAAAAAAGATGCAAAGATAGTATGAAATGTGACTAAAATAATATGTGAGAACAAAAATAGGTGTAATGTAAAGGATTTTATTTTTGCATGTTCTTATATATTTTTTTTTTTATTTTTGTCAAAATCATCTAACAGTGACTTCTGATGTGATTACTTGTACAGGATACACAATATTTGCAAATACTTTGAATTTGTGGGTGGACAAATTCAGAAATAATAGCAAAAATAAATGCCTTGTATAGGTACAGGAACTTGCTGTATGTTTATTGGGGTAAAAAATCAACAGAGTAGAAGTTGTCCTTCTTGCATGCTACACACCTGCTTGACCTGGTATATGTCCGTACCAACTCTTATCAAGTTATCTTAAACAGTATAAGAATTATGGCCTGCACAAGATTTCGGCATCCGGAGAGATAAGTACATAAATGGAGAAAGTGAGAGTACTCTTGAACACGACATGCCTACTGGTCCTTATCTATGCCTCTACCAAATATTATCAAAATATTTCAAACCATATACTCAAGAATTCGGTTTAGAAATTCATTCAGGGGAGGTAACTAGAAAAAGTCCTTATCTATGCCTCTACAAAATACTATCATAATATTTCAAACCATTAAGAAGTCATTGAGTGCACAAGAATTCGGCTTAGAAATTATTCAGTGGAGTGTGCAAGAAAAAGAACAGAGCAAGATTTGTCCTTCTTGCATGTGACACTCCTACTTGACCTGATATATGCCCCACCAAAATATTATCAAATTATCTCAGACAGTATGGGAGTTACAGCCTGCACAAAATTTCAGATCCAGGGGAGATAAGTACATAACAAAAAAAGAGAGTTGTCTGTTTTGCATATGACATGCCTATTGGTTCTTATCTATGTGTCTATCAAATATTATCAAAATATTTCAAATCATTAAGAAGTTATAGAGTGCACAAGAAGTTGGCTTAGAAATTTATTCAGGCAAGACAACTAGAATGTGACATGCCTACTGGTCCTTACCCATAGCAAATCTTATCAAAATATTTCAAACCATTAAGAAGTTATGGAGTGCATAAGAATTTGGCTTAGAAATTAGTTCAGGGGAGATAACTAGAAAAAAGAACAAAGCAAGAGTTGTCCTCTCTGCATGCAACACTCCTACTTGACCTGCTATATGTCCTTATCAAATATTATCAAATTATCCCAAACAGTATGGAAGTTATAGCCTGCATAAGATTTCGGTTCCATGGGAGATAACTATATAATGAAGAAAGTAAAAATTGTCTCTCTTGCATGTGACATCCTTTCTGGACCTTATCTATGCCTCTACCAAATATTATCAGATTATTTCAAACCATTAAGGAGTTACAGAGTGCACAAGTTAGCTTAGAAATTAATTCAGGGGAGATAACTAGAAAAACAACAGAGCAAGAGTTGTCCATCTTGCATGCAACACACCTACTTGACCTGATATATGTCCCTACCATATATTATCAATTTACCTCAAACAGCCTGCACAAGATTTCTGCTTCAAGGGAGATACTACATTACAAAGAAAGTGATAGTTGTCTCTCTTGCACATGACACACCTACTGGTCCCCCTCTTCATCCCTACCAAATATTATCAAATTATCTCAAACAGTATGGGAGTTATGGCCTGCACAAGATTTCTGCTTCAGGGGAGACAACTACATAATGAAGAAAGTGAGAGTTGTCTCTCTTGCACCCAACATGCCTACTGGTCCTCCTCTTCATCCCTATCAAATATTATCAAAATATGTCTAAGGCCTCTCAGATTTCTACTTCAGGGGAGATAACTACATAACAAAGAAAGGGTGAGTTGTCTCTCTTGTATGCTAAACCACAACTGGTCCTCCTCTTATTCCCTACCAAATATTTTTAAATTGTCTCGAACAGCATGGGAGTTATGGTCTGCAAAAGATTTCGGCTTCAAGGGAGATAACTACATAATAAAAAGAAGTTGTCTTTCTTGCATGTGCCACACCTACTGGTCCTCCTCCTCATTCCTACAAAACATTTTCAGAACATGTCTAAGGGTGTCAAAGTTATGGAGAGCACCAGGATTTGTCTATGGATTTCAGCTTCAGAGGAGATAACTACATAAAGAAGAAAGTGAGAGTTGTCTCTCTTGCACCCAACTTGCCTACTGGTCCTTTTCTTCATCCCTACCAACTAGAACAGTGTTTTCGGAGGAAAACGTATGTCCCCCCACCAGTTTACTCAAGGTCACAATATACCTATATGCAAGTTTGGTCAAAATTCATCCATTCCTCAATGAGATAGACAAGCCATTTTCTAAAATCATAGCCCTTGTGTAACCTTGAAAATGGGATCAAGGTCACAAAAATCTAATCAGTTCTTGTCTCTGTCTCAACAATATAGCTGTGCAAGTTTGGTCAAAATCAATCCATTCATTCAGCAGATAGCGTGCAGACAAGCCATTATCCAACAAGCTGAGCCCTCCTGCGAGCTTGAAAATGGGGTCAAGATCACCAAAATAAAATTAGTTATTTTCCATGCCACAACAATTTCGCTGTGCAAGTTTAGTTAAAATCCATCCATTCTTTCAAGAGATATAGTGCAGACAAGCCATTTTCCAACAATCTAAGCCCTAGTGTGACCTTGAAAATGGGATCAAGGTCACCAAAATCTAATCAGTTCTATTCCATGTCCCAAACATATAGCTGTGCAAATCTGGTCGAAATCTACTCATTCCTTCAGGAGACAAGATGCAGACAAGCCATTTTCCACCAATCTAAGCCTTAGTGTGACCTTGAAAATGGGGTCAAGGTCATCAAAATCTAACCAGTTCTTTTCCGTGTCTCAACAATAAGGATGTAGAAGTTTGGTCAAAATCCATTCATTCTTTTAGGAGACAGGGTGCAGACAAGCAATTTTCCAACAATCTAAGCTCTCCCGTGACCTTGAAAATGGGGTCAAGGTCACCAAAATCTAATCAGTTCTTATAAATGTCCCAGCATTGTAGATGTGCAAGTTTGGTCAAAATCTATTCATTTCTACAAGAGATAGGGTGCGGACAGTCCATTTTTTAACAAATCTAAGCCCTCCTGTGACTTTGAAAATGGGGTCAAGGTCACCAAAATCTAATCAGTTCTTTTACATGTCCCAGCATTGTAGATGTGCAAGTTTGGTGAAATCTATTCATTCCTACAAGAGATTGGGTGCGGACAAGCCATTTTCCAACAATCTAAGCCCTCCTGTGACCTTGAAAATGGGGTCAAGGTCACCAAAATCTAATTAGTTCTTTTACGTATCCCAGCATTGTAGATGTGCAAGTTTGGTCAAAATCTATTCATTCCTACAAGAGATAGGGTGCGAACAAGCCATTTTCCAACAATCTAAGCCCTCCTGTGACCTTGAAAATGGGGTCAAGGTCACCAAAATCTAATCAGTTCTTTAACATGTCCCAGCAATATAGATGTGCAAGTTTGGTTAAAATCTGTTCATTCCTTCAAGAGATATGATGCGGACAAGCCATTTTCCAACAATCTAAGCCCTCCTGTGACCTTGAAAATTGGGTCAAGGTCACCAAAATCTAATCAGCATTTTTCCCCCTCCCAATGATATATTTGTGTAAGTTTGGCTAAAATATGTCCATTCAATAAGGAGGTAGAATGCGGACAAGAGTCTACGCCAACGCCGACGGGATCCGCACTAAAAACAATATGCCCCCATATGCCCCCCCCCCATACACACACACACACATGGTGGGGGGACATAAATATTATCAAAATACGTCTAAGGGTATCAAAGTTATGGAGCACACAAGGATGCATCTCAGATTTCTACTTCAGGGGAGATAACTACATAACAAAGAAAGTGAGAGTAGTCTCTCTTGTACGCTACATGACAACTGGTCCTCCTCTTATTCCCTACCGAATATTATTAAATTATCTCGAACAGCATGGGAGTTATGGCCTACACAAGATTTCAGCTTAAGGGGAGATAACTACATAATAAAGAAGTTGAGAGTTGTCTCTCTTGCATGTGACACACCTACTGGTCCTCCTCTTCATTCCTATAAAATATTATCAAAACATGTCTAAGGGTATCAAAGTTATGGAGCGCACATGGGTTTGTCTATGGATTTCAGCTTCAGGGGAGATAACTACATAAAGAAGAAAGTGAGAGTTGTCTCTCTTGCACCCAACTTGTCAACTGGCCCTCTTCTTCATCCCTACCAAATATTATCAAAATATGTCTAAGGGTATCAAAGTTACGGAGCAAACAAGGATGCATCTCAGATTTCTACTTCAGGGGAGATAACTACATAACAAAGAAAGCAAGATGATGTACACTACATGACAACTGGTCCTCCTCTTCATCCCTACCAAATATTATTAAATTATCTCTAAAAGCATGGTAGTTATGGCCTGCACAAGAGTTCGGCTTCAGGGGACACTAAATCAATGCATAATCAGTGTCAATATAAGAAAGGGTGATAACAGCAAAAGTAAGGAAGGCAGAGTTGTCATTCTTGTAAGGAACACATCATCTTGTCCTGTTCTACAGTTCTACACAGGGGTCATCTTAGAGGGCGATTTGGGAGAAAAAGTCTCCCTAAGCTGGCTGACTTCTCCCTATCTTGAGCTGAGGGAGAAGTGAAAATGTATAGAATGTATGGGGAAATCCAAAATTTGGACCAAAGCTTCTCCCTGAAATCCTGAAATTGTCGCAAAACTTCTCCCTCTCTGAAAGCTCCAGGATGACCCCTGGTTCTACAAGGTACCATCAAAGTATTCTTAAGGGTATTCCAGTTACAGAGCAGACGAGAAATCTATTTCAAACAAAACAAAGGGAGACAACTCCAAAAGTAAGGAAGCCAGAGTTGTCATTCTTATACGTGACACATCGTCTGGTCCTGTTCTACATATCTCCCAGGTATCATAAAAATATTCCAAAGGGTCTTTGACTTACAGAGCAGACACCAAATCAATGAATAATCACTGTCAGACATAAGAAAGGTAGATTACGCCAAAAGTAAGAAAGGCAGAGTTGTCATTTTGTACACGACATGTCGTCTGGTCATGTTCTACATTTCTACCAAGTATCATAAAAATATTCCAAAGGGTCTTTGACTTACAGAGGGGACACAAAATCACAGGATAATCACTGTCAGACATAACAAAGGGAGATAATGCCAACAGTACGAAAGACACAGTTGTTATTCTTGTATGCGACACGTTGTCTGGTCTGTTCTACATTTGTACCAAGTATCATAAAAATATTCCAAGGGTCTTTTACTTACACAGTGGACACTAAATCAATGGATAATAACTGTCAAATATAACAAAGGGGGATAACTCCAAAAGTAAGAAAGGCAGAGTTATCATTCTTGTATGCGACACATCTGGTCCTATTCTACATTTCTGCCAAGTACCATTGAAATATTCCAACTGGTATTCCAGTTACAGAGCAGATGAGAAATCTATTTCAAAGGTAGATAACTCCAAAAGTAAGAAAGCCAGAGTTGCCATTTTTGAACGTGACATGTTATCTGGTCCTGTTCTACATTTCTACTAATTATCATAAAAATATTCCAAAGGGTCTTTGACTTACAGTGCGGACACAAAATCAATGGATTATCACTGTCAAATATAACAAAGGGAGATGACTCTAAAATTAAGAAAGGCAGTTATCATTCTTGTACAAAGCATGTCGTCTGGTCCTGTTCTACATATTTACCAAGTATCATAAAAAAATTCCAAAGGGTCTTTGACTTACAGAGCGGACAAGAAATCAATGGATAATCACTGTCAGACATGACAAAGGGATATAACTCCAAAAGTAAGAAAGGCAGAGTTGTCCTTCTTGTACGCGACACGTCGTCTGGTCTTGTTCTACATTTCTACCAAGTATCATAAAAATATTCCAAAGGGTCTTTTACTTACACAAAGCGGACACAAAATCAATGGAATAGCACTGTCAAATATAACAAAAGGTGATAACGCCACAAGTAAGAAAGGCAGAGTTGTCATTCTTGTACGCGACACATCCTCTGGTCCTGTTCTACATTTCTGCTAAGTACCATCGAATATTCCAAAGGGTATTCGAGTTACAGAGTGGACACGAAATCTTTTTTCAAATAAAACAAAGGGTAATAACTCCAAAAGAAAGGAAGGCAGAGTTATCATTTTTGTATGCGACACGCCGTCTGATCCTGTTCTACATTTCTACCAAGTATCATCAAGCGGACAAGAAGTTATGCCGATGCAGACGCCGAAGCCAACAGGATCCATCCCAAAAACAATATGTCCCTGCCCCCGCACTTTGGAAGGGAGGGACATAATAACTACATAATAAAGAAGTTAAGAGTTGTCTCTCTTGCATGTGATACACCTACTAGTCCTCCTCTTCATTCCTACACTATATTAATAAAACATGTGTAAAGTTATTAAAATTATGGAGCACACAAGGAATTGTCTATGGATTTCAGCTTCAGGGGAGATAACTACATAAAGAAGAAAGTGAGAGGCTTGGTCCTCCTCTTCATCCTCACCAAATATTATCAAATTATCTCAATCAGTATGGGAGTTATGGCCAGCACAAGATTTTGGCTTCAGGGGAGTTAACTACATAACAAAGATAGTGAGATTTGTCTCTCTTGCATGTGACAGGCCCACTGGGCCTCCTCTTCATTCCTGCCAAATATTATCAAAATATGTCTAAGGGTATCAAAGTTATTGAGCGCACAAGGATGCGTCTAAGGACGGATACATGCACGCCATGCTGATCGCTTTATCCCCTGAACCTATGGGTTGGGGGATAAAAACCTGTAAATTTTCAGAAAGATCCGCCAAGAACTGCAGGAGGAGTTGCCCTCACAGGGTACCTAGCCCCTATACACTTCCATAGTACTGAAGCATGTAAAATGTCTCAGTAAAATATGTGAAAAAAAAATAAAAAAAAATAACTAGAAAAGGTTTTTTAGAAAAAAAAAACAAAAACAAATGTCCCCCCATCCCCAACACCCCCAATCCCAATCCCGCCGAGTTGTCAATCTTGTATGCAACACGTCATCTTGTCCTGTTCTATGTTTGTACCAAGTATCAAAAGATTCCAAAGGATATTCCTGTTACAGAGCAGAGACAAATTAAATTCAAACACAAAAAGGGGAGATAACTCCAAAAGTAAAAAAAAAAGCCAAAGTTGTCATTCTTGTATGTGACATGTCGTCTGGTCTTGTTCTTCATTACTACCAAGTACCATCAAAATATTCCAAAGGGAGTTCGACTTTCATAGTGGACACAAAATCAATGCATAATCACTGTCAAATATAACAAAGGATGATAATGCCAAATGTAAGAAAGGCAGAGTTATCATTCTTTTACATGACACATCATCTCATCCTGTTCTACATTTCTACCAAATCCCATTAAAATTTTCCAAAGGGTACGGTAAATGTTCTAAAATTTCGAACAAAATTAAATAATTTCAGTTCTTGCTGTTCGAAATTTTAGGAATTATGATTTGCTAAAAATTTTACTGTTCGAAATTTTTGGTCAGATTCACTTACAGCCAAAATTGACGTGGCTATCGGACACTTTCGAACACCCAAAACAACAAACTAGAGGCCCAAATGGGCCAGAATTGCTCATCTGGATTAGATTGATCATCATATATGATATGTTACTTTGTGCCTTGGTGGCCAACTTGGATATCAGATCAGATACGATTCTGATGGAGATGTCTAAAATGTGAAAAGTTACTGAAGGACATACTGATGAGGGTTGGACCATGGTCAAGAGACCACAGCATAAGCTTCAGGTGAGCTAATAATAGAAGCTCTTCAAAAAGCTTCAGCAGCCATCATGGATACCGTAACAAAATGTTTTTAGCAATTCTGAATCTCCATGTCACCCCAATGCCTCCCACCAAGTTTTGGCTCATACCATTAGGGAGCAGATGAGGTTTGAAGATTTTCAAGATGGCCACCTTGGGGGCCATCTCAGATATCGGACCAGAACAATTTCAGCAATCCTGAATCTTTATGTCACTCTGATGTCACCAGTCAAGCTTTGGCTCAATCCACATTACGGTTTGGGAGGAGATGTCATTTGAAGAATTTCAATCTTAGATGTTGGAATGGAACAAATTTAACAGTTCTGAATCTCCATGTCTCCCCAATGCCACCCACTAAGTTTCAGCTCAATCTGACATACCATTTGGGAACAGATGTCGTTTCAAGACGGCCACTATAGCAGCCATCTAGGATATCAGAACGGAATGATTTTAGCCATTCTGAATCTCTATGTTGCTCTGATGCCTCCCATCAAGTTTCAGCTCAATCTGACTTGGGAGGAGATGTCATTAAAAGATTTTCAAGATGGACAACATGGCAACCACCTTGGATATTGGAATGGAATGATTTAAACAATTCTAAACATCCATGTGGCCCCAATACCATCCACCAAGTTTTGACTCAATCTGACAGGGTTCGGAGCAGATGTGGTTTCGATTTTCAAGATGGCCATCCAGGCAGCCATCTTGAATAGCCAAACGTAACAATTTTAGCAATTCTGAATCTCTATGTCACTCTCATGCTTCCCATCAAGTTTCTGCTCAATCCAACTTACGGTTTGGGAGGAGATGTCTTTTGAAGAATTCAAAGATGGCTGCCATGGCAACATCTTGGATATCGGAACAGAACGATTTTAGCAATTCTGCATCTCTATGTCGCTCCAATGCCTCCCATCAAATTTCGGCAAAATCTGACTTATGGTTTGGGAGGAGATGTCGTTTGAAGAATTTCAAGATGGCCACCATGGCGGCCACCTTTGATATCTGAACTGAACGATTTTAGCAATTCTGAATCTCTATGTCACTGTGATGCCTCCCATCAAGTTTTGGCTCAAACTGACATAAGGTTTGGGAGGAGATGTCATTTGAAGAATTACATGGCAGCCATCTTGGATATTGGAACGGAACTATTTTAGCAATTCTGAATCCCTATGTCACTCCAATGCCTCCCATCAAGTTTCGGCTCAATCTGACTTATGGTTTGGGAGGAGATGCCGTTTGAAGAATTTCAAAATGGCCACCATGGCGGCCACCTTGGATATCGGAATGGAACGATTTTAGCAATTCTGAATCTCTATGTCACTGTGATGCCTCCCATCAAGTTTTGGCTCAATCTGACTTACAGTTTGGGAGGAGATGTCGTTTGAAGAATTTTTAAAGATGGCCACCACAGCGGCCATCTTGGATATCGGAATGGAATGATTTTAGCAATCCTGAATCTCTATGTCGCTATGATGCCTCCCATTAAGTTTCGGCTCAATCTGTCTCATGCTTTTGGAGGAACTATCGTTTGAAGAATTTCAAGATGGCAACCGTGGTGGCCATCTTGGATATCGGAATGGAATGATTTTAGCAATTCTGAATCTCTATGTCACTGTGATGCCTCCCATCAGTTTTGGCTCAATCCGACTTACGGTTTGGGAGGAGATGCCATTTGAAGAATTTCAAGATGGCTAGTACAGTAGATCCAGAGAAAACTCTGACAGTAAGAAAGTTATGAGACAGAAAGAATGGATAAATAAGTAATAAGAATAAGCAGGAGCAGGCCAGTTCTCTTTCCCACAAAACCATGAGTCAGATCCAACATTTGTACCAAATACCTAAGTACAATAGTTCAAGAGAAAACAAGAGGCCCACGGGCCATGATTCATTCAACTGAGTTAAACAGCCATTGCATATCTGCAGATGCAGATGATTTTCAATATCTATGATTGTAGCACCGAAACATGACCATTAGAACAAATTTTCAATTCCCCTTTGACAGAAAACCACACGATATTTGGTGAAGAGATATCAGAAGAAAACCATTTAAATATTTCATGAATTCATGCATGTATACAGCCTAGGAGCAAGGTAAACAACCTCCAGGGATTAAATATTTTTATTATAAATTAAAGGTTTTTCTACTCTATAATCATATATTGTAATGTTCAACCATTAGTATGCAATACATTTTGTGAAAATAACTTTTCAACATTTTTCCCATGCAAATGTATAGGAAGCAAATTTGATCTTACCCTAAAACATCAAAAGTCAACCTGAGATCATCATTTGAACAAATTTGGTGCTATATAAACCAAGACTTGGTCTCAAAACTTTCTTGGTTCTAAAAAAAAAAAAAAAAAAAAAAAAAGATTTATCAGTGTTTTTAATGTACATGTATATGGGACGACATCTTGTTCAACAGAATGTTATATATTGTAAGTTTTGACCATTACTCTTTAAAGTGTTTTGAGAAAATGATTTTTCAACATATATAAGAGGAAGCAAATTAGGTCAAAGGTCCAACTAGGACCATCATTTGAACAAACTTGGTAGATCTTGAGTCCTAGAGGCTTTATATACTGATTCTGAGTCCCCAAAGCTTTCTTCGTTCTATAGAAGAAGATTTTTAACATGTATGGTCATGGCAGACAGCTTGTTCAATGATGCAGGACCATTTGTACAACCTGTCAACATCCCTTTGACAGAACACCCAATGTGAAGTTTGGTGAAAATTAGTCAACTGGTTTCAGAGGACCAAGTCTTTTAAAGATTACACAATGCTACACATGTACATAGCTCAGGGGCAAGGGCAGATAACCCCTGGGGAATAAAACTTTTATTGTAACTAAAATGTAGTGCTACTCTGATAATACAATGTAAGTTTCAACCATTAATCTTTAAAACATTTTGAGAAAATGATTTCTTTTCAACATTTTCCCAATACAAATGTATAAATGTATAGGGACACAAATGTATAGGGACACAGATGTACAGGGACAATGGTCATCCCAGGATCATCATTTGAACAAACTTGGTAAACACTGAGCCCCCAGTACTGTATACCAAGAAACTGCAAAAAGGTGTATTAAGAAGCTAGTCAGCAATTACATTTGTAATTTTCCTTTGATTTGCCCAATGGGCAAAATTTCCCATCTTGTATCATAGATCTGTCTAGTGGAAGTTCTCCTTTCTTTTGAGACATAGTCACTTTTGAAAACTTCCTATTTCTGATGGGTTGTTTGATAATTCCCAGTGCAAGAAGTTGAGGATTTTGATGCAGAAACTTTCCTTGTAATTGTTCCAGAAGGTTTGGAATGCAAGGAAGAGTTGTGGGTGATGAGATTAACAGATTTAGTAGTTCTCGAAACCAAGATCTGTTTGACCATAGAGGTGCTAATAGAACAATTCTGCAATGAGAATTGTTCAGCACTAAGGGAATCAGATGAAACGGAGGGAAAGCAAAAGCGTGACTGTGATTCCGATTCATTGTGAGAGCATCTATTGCTAGAATCTTTTCGTATGGTATTAGAGACACTTATATTAGTAATCTGTGATTTAGACATGTTGCAAATAGACCTATGTTAGGAAATTTGGTCATTTGAAAAATTGCATTTGCAACTGATTTATTGAGAGAACATTCTGTTGAGATCAGTTTGGTTATTTTGGGGAGACAATCTGCAAGAACATTGAATTTCCCTGGTATGTGTCCAGACTTGATGACACCAACTGAGTGTTCTACATACTTCTAGACAGAAGTCTGTAGAATGAGTCCCCCACCCCTACACACCCCAATGTTGAGAAAGGTGAAAAACAACAGCTGTGTTGTCTGTAGTGATCAGAAATGTTGACTGAATTATGTTATGGTGTGCTTGTCTCAGAGCAAGAGATATTGCCATCATTCTAATAGACGGATGTGGAGTTGTGATTGGTCTTATGTCCAAACTCCATGATATAAAAGTCCCTCTGGTTCTAGATGGGCTCCCCAGTCCATTTGGCTGGCATCAGTAAACAGCTGATGTGAAGGTGGAGGATTCCTGACAGGAAGCCCTTGTATGTGAATCTGTATGTGAAGATATTTGCCAGATGTTGGGTGAATCAGGACAGGCAATGAAAATGCCTAATCCTTGGGCTGAATGGAGTTTCTGACTTTTTTTCTGAGTCTCCATTCTGAACCCTTGAATTAGAACTTATTTGTTCAGAGTGGAAATGTCTATAATAAGCCTTTGTTTTCTGTTATTTTATGGGACTAGAAACATTTTGGAGTAAAATCCAGGGGATTCTGGAATAATTTCCTCCACTGCCCCCTTTTTTAAGGAGGTTGTTGACCTTCCAGTTTTGGTCTTTGTGATTGGTGGAAGAATATTGGGTCCTTTGAAAGAGGTGGTGGTTCCTTGAATTAAATTCTGTAGCCTCTTTTTACAATAGAAAAGACCCCTTTGTTTGACATTATATTTTGCCTATAAGGGGCATAATGGGCCAAACAGTCCTCCAGTCAAAATCTCATTTTGAGGTTGGGGCAGTGCAGATAGTACTTCATTGTTTTTTGGGGTTTAGAGGCCCCTCTATGGGAGGTGATACCTCTAATATATCTGTTAGAACCTCTTCCAGTACCATGTCCACCTCTGAAGGACCCGGTAGTGTTCTGGATTGGGTAGATTCAAAGTCCTTTCTAGGTCTTGATTTTCGAATCTTTGATTGAGGTTTCTTATCATTTCTTCTAACTTGAAAAGAAGAACTTTGTATTTTAGATTGAGAAGATGTGACCATTTTTGATATTAAATCATTCGTCAACGTTTCCGCATTTTTCCTTATAAATTTTGTTGCTCTTGCCACCAAAGAGTGTGTTCGAAATAACAGGAACAGGCCTAAGTTGTATCTTTGCCAAATCAGAAAGAGACTAATAGGAGCTGAGCAGAATAGCTTCTTCCCTTCTTGCTTGCTGAACTCCTACAGTAATTAGAGAAGTAAGAAAGACTGAGTGTGTAATAGAAGCAGCTTCTTTTCAAGTTTTCTGGAGATATAAGAAAAATATCACCAATTTGTCATCTGCTGAATTACATATGTAGCCTAGATAGTGGTAAAAGTTAAAGAAATAAGATAATTATTCATGTCAAAACCTGATTATATATAAATGTAAACTCTTACTTCTGCACTATCCTTCTGATTCTGAGAAGTTTCTTTGTCTGGCAGATGATTGGTAGTGAATGTACCTGTTTATAGAGAGAAATTATTATGTCATTAATGGAAACGACCAGATGACGAGTGACAAACAGGACAGCTGGCACATCCATCAATAGGCATTGCAGTCTTATGGGGAGCTGATACACCTTCAAGGGAAATGTTAAGTTCTGACAGGAAAATAATGATTTCTGTTCCTGCCAGGAGGCTACTGTTACAGGAAAGAATTTGCTCCCAGTGTGAGCAAATTCTTTCCTTTAATGGTAGACTCCTTTTCTTTTTTTTTCTTTTTTTTTTTTAATGATTATTAGCACTTAGGAACTAAATGCCTGTCAGCAAAATTGATTCTCTTTGAAATACAGCTGCATAATCTTCAGGTGCATCCCTTCCCCATAATGTCTGCCTAGATTTTCACTGATCTCAAAGAAAACAATAAATTATGCAGAACACTACATCTAACCTGAATTTGTGCAAATTAAACTCATCCCATACCAACCTATATCACAATGTAAATGAATGTAAACCACCACTCTCTCACTCCAATCCCAACCTCGAGCTCAACTCACAGCTCTTCTCATACAAATTGATGTTTGCTGGAAATAGCTGTAAAACATAAGAACTGTGTAAAGTTTATTTACTGCTGTGTCAATTTACTTTAATATCCATTTTTAAATTAAATTCAACAACCTGTATTTTTGAGTTTATCTGCTCCATTTGCATGATTACGTCAAAATTGGAAGAAAGATTACTGTTCCTTTTCTCTGTACATTGTCTTATAATGTTTTATATGTTTACAAAGATTCATGAAGAAATCTTTAAAGTTTTAAAGTTATAGAGCAGACATGAAACATCACCATTTGAATGCTGACCTTGAATTTTGACTGACCATCATTGGACAGGGTTCAGTAATGAGTTCTGCACATCATCTTGGTAACATTTGACCTAAGTTTCACAAAACATTATTTTACCACTGCTTGTGTCGAAGTCAAAATCTGTCGGCCAAAGAGGCGCCATGCTTTGTTGTACAATCACTTAAGGCCGCGTAATTTCTTTACTTCTGTGATACAAAAGTCTAACAATTTGGTTGACAAACAAAGTAATTTACCTTTAAATCATCGAATGATAGCCTTTAATTGAGCTCACATTAATCCATTATTGCGAATAGTGTCTGATTAAAGCATGTAAACGATGCCGACATATTGTTTACTGATCAGCTGTTGTGTAGACTAATTGACCATGATCACCCAGGGAAACCCGATATCGGGATATCGGAGGTTGCGAGATTTCGGAGGTAAACAAATGACGTCATCCAGCGACAGGGTATGTACTTATCCATTTTTGATAGCTTATTTCTCAATCATTTGATAAAAAAGCTGAGTTGCTCGTTCTAGAGACATAATAATGAATATGTTAAAGCAAATATTTCCTTTCTCAGCTACTTTGTGGAGGTGAAAATGGCATTTGAACCAAGATGATCTATTTTTCATCTCATTTTTTGCCTTTTCGACGGCTACCAGCCCGATCATGGTAAATGACATGTTGGTTTATTATTGCCCAAGGATGGACTTATCTTCTCTTCGACTGTCTTCATACTTGTTTCAGTTTATCAACAAAAAATAACGCCTCCGGATGAAATTTAAAGCAAGTACTAGCGAAATTTTGGATAACAGAATATTCGGAGGTAAATTGACACATGATGCTGTGGACCTCAGAGGGACTGTTGCTGGATTTCGGAGGCAATGAAAATTGACGGAGTGAGTTCTGTCTAAAAAAGCAATATAAATTAAAACCAGCTCGCACAATATGGTGCTAAGCCTGTGTGCAAATACTAGTGTCTCTTTTTGTAGCAATTTTAATAGGGTTTGATTGGTTTGAAGGAGAGTTTAATGTATTAATATTACTAGAACCAATGCCATTACGTTTAAGAACTTATATGCATTAAAACAGCTTTTCGCTGCAAAAATGATAGTCTGTATGTGAAACGTGATATTTTCCTACCTAAGTTTCCATTGAAATGTTGATTTTGGAAACTCGTAAGAACCGCAGCGCCAATGTGGTGCCAACGAGTGCCATCAGATCAGAAATAATAAACGTAATGTTACCACTGTAAATCTATGATATATCAATTATTTATAGCAATATCCCAACTCGGCACAATATTCACCAGTATCAGTACAAAAACTATAATAAAGTTAACAACAGGTGCTTATTCGTCCATCGGGCTGACATTTGTATATCTAATTACAAGAATCTATCTATTTTCTTATACTGAGTCTTTCATATTTGACCATTACCTGTGTTAGGTGGGTCGCTTAATTTAGAATTTAGCAGCAGCAACAACAACAACAACAACAACAACAACAATAATAATAATAATAATAATAATAATAATAATAATAATAATAATAATCACACGATGAGCTCTTTAAAAATGTTTACAATCTGTTAAGAAGCATACCTCTGAGTCCCAGTCTATACCATACGGGCTTTCAACTCCTCTGATAATAATAATAATAATAATAATAATAATAATAATAATAATAATAATCACACGATGAGCTCTTTAAAAATGTTTACAATCTGTCAAGAAGCCTACCTCTGAGTCCCAGTCTATACCATACGGGCTTTCAACTCCTCTGCAGTCTTAGCATCTACCACAGCAGAGGCAAGACCATTCTACTGTGCTGAGGAATAGTTCAAGGAAAGAAAGAATTCTTCAGGACATCATTATAGGCCTGGTTACTACGGTACTGCGTGCTGTTTAATTTCATTGCCCTTGTTTGAGTTGAATCAGTTACAGGGGTCAGGTATCTATTTGTGTTAAGAGACACTATATCAATGTGTATCTTATAAATGAAGGTTAAAGAGGACTGCTTACGACGGGTCTCCAGGGATGGCCATTCTAGCTCAACAAGCATATCGCCTTCGCTACTTCTATTCCGCCATCGCCCAAAGGTCCATCAAGCAGCCGTTCTCTGGACCTCAACCTGCTGAATCTGAGTTTTAACATGGGGGTGCCAAACAGGTGACGCATACTCAAGTTGAGAGCGAACCAATGTTTTGTATGCAACAGCTTTTGTCTGCCTAGGAGCAAAGGCCAAATTGCGTCTAAGAAATCCTAATGCCATAGTTGTTTTTGATGTTATCTTGGAAATATGTTGACCCCGAGCGAGATTGTGATGGTGATACCCAGTTATTTAGCAGATTAAACCTGCTGCAGCCTGTGCTGGTGTAGTGAGTAGTCAAACTTAATCTGCTTATCTGGGCGGTGGCGTGTCACCCTCATTGAATGACATTTGGCTACACTGATCTTCATCTGCCAATCGGTTTCCCAACGTGCTAGGCTATCACGATAAGACAGTCAGACGGAGTATATATATATTCCTATAAAAACACAAACATCAGCAAAGAAACGAACAGATGACCTGATATTATCAGGACGATCATTAATAAATACCAAGAAAAGGACAGGTCCAAACATCTAACCTTGGGGAATACCAGATAAATCTATCACTTCCAAGCGTCGGTAAAATTAGTAGTTCTGAGACTGATGAAAAATCCATGGAGTGTCAGACTGACCAAACGATGAAACGAGACCTGTACCCCTTTCGGGCCAATTATTTTAAAAATCATGCAGATTTGGTCATAACATCACTTTACATTCCTTAATTTTGCATCCCCCATCGGCATTTTGTTGGCATCTGTGTCCCCTTTAAGAATAGCCAAGAATTCACACACCCGCCCCTTCCATTTCAAAAGTCTGTGTAGAGGCCTGGAAACTCACCAAAGGCACAAACGTTGTGATGAACAAATATGAAAACACGCAGAATGAAATTTTCATGTCTTAATAAATACAAACTTTTCAGAAAGAAAATTGTTAATTTTCATATTATTATTATTATTATTTTTCATCGAGGCGGTTCTAACGATAACCCGCAACCTATGTTTTAGAGCAGAAATGACGTGGTTCTTAAGAGTACCTCAATACATATTTTAGCGCAAAAACAAGAAAAAAAAAAAACATTTATAGCCCTGCAATCTCCACTTTTTCTATGTGAAGTCGTGTTTGTTACCGGGGTTTTCATCACGAAGGCTGGTTATCTTGATGTTTTATCTTGATAAGTCCATGGCACATTATTTCATTTATTCTTTGCCAGTCAGTATAAACGCTTTGTTCGCTTGCTACATGCCACTCCTGACAATTCAGGTAATCATCTTCAACATATTAAACCAGGCAAGATCACGTTTCAGAAAAGATGTAGCCGTTTTAAGAAGAACACAAAATTTCATTTCCTCCGATATCCCGTTAACCAATATAAATCTGTCCTCCGACATCCCTGCATCATACCTCCGACATCCTGTTACCAATAAATATGACAACAACCCTAAAGAAATCTAAAAAATCTGCCACTTCAGTAATTTTTTCACATCTGCTATTTTTTGTATAATTTATAGAAAAGGTTCTAGATTATACAGACATACATACTCAATGAAAAAGCTTTACAGGATAAAAGCTATAAACGATTGAAAATGGAATTTGGGTGAAAAACAATGAAATTTCCTTTTCAAACGTGATTTTGAATAAATAGAAGGATACTTTATATTGAAATGCCATTTTCATATATTAAAATATTCAACTGAGAAAATATAGGTTACGTTGCTTATCCTCCAGAAGCACTTTTTTGATCATTAAAAGAGGATAAGTATATACACTGTCGCTGGATGACATCATTTGTTTACCTCCGAAATCTCGCAATCTCCGATATCCCGATATCGGGTTTCCCTGGGTGATGATTATGTGTATACGTATAAATGTATGTTCTTGTATGTGTAGATTGTATCAACTTGTTTTGTTGTTTGTTAAAATGTTTTAGTTTTAAAATGGAAATAAAACAAAGTAAACTGATTTTTCTTATGTCTTTATTCCAATCCTGTTTTCAGTAGATTTGTTTGTGTTGAGGTTTTACAGCCCAGTCAACCCAATGGGGTCATGTCGAGCACGGTCAGTTTACCTAACCACACATTTACTGGGCAGGCTTAGTTCTCTAAGCGGTTAACCAGTATTGTGCACATTCTGTCGCCAGAAACTGACAACTGCCCTTCTTGAATCAGCAGAAGGGAGAGAATGACCGTAGAAAATATTTCATGATCAATCTCCAGGAAAGAATGTTGCCAACCTCGGCGGGGGGTTGAACCCGCGACCTCCTGGTCTCCAGTCGGACGGCGCATCCAACTGTTTTCAGTAGAAACAGTATGACTTCATCACATGTACTTCCCTACTGAAAGGTATATGTACGTTGAAGAAATGCTGATTCTACCAAAGTGCTCAGTTTGTACATGTATATTGGTGATGTCACAATTTACTTATCTTGAAGTAGTTTCTCAATTCCCTTGAACTTTGACTTATCGAGGTTACACTGTATATATTGAGGTCACTCTTTGTGTCACATGGAACTAATATCTAAGGTATGACATTTCTCTATCAGATAGTCTTCGAGTTATAAGGCATAATCACTGGTCCATTAAATATAGGTAACACTGACCTACATATATTCTGAGGTTACTCTTCGTGTCACATGGAACTAATATCCAAGGTATGACATTTCTCTATCAAATAGTCTTGTAGATATAAGGCATAATCACTGGAGCATGAAATATAGGTCAAATTGACCTACATATATATTTTGAGGTCACTCTTAGTGTCACATGTATCTAATCCAAGGTATGACATTTCTCTATCAAATAGTCTTTGAGACATGAGGCATAATCACCCGTGAACTAGAGCAAGTGCCCAGAGGGTCAGAAATACCCCCGGCTGGCGCCATTTCTTAATTACAAAAAATATTTTTAAGTCAATGACAATGACATAAGGTAGAAATCAATGGACCATGAAATATAGGTCAGTGACCCAAAAATAGTGTACAATGTCAGTCTCTGAGTAACACTGATCTATCATTCCAAGTACAACTTTTCTGAATAAATAGTCTTCAAGACATGAAGCAAAATTGCTGGACCATAAAATATAGGTCACTGACCTACATATACTTGAGAGGTCAATCTGACGTGTCTCATTGATCCATTATACCAACTATGATGTTAATCCATTGAATAATCTAGAAGATATTAAACAAAACCACTAGATGATGAAATATAGGACATAATGATTTATATTTACTTTGAGGTTAAAGTTTGGGTAACACTGTGTCATTATATGTAAATATGACACTAAGGCATCAAAAAGTGGAAGATATAAGACAAAATCACAGGGCTATGAAATATAGGCCACATAATCCCAAACTATGAGTCATACATCAAGTTGTCTTCAAGATGTAACATAAAATCACTGGACCATGAAATATAGGTCACAGTGACCTACATAAACTTTCAGGTCAACTGTCGGATCATACTGATTCATAATCTCAAATAATGATATTCATACATCAAATAACATTCAAGATATAAGGCCAAAATCACTGGACCATGAAAAACAGGTCAAAGTGACCTACATTTATTATGATGTCAATCATGGTGTCACAAAGAACCAATATCCCAAGTATCAGATTAATCCATGAAATAGTATTCAAAAAATAAGGTAAAATTGCTGGAGCATGAAAATAAGGTCACAATGACCTTGACCTTTTTTGACACTGAATATTGATGTAATAAATATGTCTAATGCTCATCCTTCTTTATTCAGAAGCTGTTTGTATAAACATACTGCAATATACTACTTTATTGAGGCATCCTAGATTTTGACCTCTAGCCCTGCCCTGGGGCAACCCCCAGGGGTCCACAGATGTAGAATAGAAGAGAACTCTCCCAAGTACCCCCATACCAAATATGAATAGTTTCTGATAAGTGGCTGCAGAGCAAAACTTTGAAGTAAAACTTGGTTATAGCAATATACTACTTTATTGAGGCATCCTAGTTTTTGACCTCTAGCTCCACCCCTGGGCATGACCGAGGGGTCCTTAGATGTAGAATGGAAGAGACTGCTCCCAGGTTCCCCCATACCAAATATGAATATGATAAGTGGCTGCAGAGATGTACATAGTCAAAAAAAACTTTGAAGTAAAACTTGGTTATAGCAGGTGTTAACGGACGGAATCAAAGACGGAAGGACGGATGGACAAACGCAGACAGAAAGACAGACAGATGAATGGAACTGACGAAAACTATATACCCCTTTGGCATACTTCGTATGCTGCGGGTATAAATATAGGTTACACTGGCCTAATTATATTTTGAGGTCCCTCTTTGTGTCACATGGAACTAATATCTAAGATATGACATTTCTCTATCAAATAGTCTTCGAGTCATAAGGCATAATCACTGGTCCATGCAATACAGGTCACATTGACCTACATGGAACTAATATCCAAGGCATTCTTTCATGGAGATTGATCACGATATATTTTCTACGGTCATTCTCTCCCTTCCGCAGATTCCAGAAGGGCAGTTGTCAGTTTCTGGTGAAAGAATTGCACAATACTGGTTAACCACTTAGATGACTAAGCCTGCCCAGTAAACGTGTGGTTAGGTAAACTGACTGTGCTCGACATGACCCCTTTGGGTTGACTGGGCCATAAAACTTCAACACAAACAAAATGACATTTCTCTATCAAACAGTCTTCAAGATATAAGGCATAAACACTGGAGCATGAAATATACCTCAAATTGACCTACATATATTTTGAGGTCACTCTTTGTGTCACATGGAACTAATATCTAAGGTATAACATTTCTCCATCAAACAGTCTTACAGACATAAGGCAAAATCTCTGGACCATGAAATAAAGGTCACTGGACTGTGAAAGGTAGGTCACTAGGTTGACTGATGTATTACCTAGGATGTGTTTACAATGCTAGCATAACAGAAATGCACTAAACACTTTACAAAAGTGTCCTGGATTTTGAACCCTAGCCCCACCCCAGGGCATGAACCCAGGGGCTGATACCTATCGACACTTAGACGACCATTCCAGGCACCAATGTTCTGAATATGAATGCTTGTTGACAACTGACTACTAAGATATAAGCATATGAAAAACTTAAACACAGCAATAGAGCATTTTTCAAAGGTGTCCTAGATTTTGACCCCTAGCCCCACCCAGGGGCACGAACCCAGAGGTCTGTTCTTATGAAATCCGGACAACCCTCCCAAGCACATATTTTCCAAATATGAAAGGTCTGTGGTAATTGACTGTTGAGATATAAGCATAAATTTGAAAAACTTTACTGCAGTGTGATGGGAACGAGAACAGGAACACAGACAACCCAGGTGACTACAATAGCTCTCCTCGTACTTCGTACAGGCAAGCAAATAAACAAAGGAGCTTAATTATGTCAAATTTTAAAGTATGGTTATGTTTTTTTCTCTGCATATCATCTGATCATGCCTTATACATGTATTTGTACAAAGGTTCATGAAGAAATCTTAAACGGTTTTAAAGTTATAGAGCAGACAAAGGAGCTTAATTATGTCAAATTTTAAAGTATGGTTATGTTTTTTTCTCTGCATATCATCTGATCATGCCTTATACATGTATTTGTACAAAGGTTCATGAAGAAATCTTAAACGGTTTTAAAGTTATAGAGCAGACAAGAAATATTGCCTGAAAATCAATACAGGGGCATAATTATGTAAGAACTGAATGTAGGATTACGGGTCTTTTTCTCTGCACATCATCTGATTGTCTTATATTTGTACAGCGATTCAAGGAGAAATCGTTAACGGTTTTAAACCTTCTCTTGCCGGAAATAAAATGAATCAGGCCCGTAAGAGGGGGTACCTCTACTTGAGAAGTCATTACCCCCTGAATTTTACCTCGATTTTCATGAAATTTTCACGTATAATTTGCCGATCATAGGTGGCCATTTTACCGGAGAAAGGATGGTCACGTGACTAGAAAGTCACGTGACAGTCATGTGTAAACCGGGAACCGTTTAAGACACTTAAAAAAAAAAAAAAAAAAAATTACAAGAGCCCAGCGCCTACTGTGTACTATTGCGAATGAAACGAGTGACATACATAGGTTCTACTGTTATTCCTACTTCTTCCTCACTGGAAATGATTCAGGTGTTATGGGCTTTTTTTCCAGAAAAGCCTGATCAATTTGTTGAAGTGAGTGCTGAAATTAATGGCAGCTTGAAATTTGGTATTCTCGGTCTTTTTTAGTGTGGGTAAAATCCAGCACCTGACTATCTAATGAAAAATGGCATGTTTGTATGAAAGTAGGTTCACTCCTGTATGAGAACACTTGCTCTGAATGGTTGCATGTGGTATATTGTAAGTATGACAGGCTTTTGAGTTGACAGACCCCCCCAGCGCGACTATTGTCGCGAAAGGCAAGATAAGGGTTAAAGTTATAGAGCAGTTTTAAAGTTATAGAGCAGACACAAAATATTGTCATTTGAACTTTGATCTTGAAGTGTGACTTTGAAGTGTGACCTTGACCTTCATTAGACAGGACTGATTTATGAGCTCTGCACATTGTCTTGGTATGGCAAACATTTGAGCAAAGTTTCAAAAAATTTCTTCAATCTATGAAGTTGATATGGAGCGGACAGGAAAAGTTAATGGACAGAGGCACAGACTACGGACAACATAATAAGACTCGTCTTTCAACAGGGATATAAAAACAGAAAGTGATATAATTTGACTGTGATTTTGGGTAACTATTCTACTAACTGACCTAGAATACAGACAAATGATAAATGTTTCCTCCTCTGTCTGACATCCTAGTACTAAATGTTGAGCCTTGTTTTTAGAGGTCCTGAGATGTTCCCAAATAGGCCTGCTCATGAAAGCATATACATGTATATACAATATCCCCAGTATAAGGGTTAAAGTTCACATGAACAGCTTCGATTTGATAAGCTGCTATGTTCTGAGTTTGATCTCAATAAGTGATTCCTTTTGGGAGTGGAGTCATGGCTAGGTTTGGGAGATAAATCTTAGCCTGCTAATGTTAAAGTTCTCATCAACAGCTTCAATTTTACTATAGACTTTTAACTTGGCAGTAAGAGACACTTAAGTTTCTTGATAACCCCATCGCCTCCCATACAAACTAAATACATATTTTAATACTTTAAAAATTGTAAGAATGACAAAGTGTCATAACTATAACAAACATAATCCCAAAACCCCTATCTGCCCTTAGACAGAATTCATATCCACAGCGAACAGTTTTTTTGTGTGCTTTTGGTGGCTTAATATGTATTTTCAGTTCAGCATTAACCTTCTCCACTCTCCAGGCAAATTCAGCAGACAACAAATTGTTGATATTTTTCTTATTTTTCCAGGAAATAGGGTCTGACATTTCATGCAAAATGTCTCCTCAGGAGATAATTAGCATGAAATATCAAAGCCTGTTTTCTGGGGAAAATAAGAGCTGTCAGAGGATCTGACTTATAACAGCTCTGCTGCAGTGCTATCAGAAGAGAAATACCCATAATGTTCAAATATTTTGAATTCATGCTTACCAGATAACATCACTGTAGGACATGACATGGCAATGTAAAACCTATCACGATACATCAACCCACTTTCCATGTGTGCACCAGGTTTTAAGTTTTGTTACCCTTACAGTTTGTCAGAAAAGTGCAACAAAATTTTTCATTAATGGAAAATTGTAAAACCTATCAAGGGATGTAACACCATCGCCCTTGGCCCTGATTCTGGTATACACAATATAACAGCCCACTGTCCATGTGTGTACCCAGTTTCAGCTTTCATAGCTCCTGAGAAATCTATAATGAAAATTTTTCATTTATGCCAAATTGTAAAACCTATCAAGGGATTTGACTTCAAGAACTATGGACTCTTGGCCCTGATTCTGGTATATACAATACATCAGCCCACTGTCCATTGTGTGTACCAGGTTTCAATTTTATAGCTTTCACAGTTCCTGAGAAATCTGTAATGAAAATTTTTCATTTATGGCAAATTGTAAAACCTATCAAGGGATTTACCTTCAAGAGGTATGGACTCCTGGCCCTGATTCTGGTATATACAATACAACAGCCCACTGCCCATGTGTGTACCAGGTTTCAACTTTGTAACCCTTTCAGTTCTTGAGAAAAATGTGGCAAAAATTTTTCGTCAAAAGCAAATTGTAAAACCTACTCTAAGAGTTATAGACCCTTGAACTTGATTCTGGTATACATGTGTAAATGATACATCAGCCCATTGTCCATGTGTGCACCAGGTTTCAACTTTACAACTTTTATACATTTAGTTCCTGAGAAATCTGTAACGAGAATGTTTCATTAATGAGAAGTTGTAAAACCTATCAACATGATGAAAGGATGTAACTCCAAAAGTTATGGATCCTTGCCCTTGATTCCAGTACACATGATACATCAGCCCATTGTCCATGTGTGTACCAAGTTTCAACTTAACAGCTTTCATAGTCCCTGAGAAATCTGTAATGAAAATTTTTATTAATGGTAAATTGTAAAACCTATCAAGGGACTCCAAGAGATATGGGTCCTTGCATCTGATTCCAGTATACATGATACATCAACCCACTGGGTATGTGAGTACCAAGTTTCAACTTTGTAACCTTTACAGTTCTTGAGAAAAGTGCAACAAAAATTTATCTGATAACTGGACTGAATGATGGACGGAAGGAAGGAATGACAGACAGAAGAATAACGGAAGGACAAGGCAAATCCAGTATAGCCCCACTTTTTTACAGTGAGGCTATAAATAAGAAGCATATTTCAAAATGTCTGCTGAAATCTTTACCCAGCATGCTAAGTGTTAAAGAAATGTTGGTACAATTAAATTTTGTCCATATACCACATATTTAAGAGAAATTACTTACCAAATATATCTTTAATGTCTTCACTGAGATAGGTGACAGCAACAGAAGTGATCGCGACAAAGATGAATGCTAACAAAAAGAATGATATTCCTGCACTTTCAGCTTTCTTTGTGCTTTCTTCATTTGCCTTTAAAGAACCATTCTGTGCTGCCTTCTCTGCAAGAAGAAAGCTACTGTCAAATAACTGCCATAATGAGAAAACACACATACCATATTAGCCTAAATATTCAGATGTAAATGGGCAAACAATGTAGACCCAGATCAATCTGATCTGGTCAGGGGGTCTGTATTCAATTTCCTTTCAGCACCTTTTACCATAAATTTACACTAAGTATCTGGACAGACAGACCTAAGAAAATATTGCAGACCCCAAATTAGACACCACAGAACACTACTTATCCAGCAATTTTAAGACATGTCATCAGGTAGTAAACTGCATTTGTTTGAAGTTGAAGAAAGTATGGGAAAGAGTTAAGGTGTGTAAATATTTTGGGTAAGTATTGTACACACATCATCAGCTGGTCAAGTGGATATATGCTTAATTTATTTGGCTCTTTACTGTCCATAGTCAGAGTAAGTAAGTAAACTTATGCATATAAATGGCAAATTGCAAGAAATGTTACTGATTTCTACAGCTACTGCATTTAACCAAAGACTGGAGTCTGGGACAGACAGGCCTGAGCAAACAGCATAGACCCAGTCAACCCTATGGAGTCATAATGAGGGCAGTCAGTTTACCTAACCACACTTTTACTGGGCAGGCTTAGTCCTCTAAATGGTTAACTTGTATTGTGCATATTCTTTTGCCAGAAACTGACAACTTCCCTTCTTGAATCAGCAGGAGGGAGAGAATGGCCGTAGCAAATATTTCATGATTATGTCTCCAAGAAAGAATGTTTCCGACCCATCGGGGATCGAACCCACAACTTTCTGATCACCAGTGAGTCCCGCATCCAACTGAGCCGCCACCAGCTGTAAAAGTTTGGGGGTGGGGTGGGGGGGGGAGGGGGGGGAGGGGGGGGGAGGGGGGGGGGGACCATCATTTGAACAAACTTGGTAGACCTTGAGTCCCTGATTCTATATACCAAAATTCAGTCTGAAAGCTTTCTTAGTTCTAGAGAATGGGCATTGTGGCCATCTTGTCCGATGGAACAGAACTACATGTATTCAAACAAATTGTCAATACCCTTTTGACAGAAGGCTCCATGTGAAAATCGCTCAAGCGGTTTCAAAGATTAGGAAGACATTTAACAAGAGGACCATGATGGTCCTATATCACTCATCTGAGCAAACAAATTTGCATACTTACTATTGAAGTTTCATCAAGTTCACTGCTTTAAGATTTTTGTATAAATTTAAGATTCAAGTGTGACATAATGGTCCTATAAAATGGAGTAGAAATGCTGTATGTGGCAAGCAGTCCTACATTTTTTTTTTAAATTTGATCTTCAAAATTTCTATAAAGATATATAGGGACAAGACCTGTCGCCAGACATGATAGCTTGCCTCAACTCACATGGGGGAGGGGTGGAGGGTGGGGGAGGGTGGAGGGGGGGGGTTTGAGGAGGAAGACATGGACATGGTACTGGATATAATTTTGAATGGAGAACATCTTTCATAGCCATCTGTGTACCAAATATACGTTAAATGAATTGTATGATTTGAAAACTAGCTGAGTAAATACAAGATCTTAAGAATTTTGAGGTAAAACATTAACATAAAATTTCTAAGTCTGTGACCTCTAGGTTATAGGGTGGGGATAGTGCTGAATAAAATTGTGGACCAATATCTATAATCATGCCAAATATAAAGTAAATCCATGCAAGGATTTAGAAATTAAGAGATCTTAAAAACTTTGACACAAAACTTCAACATAAATTTCTAAGTCTGTGACCTTGACCTCTAGATCATAAACAGGCATGGGAATAGTGCCAAACAAAATTTTGGACCAATATCTACATGTATAATTAGCCAAATATACAGAAAATCCATGCAAGGATTTAGAAATGAAGAGGTCTTAAAAACTTTGACCCAAAACTTTAACATAAATTTTTAAGTCCGTGACCACGACCTCTAAGTCATAAGCAGGGGTAGGGATACTGCCCAATAAAATTTTGGACCAATATCTATAATCATGCCAAATATAAAGTAAATCCATGCAAGGATTTAAAAATTAAGAGATCTTAAAAACTTTGACACAAAACTTCAACATAAATTTCTAAGTCTGTGACCTTGACCTCTGCCGTAAAAAGATCAAATGTCAACGTAGGACCCTCATTTAAGCAATTTTGGTAGATCTCCTGTCCCCGAGGATTTGTGCAAAGATAAGGCCCCAGGGCTTATTTGGTTCTGGAGAAGAAGACTTTTAAAGGTTTTTACCATATATGGGTATGGCAGCCACCTTGGTCAATGGACCACGACTATTTTAGAAATCTTTCATTCCTCCCAACCTAAGGAGGCTCCACATAAAATTTTAGCAACATTGGCCCAGAGGCTTCAGAGGAGAAGTCGTTTGAAATTCTCCACATTTTTCCCATACAAATGTATGGTGCTCATACAAATGCATAGGGAGGCAAACTTGACCTTGCCATAAAAAGATCAAACATCAATGTATGACCATCATTTTAGCAACTTTGGTAGACCTCCCATCCGTGATGATTTGTGCAAAGATTCAGCCCCAAGGCATCCTCGGTTCTGGAGAAGAAGATTTTTAAAGGTTTTTACCATACATGGGCATGGCGGCCATCTTGGTCAATGTACCGCGACCATTTTAGCAATCTTTCCTTCCCCAAACCTAAGGAGGCTCCACATGAAATTTGAGCAACATTGGTACAGAGGCTTCAGAGGATGTCATTTAAATTATCAACATTTTTCCCATACCAATGTATGGTGCCCATACAATTGCATAGGGATGCAAACTTGACCTACATGTAGCCATAAAAAGGTCAAACGTCAATGTACAATGATTATTTTAGCAACTTTGGTAGACCTCTCGTCCCCGATGATTTGTGCAAAGATTCAGCCCCAAGGCATCCTCGGTTCTGGAGAAGAATATTTTTAAAGGTTTTTATCATATATGGGCATGGCGGCCATCTTGGTCAACTGACCACAACCATTTTAGCAATCTTTCGTACCCACAACCTAAGGAGGCTCCATATGAAATTTGAGCAAAACTGGCCCAGCGGCTTCAAAGGAGAAGTCATTTGAAAATGTTAACGGACAGATGCACTGATGACGGACGAAAAGTGATCACAATAGCTCATCCTGCGCACAGCTCAGGTGTGCTAAAAACAAAACAAAGGGAGATAACTCCAAAAGAAAGAAAGCCAGAGTTGTTACTCTTGTATGTGATGTGTTGTCTCATCCTGTTCAGCATTTCTACCAAGTATCATCAAAACGTTCTGAAGGGTATTTGATTTCCAGAGCGCAAAGCATAATCACTGTCAAATATAATAAAGGGAGATAATGCCAAAAGTAAGAAAGGCAGAAAGTCTCGTCCTGTTCTATATTTCTGCCAAGTACCATCAAAATATTCGAAAGGGTGTTTGAGTTACAGAGCAGAAACCAAATCAATGCATAATCACTGTCAAATATAACAAAGGGAGATAACACCAAAAGTACGAAAGGCAGAGTTGTCATTTTTGTAGGTGACACATCATCTTGTCCTATTCTACATTTCTACCAGGTACCATCAAAATATTCTGGAGGGTATTCCAGTTACAGAGCAGACAAGAAATCTATTTCAAACAAACCAAAGGGAGTTAACTCCAAAACTAAAAAAGCCATTCTTGTATGTGACATGTCCTCTAGTCCTATTCTACATTTCTACTAAGTATTATAAAAATATTCTAAAGGGTCTTTGACTTACAGAGCGGACACGAAATCAATGCATAATCACTGTCAAATATAACAAAGGGAGAAAACGGCAAAAGTAAGAAAGGCAGAGTTGTCATTCTTGTACGGGACACATCGTCTGGTCCTGTTCTACATTTCTACCAAGTATCCTAAAAATATTCCAAAGGGTCTCTGACTTATAGAGCGGACACCAAATCAATGGATAACCACTGGGAGATATAACAAAGGGAGAGAACACCAAAAGTAAGAAAGGCAGAGTTGTCATTCTTGTACGAGACATGTCGTCTGGTCCTGTTCTACATTTCTACCAAGTATCATAAAAATATTCCAAAGGGTCTTTTACTTACAGAGCGGACACAAAATCAATGGATTATCACTGTCAAATATAATAAAGGGAGATAATGGCAAAAGTAAGAAAGGCAGAGTTGTCATTTTTGTATGTGACACGTCGTCTCATTCTGTTCTACATTTCTACCAAGTAACATCGAAATATTCCAAAGGGTATTCGAGTTACTGACTCCAAAAGTAAGAAAGCCAGAGTTGTAAATCTTGTGTGCGACACATCATATCGTCCTGATCTACATTTCTACCAAGTATCATCAAAATATTCCAAAGGGTATTCAAGTTACAGAGCGGACAAGAAGTTTTACGCCGACGTCGACCTTTGATGCAAAACTTTAACATAAAATTTCTAAGTCTGTGACCTTGACATATAGGTCATGAGCAGGGTGTAGATAGTGCTCAATAAAATTTTCCAACAACATCTATATCATACCAAATATAGACTTAATCCATCTGAGGATTAAGTAAAATATAAGGTCTTAAAAACTTTCACATAAAACTTTAACATTTTTGTTAATGCCAACGCCAATGCCAGCTCTTCCTGTACTATGGTACAAGTGAGCTAAAAATAACCTCGGGGTCCTGAGGGCCACGTTTTTTGATGCACCATGATGGCTTGAACAATCTTGGTAGAGGGTCACCATAGGAACATTTCTGCAAAAACAAACTGAAATCGGTCCAGTGGTTTCTGACAAGAAGAAAGTTTTCTATATTGTTATTTTCTCTATATATGTAGATATATAGAGAAAATAAGCCCTGCCCCCAGCGGCCATGCTTTTTGACAAATTATGATACTTGAATAATCCTGGCAGAGGGTCATCAAAGGAACACTGCTGCCATATTATATTGAAATTGGTCTAGTAGTTTCTGACAAGAAAATTTTTTAATGTTTTCTAAAGAGATATAAGGTAAGCAAGCCCTGCCCCTTGGAGGCCATGTTTTTAACAAATAATCATGACTTGAATAATTTTGGTAGAGGGTAACCAAAGGAACATTTCTGATAAATTTTATTGAATTTGATCTGATGGTTTCTGATAAGAGTTTTAAAATTTTCTATTTAGATATATAGGGAAAATAAGCCCCGCCCCCTGGCAGCCATGCGAATTCGAATAAGAAACAAAAAATGGGTCACATATTTTTTCATGAGGAATCCATATATGAAATTTCAAAACATTAGCATACATGATTCTAAACTTATGCTATTCACAATAAAGTAACAACATTAAATGGCTAAAAATTGCAAAGGGCCATAACTCCAACAACATTTCATTTAATTGGTTGAAAATTTAAACAGGTGATCTCCTCCTCAGTCCCAATCAGTATACCAAATATCAAGACTCTAGCTCAAATACTTTTTTGAGATATCTTGCCAATGAGATTCCAATGTTATTTCATTAAAAGGGAAATAACTCTAAAATGGGAAATAATTCGGATAAGAAAAAAATACGGGTCACCTATTTTTTCATGAGGAATCCATATATGAAATTTCAAAACATTAGCATACATGTACATGGTTCTAAACTTATGCTATACACAATAAAGCAACAAGATTAAATAGCCTACAATTGCAATTACAATTGACACCAGGTTTAGGTATATAACACACTTGTACTGCCTTGCGGTAAAAGCCAGCTTTTATAGTGATTTAATAGAGAGTAGGACTTTGATTCCAGTGGACCAGGTTTGATTCCCAGTCAGGAAAAACATGTTATTTCCATTTTCCACCTGTTACCCTTATCAAATGCATTTTTGATATGCCTTAACCCTTGTCCTGCTGAATAAATTAAGATGCCACACCCATTTCTAATTTTCAGCCAGTCAGATTAATTGATCCAGATTGTTGATATAAATTCACATACTGTTTGCAAAGGCAGGACATATCCGGGTCAGCAGGACTAGGGTTAACATTTATGTTATCATTTATGTTGACATTTTATGATGATGTGTAGCGGTGGCAAATTTGCCACCATGTATAGGCCGCCAGCAGATTATCCTTTAAAAGCTAGACTAATAAGACTGGTCACTGAATACCTGAAAAATTATAAGATATGAACTGTGCAATTAAGGATAATGTGCCTGCTGCTCATAGCTGGTTGTGAAATTTGCCATGTGTGCCACTTATAATAAATTATCAACAAAAACTGAAGATTGAATGCTTCCTCAAGCTTTTGATTTAAAAAATTAATTTAAATGCATACAAAATGCATATCTGGAGAAACAAACACAATTAATAAGTATTAAAAAACTTACCTTCTAATTTGTGCAAAATTGGGACAATACATTTCCGTTTTCATTTTCATGAATACATAAAATTTTAACATCATTTTGTTTTACAAAGTTCCATCTAGGACAGCCATAAACTAAAATATCCAAATTCATTCAAATAAAGGCATATATTAGCTACAAAGTATGCTACTCGAAAAACTCTATACAATGTACATTGACTGTACATATACTTATAATGTACTAAGCTGCCTCCCTTGCATGTGCAGACAAGAAGGGACAATGTTTTAGTTTTGTGTATCAGTTTGGGTACCTATGGACATACACACATAGTGTTTCATTTGGAAGCTTTTAGATATAAATTTCAGGCTGCTCTAGACAGAACATTGTGAAACAAACTGACATTCGTGTTTTATGTATTCATGAAAGTGAGTCAGGAATTTTTTGCCCCATATTTGCACAAGTTAGAAGGTTAGTTTTGACATACCTATAGTATTTTTTATCTATTAATAACCACTTGATATGCCTTGACATTTAAGTTATCACTTAAAGTTGTGAGACACGCATTTCGTTTGTGACTTTTGTTGACATTCTATGATGACGTCATTATGAAAACATTTTACCTAAGAAAATTTTACCTCCAAAAACTGAAAATTTTCTGATAAAAAACTGATATAATCAATATTTCTGCTCAAAATATAGATTGTTGGTACTTGTTAGAACCGTTTCTGCAAGGCAGTTCTAATGAGTACCCACAATCTATGTTTTTGAGCAGAAATAAGAAAAACAATGTATACCCCTGTAAACCCCAGTTTTACTATATATAAAAAAGGGGTTTAATGGTGGTCAAAATTATGGGTATGTTTTCGTGATGTGTACCAGTGGCAAATTTAACCACCATGTATGGGCAGCCGGTAGATTTTCCTTAAATGAGATCATATCTGCTTGATAAGAATTAAATGTTATGTAATTAAAATGTATAAATAAATATTTTTATCATTCATGTCGATAACTGTAAACGTTATCACATGTTCTGAATTGCATTGCACTGACGAAAAATTAATTTTGGCAATCAGGATTGAACACTCATTCTAGCTACATCCTCCACACCCCTAGACCATGGGAAGGATCCTGTGAGCCGTCACATACTGGCTCATCCATGAATCTAGCACTGGAGAGTCACCATTGTAGGTTATTCTGTGCAATAGCTCATTCAAATTGTTTTGAACAATCATGAAAGCCATTTCATTTTGGTACATCATTTTGATAAACAGCTTGAATGGAAGTATAAAAATCATTTTCAAATGGTAATCTCAAAATATATATATACACTGATAACATGTAATGATGTATGAAAAAAACAAAAACGTCTTTATGTGAAAAATAAAATAGGGCTGCACGAAAATCGTAATTTTCATTATGGCAAGACAATATGAACTTTATTATCACATTTCATCAACTGTCCTTGTCTACTCACATGTGTATCTAAAGAATCAGATCACAGTATTTTTGCACAGATGCATGGACATTGTGTTTTACTGACTGTTTATGTGTTTAGGGCAATCAAGTAGACCCTTACAGAGATTTATGCCCAAATCTTCAATTTGAAATAAAAAAAATTAAATGACCTGGTCCACTAATGACTACATTTTGAAATGTGGACGCGAAATGTAGTCATTAGTGGATGGGGCAATTTTAATAATTTTTTTTTAAAATGGAAGGTTTGGGCATAAATCTCTGTAAGGCCTACTTGATAGCCCAAAACACATAAACATTAAATGACCAAAAAAAGCCAACAGTTAGTAAAAAATTCTGTCCATGCATCAGGTGCCTGTCTATTATTGTAAAATAAAGTAGGGATTTTCTCCAGGTATACAGAATTAGCCGAAAATTCTCAAACACACAAGGGTAACGATGTTTGATGGCCTACACTGACAACAAATTTAAACCAGATATGAAAAAAAATGAAGTTCAACTGGCTGCCCAGCGGGCACGCGACGTTGATTCAACATTGAAGCTTGGTTAAAATTTCGTCGTGACGTTGTTTCAACGTTGATTCAACGTTGAATATCTGACGTTGAAAAGATGTTGGTATTTCAACGTTGTTTCAACGTTGAATATTGATCAGTCTTCAACGTTGCAGTAGTCATTTTTTCATACAATGAATAAACGTTGAAAGAAGGTTAGAGATTCAACTTAATATCAACTAGAGTTGACATGGGAAAACGCTTCGTCAGGCATATGCAACCAGTAAAAAGACGCCAGCGCATCCGTGCAGTCTGACTATATACACACACACACACACACACACACATACATATATATATATATATATATATATATATATATATATATATATACACACACACACACACACACACACACACACACACACACACACACATTTTATGTAATAATAATATATATATATATATATATCTATATATATATGTGTGTGTGTGTGTGTGTGTGTCCTACAAGTCCTGAATGCGAATAGTGAACTGCTGGACACTGGCCGCACATGGTTGGAAGTCTGCAAATAACAGGCTCGCACGCTTTTCTTTGTTCTCTGTGTAGACAACTGGTTCAAACTAGTGCAAACACAACGCATCCATTGTTTGCTCGGATAAATCCTAAACAAGTTCTGTTAATTGTAAGTTATCTTTTTATATTTCTTTATGAGATTTTTCAATCGCATCTGCATGTCTGCATGATCAACAGATTCATATCTAAACCCTTTAAACCTAGCTATAGCCCTCGGGAATTTGACCTACTTAAGTAACTGAATCCACCATGCCATGGTAGCCCTTTAACCCTTAAAGCGCTAAGCAATATTCGTAGCAGATGACATTTTTTTTTTTTTTTTTATTTTTCAGAGAAAACAAGTCTTGACATTTCATGTGAATGGTCTGCCAAGCAGACGTTTCACACGAAATGTCAAGACGTGTTTCTCTGAAAGTTAAAAAACAAAATAAAAAATTGTCGTCTGCTGCAGTTAAGGGTTAAGTACACGGAGTTTGTTACTATTTTTAGCTCCGCTTCAGGTATCAAACAACACTTGGAAATGATGTTTCATGGTTTACTCCGCATAAATTATAATGTCATACCGACATTGACAGGAATGTTTACCAACATAACAAAGAGTTCTGGTAAAGACACTCTGTTTGTGAAAAATAAATCTAAGCATATCATGTTGGAACTGGAATAATTATTCCCTCAGCTGGTAATCATTAATAGTTGTATTTCTTAATTGCTTATAATGGGCTGCCCATGGGGGAGGGCTGTGAGGGTCTTTATTTTTATTTCAGGGAAAGACCATTAAGCATATATATGCCCACTAAATGTTCCAGGGCTGGCGCGCACAATTATTCAGCCCGGATGCTTGGAATAATTTTTCTTATAGCCTGGAATGTACCAACCTTATGAAAATATTAGGCACTTTTGAGCGTATTTTTCTTTTTTTTTTTTTTTTTTTTTTTTTTTGTTATATTAAATGGAGTGTTGGATACCAAAATGGAAGTAAGAAAACTCTTTCTGGAGACTTTGCTATCTGATTGTAATAAGGGTCTATTCTTAAAGGGAGAATTTGCAAAGTCTCCCCATTAAGAAAAGTCCCATACCTACAGCCTGGATAAATATTTTTAAAGAAATGGTCGCCCTGCTGTTCGTGGGTAAAAGCGAGAGCATATGAATATTCATATGGCTGAAAATAAAAAAAAATGGTATAATCCTATCTGTTTTATCTAGTGTATACCTTTTCAGCATGCCAGGATTATATGAAGGGCTCAAACAAGACAGTGGCAAATTTGAAATTAAACATTCCTCTGTTCGTAAAGTCTAAGCACAATTGTAAATGCCTTCAATTCTGTCTGAATCATTGTTTAGTTTTTATTCTTCATCTTTTACTTTCAGTTTTTGTGTGTTTTTATTTTTTATTTATTTATTTATTTATTTTCAGATGTGGTCATGGCATCCCATGGTGGAGATGAAACCAAGACAATTAGCTATAATGTCAAAGTTCCTGAAATATGCGCCAGAAAGGGCTGGTGGAGGTGGAAGAAAAGAAAAGAACTGAATCTGATGTTAAATGTATATACAGTACAGCTCAGGTGTTTTTTTCAAAATCCCCCCCGAACCGGTGGGGTTGATTTTTTAGCCCACCGCGGATCTTCCTGATACCCCACTCCAATTCCCTCCGCGACGGATTTTCGTCCACCGCGTTTCCGCCGAGTTCCCTCCGCAATACCACCCACTTACAGTAGAACTCCGCGGTGGGCAAAAGTTTATCCTGGCGAGCTCGCAATGAAAGATTAGTGACGTCAGAATGATTGACAGCTCCGAATTTTCCGAGTTTGCATGGGGTGGAAATCGTAACCTTTATTTTGCTTACGCATCATTCGGCTGATTTGCCGCTGAATAAATACAGAAATATTTCTACCTAGAGATTAATAACAAAAAGAAATAGAAAAAAAAGAAAAAAGAAAAAAAAAAGAATTAATGAATAAAACAAGAAATAAAAAATAATGTATTTCTATTTGTTTATTTCTTACCTTGTACCCGGGTACTTAAAGGGGCGCTTCTGCTATCTTAGAGGCTTTTATTTGGAGATCAACGAGCATCGTCCCAAAAAACAAAACAAACAAAACAACAAAAAAAAAAAACAAAAAAAAAAACACGAATAATGCCTCGTAGGTGGACACATTAATCTCCGATGGTCAGGATCGTGCATTCGATCCTCACAGATTGAGCGATTTATCATGAAACACAGGGTTCGAAATTAACAGTAGCAAGTAGCAAATTTGCTACCTGAAAATTCAGTTTGCTACCTGGTAAAACTATTGGTAGCAAAAAGTTGCTACCTGGTATAGTGCCCTGAACACTATCAACTTTGTGTTGTGAATGTCCTCAGTGCAAATTAGGCTTGTTGTTTCATGTGAATTGTCTGCTAAGCAGACAGTTCGCATGTATGTCAAATCCTAATTTTTGCTGAAGTAGAAAAATACTTTGAAAATGCTGTCTGCTAAATATGCTTAGCTTGTGACGGTTTAACCCATGACACGGGGGCAACATCTTTTGCTGCCATGTAGATGCATTTTGCTACCTACTTTCAGATCAGGTAGCAACTACTTGCTACTTATAAAAAAAGTTAATTTCTAACACTGAAACACATGTATTTGCTACGGTCATTCGCTCCTTCCACTGCTTCAAGATTGGCAGTTACAAGTTTCTGGCGGAAGGGTGTTCAGTGTACTGGTTAACCACTTATTGTATAAGCATGCCCCCTCTGTATTGGCGCGATTCATAAAAAATGCTCTTCCCCATTCCATTTCACACAGATCAGACTCGTAAAGCAATTGCAGTTAACTCCCTTTTAAGTCAGTTACAGTTAGCTCCCTTAAAACAGTAAAGCCTGCAGTGTGAGTACTTACCCCGCATTTATCAGGGTACAAATGAATACTATGTTACGCTATTCTCTTACAGTATAATACATGATTAACATTATATTTATTAGCTTATACAGCAATCTTCAGAACTTTCGTTTCCATGTAAAGTGTTCTGTTTTTGTGGCTTCAATATGCGATATGCAAAACCAAGACCGTAATTTATTTAACGAGTAAAAGAGACGCATTGTATAAACCTAGCGCATCAGCGGGAAAGCGTCTTCAAAATGAGCTTTCTTGGCTAATTCAGCAGACGACAGATTGAATTTGTTTTTCTTTTTTTTTTCTTTTCATTATACCAAGAAAACAGGATTTGACATTTCATGCAGTGGAGACAATTTGCATGAAGTACAAATCCTGTTCTCTTGGAAGAATGAGAAACTGTTTCTGTGGCTTCAATATGCGATATGCAAAACCAAGACCGTAATTTATTTAACGAGTAAAAGAGACGCATTGTATAAACCTAACGCATCGGTGGGAAAGCGTCTTCAAAATGGGCTCTCTGGGCTAATTCAGCAGACGACAGATTGAATTCGTTTTTCTTTTTTTTTTTCTTTTCATTACCAAGAAAACAGGATTTGACATTTCATGCAGTGGAGACAATTTGCATGAAGTGCAAATCCTGTTTTCTTGGAAGAATGAGAAAAATATTTCAAAATGTCGTCTGCTGAAAATTGTATCCAGGGTACTTAGCGTTAAGGTTTGCACAAACAACTCGGGCATGAGTCTGTGCATGGCAAAACCTACAATAAAACTTGTACGAAGAGACAAATCAGCCTGCACACTCTGAGACTGCACATCAGTAGATCTCAGTAGTCTGATCAGAGCCTTCGCTAATCGCAAGTACCTCCTATGATCACTGGGTGTAACAAAACGTCTTGTGCGACGAGCGAAGACTCGGGTCAGTACACGCCTGCACATTCTGATAAGAGCATTCGCTGATCGTATTTACCGTCGATAGCCGGGCTGTCCAAAGCGGAATAAACAGTGCGACTGCAACAGCACATTCTGTTCAGACCCTTCGCTGATCGTACAGTATGCAAGAAGCTTGCTTTATCTAGTGGGTTGATGCACAGACTAACCCGAGTCTTTGCTGGTCGCACGTACATTGTAGTATTGTAGGTTTTATCCTGTTCAAAGTTCGTACATTGTAAATCATACTTCAGACATGAGAACTTTGTACCGACGTAATTTTTGTTTGAACTGGAGTTAAACTGCCCAGTCAATACTATTTTTGTCTTGTCGAGCCCGCACGCTTTTCCGGGGCGGGCTTATTCATAAGCTATTAATCATTTCAGCAGAAACTGACAACTGCCCTTCTTTTCTTTCATATACTTTGACGATAGAGCCTACTTTTGGAGTTATGGCCCTTTGAACACTGAAACTATTTTAGTGATTTCTGTAATATATTTGTGTCTGCTCTGTAACTTGAAAACTGTTTGCGATATTTTCTGAAACTTAATTAATTTATTAACAGAGTTATGGTACTTGTTTGATGTAAGTGCAGTGGTGGGGCATGGTGAAATGTCTGCAGCCCTTTTATTAGATATTTAACAGGTTGAAATATTGGGAAAGGGTGCCTCGGTGGTGTAGTGGTAAAGCTGCGCGCCTTGTCACCCAGGGGTCATGAGTTCGATCCCAGGCTTCTTTAATATGGGACTTTAAACCAAGGTCCACACCTCTGTATGACCTAGCTGTTAGTGGGACATTAAAAAACTCACTCACTCATTTGCATTGTCATTAGCTTCTGTGGCCCCTTGTGTTAGTAAAGTGTGTTTTTTGTATGACAGATACCCTTTTTGCATGGGCTATCTTATTGATTCAATGCCTCTTTGATAGCAGAAGCGCCCCTTTAAGTAAATTTATATTGACACGTGCGGTTGCTGCACGTGAGTGAGAATTTCCCGGTCTTTTACCATAGTACGTCATTTATATTGAGCGTGTGCGGTTGTTGTATGGGAAAAGGCAGTTACAGGAATACCAAACATAAATACGTGATTAGGGGCAGATGTGTGATTCTCTGTGTGATTTTTGAGTGTTTGTTTTGTTTTTTACGGCACATTAAGTAAAAATGACCATGCCGTGCCCACTTGTTGGCCGGACCAAACTAAGCCACAGAATCCGGTACTTTTTCATATGGAGCTTTGTTGCGGCCCATGTTACCTGCTCGAACAGTGAATGGGGCTACCGGGGTTTTCTGTGGACCAAAGGAACACCCAAATATATTTCAAGGAACAGGGCAGCATTGGTTAATATTTCAAGAGAACAAGGGAATAAATCTAATTTTGGGGGATCAGAATGTGGCAATTTGGAAAACTCATCCGTTTCTATGCACTGGCCATACGCATTCGTTATTGTCCGTCAGCAATCGCAGTGTTTCAATGCTTTATTAATATTCAAAAGGATGCTGATGAACGAAAACTGACTCAAGCAGGACGTAAGACTATTGCAATTTATGCACCAAATTTGTGGTACGTTTTGTGTACGTAGATACCAACAATTCTGTATGCTCATGGTGAATGGGAATGCTTACAATCAAAATTTGTTAATTGTTGTCACACATTGAGTTGAAAAGACTGATTGATCAGGTCGGCAGTTTGGTCCTATTCAACCGTACATGCCGAAAAAGTATGACTGGCTTTAGCCACGCCCCTTTGGAAACAGCTTTCTCACTTCATCGCGGAAACATAGCGTGGCCCCCGCGGCTGTTTCAATAGCCTGTCATAATCGCATCGAAATTTACCTGTTCGAAAGTAATTTTATCAGGCGATTTTTACCGCGGGAACGCAGCGGATCCACCGGCCCGAAGTGAAACCACCGTGGGATACTAAAATTTAATCCTTCCCACTCGAATCCACTCCCCACCAGCTTGGGGGGGGGGGGGGGGGGGCATTTTGAAAAACCACCTGAGCTGTACTGTATACTGTACGCAGTATATGAAGAAAGAAAATTTTGAAATGAGTTTTTGAGTTTGCTTTTTTCATTAATAAATAGTGTGCAACATCAAGGTCAATACCCCTGTAAATTGGTTCACATTTTTTTTTTCTTTTATTTATTTTTTTATGGGAGAAATACATATGCAGCTAAAATTCAAGTCAGAGACAAGAGCCTTCCCAGGAGAACTTAAGGTCGTGTATTGCATTTTGCATTGTCTACCTGTCCATTTGTCCTAAGTAGTTTTGGTTATAGTTGATGAACAAGTTGCTGTAGCATTTAGCATACCCTTTCCGAAATAATAGGGGAAAAAAAGCCCAAAAACCATTTTGTTATGAAGACTCCACAAAAACCAGTTTTAGTTAGGATAGTAAAAGCATTCTAGGGGCCAAATTATTCCTAATACATGTACATGTTTGAATATTGAAATTAATATTAGCAGCAGGGGGGGTGGGGGGGGGGGGGGGTGGGGGGGCAAATGCACCACTTTTTGGCGACATCCGATATACCCATGCAGGGGGGGGGGGGGGGGGGGGGGGTGAATGCACCACTTTTTTTGGGCCCCAAAGGGGCTCCCACATAGACAAACAACTCCATATGCATGTCGAGACGCTCCCACGCAGACAAACAACTCCGTATGCACGTCTAGACGACTCCCCCGGGCATGTGGCTGCTTCCCCTAGGCCCGAGCCCCTGAGGCCCCCAAGCGAGCATAGTGAGAGCCCCTGGGGACGGCCCCATCCTTGCCAGCCCGGGGGTTCTGAACGCAAAAAAAGGAGGCACTTACCTGAACACGAAAACTATCCGATTTATCTGGTGCCCCGCATCCGTTCTGCTTGGAGGATATTACGACGACATGGGATTATGTGTGCTGAATGAACAGTAGTAATTTATGCGTATTTTCAAATACATCCCTGGGCTGAGCGCAAGAAGGATGCACTTACCCGTAAGCCATACGTCGTGCCGCGTAAAAGGTTGGTCAGGCTTTGACAAACCGCTTCAACTTTCACATCTGGTGAATGTCGTCTGCTAGTAGGCTGTTCAGAAAAAGAAACGTCTCCAAAACTGGCCCATTCGCCTCGCAAAAATCCAATATTCGCTTAGAAAAAGGAGTATCGGGACATTTCTTTTTCTGTGCATTGCGATAAAATCGTCAGTGTGATTAAAACCTGACAAGAAAAACTTTAACTGACAAACTTTATCGTTACTGACCAGAAAATCGATGAGCATAAGCTGACAATTAATATTTCAATGACATATGTAAAACACATCGAGGAAGTTGTAAAACAGATATTTAGTTTCAAAAAAACAGACGTGGTTGTCTAACTGATAATATTACCGTTTACCAGACGAGAAGGCTGATGTCAGTGTGTGTAAAACTGGGTGATCAGGGGGGAGGGGAAACCATTGTAGTAAGTGTGGGTGTAATCAAAGATGGGTTTGGGATTGAACCAGCTCAAAGTGCCCTAACCAGCCTGCTCTCTTTCTTTTTTTAAGCCCGCGAATAAGATATATTTACCGAGAGGTGTCACTGTTTCCAGCAGCACTGAGCTCTTCCAAGAGCTGGCCATGGGCCGTTAGCATCATCTCATCTCTCATGAGGTTCATAAGCCGGTTTTTTTCAGTCTCGGGCAGACCGCCATATTTCTGACGCCCACAGCGAATCTCAGTCTTCATTTGGTCGTACTTGTCGACCTCAGAGAGAATCAGGCGAAACTCCTCCTCGGAGATCTTATCGTCAGTCAGCGCGGCCGAGATCCTGTCAGCGATTGAGTTTAGCTTTGAGATGGCCAGGACCTGGATTTGGTCATGTTTCCTAGCTTTGGCTTCAAGCTTCCGATAAATGAACCTCCCACCGGCTCCGAGCAACCCACCGATAAATGAACCTCCCACCGGCTCCGAGCAACCCACTAGCAATCTCTCCGGCCTGTAAGCCAATGGCGATAGGCGTAGCGATTATCGTCATCAACAGCCAGACACCCATGGCAGCCATGACCGCGCCGGCTACTGAAAGCCCGGTGTCGAGTCCGTCTACGACATTAGCCCCCCCGCCGGTATTTCTTATACAGCGATGCTCTGAAGTCACGCTCCTTTTCCAGACGGGCTCTGACCTCGGCCAAGTGCTGAAGTCGGTGATTGTCTCCAGTCGTCTCAAGTGGTGGGTAAAGTCCCATCGTGCTTAACTATCACCACTGTCGGACAAGTTCAAATGGCCAAGGACCACCGAGCTTTGGTCTGAGGTGAGATCTGTGGGCGTGACCCTCAGCCTTTTGAGCTCGACCCTACCAACATGGATCTTGCTGACATCCAGAAAGCAGTGCTCAGCTTCGTGCTGGACCCCCTCCAATGTAAAGTGCTCCAGAGGTCACTCCCGATCTTTGATTAAGGCCCCAAGTTCTTTTCGCGCGTGCACGCTTGTCCATTTGAGCTTGAAGCCGGGCAAAACTTCTACGAAGTCGTCGGGCGGGTCTCCGAGGATCACCTCGAGAAGGATTGTTGATGTAGGTATTCCTGCGCCGATGATTCCCGCTGGAGAGAACTCCGATACCATTTTTAGAATCCCCTCCCGGCTGTTGCTCATTTTCAGCGTGTACTGCTCGGAAATGACCACGTTTTTGGTCTCAGGAACGTAGGAACACAGCCGGGTACCGCTATTCATTACCTTTCGAACCTTGTGATGCTGCCCCATTGCGACGTAGGGCGAGGAGATTCGAATGTCGATCAGCCACCCCGTCTGTTGTGTGGGGTCTGCGAAGGCGATCCACTTGCTCCCAGTAAACGCCAGCTGGTGGAGCCATTTGGGGACAGCATATGAAACATCGACATCGCTCAACTCTCCGAGCTTCTGCGCCCCACCTCCATCTGTGACCTTTTTTCCTTTGTACACGCTGTTGGACAGCTCGAAAGCGTACAGCCGGCCCTCTTCCCCACCCTTTTCGAATCCCTCGGTATCCCCGAGATCGGCTAAAGCCACCCCAGGGCATTTCCTGGCGCTCCCTGGGCCACCCGCATCACCCATGAGTAGGACTGCACTCAAATAGTCGAAACCTATCTTTCTGCCGTCCGTGTCTAATATCGTGAGCGTCAGCTGGGAAAGAGGCCCTGATGCCAACCGTTTGTACTGCAAGATGGGGAATGTCTCTGTCCGGCCACCCCCGCACCTTTCGTTCTCGACGGGGATGCATTTCAGCAGTGTGGAGGGGCGACCGTTGTGGAGTTCTCCGACGTACTGACCTCGGCAAGATGCACGCAGATCTCCCGATGGGTGAACAGACGATGAGGCTTGTCTGCAATGTGGCTCTGGCTGGGCTCAAAGAACTCACGAGAGAACCCTAGGCGGTCGGCCAGCACGCGATCCAGCACCAGGCGTTTTTTTTTAGGAAATCTGCAGGCGGCCGGTTGGGGCATGCAAACTGAGTTTAGCACCCAAAGGCCGGAATGCCTCTTTGTCTAGCTCACAGACGTTATAGTACCCTTTGGGTATGCCCAACACGGTGCGCCCATCAAAGACGCCATTCTGTAACTCGGCGCTGATATTGAGCCAGCGGTGGTAATATCTGAGCTCACAGAGAGTGACCTTCAGCCCCCCACACGCAGTGCCGGGAACAGTGACCGGTTCCCCATTTTGAATGTCGGTGAGTGTGACTCGTTCAAAAGCACCGTAAAATATAGGGCGGGGGGACATTTCAAAGAGCAGGCGCTCTCTCTGGCCAGCCAGAAGATTATGGTTGATGACAAAGGGGACGGCTTCCAAGTGAAATTCCCGGACATCTTCGCCGACTATCAAAACCCCCCAGCTCACTGGAGACGTCAATATGGGAAACAAGGCGTGGCGCAGCTGGCAACACATTCCGATGGACTGGTGGCCGTGCCAACTGAACTTCGCGGTATGGTGCGTGACAGCTGGCTGCGGGGTCTCTGCTGATGACCATCTCCAGGCTAAAGACCCCCTCCTTGCGAGTCTGTATCGCTTCCATGTTTACTATGCGAGGAGGCGTCTGCTTGTGGAGCTGAAAGTCGCCCTTCCTGGAGACCAATCTCATTCTTGGTATCAGAACGCCTATGACGCCAGGGCCTACAAGCGACTCTGCACCGAGTTCGGAGTTTCGCCTGATACAGATTGGAGTCAAAAGCTAGACCACGGGTGCCAAGGCCTCGGATCTTGGAGCACGTATATGGAGCCGTCGGGCGCCTACTGGCATGCGCACTACTCCGATGGCCCCTTCTTCCATCCGATGGACGCCATCCGCCATAACCGGGATATATCAGTGGCATGGTTTAGAGCTAAAAGTGGCACCTACCACCGACTGGAGACAAAAGCTAGACAACGGGTGCCAAGGCCTTGGATCTTGGAGCACGTATATGGAGCCGTTGGGCGCCTACTGGCATGCGCACTACTCCGATGGCCCCTTCTTCCGTCCCATGGACGCCATCCGCCATAACCGGGATATATCAGTGGCATGGACAATGTTCATTCCCGATAAATCAGAAGGCTTCACGCAAGCGGGTTTAGAGCACCTCAACGACAGTGTAAGGACGTATGTTTGGGCCATCCTGGGAGCGCAGGCCCAGACACGCTCAAACAATCTCAAGGCCGGGACGGGGTTCGACGCTCAAAAGCAGTTCCTGGCCAACGTCGAAGATGCAATTGCTTCTCCAGTCGACATCCCCAGCAGCTTCGCTCGCTATCAAAAGACGCTCCAGTATGCATCAACCCCTCTGGACTTCGTCTTCGGGTTAGGGCTCTACCTCGCCCCGAGCGACATGACCCTCCACCCAGGCAATGTCCAGGGCTACAACAACGAAATCGTGATCGCCGGATCTGAAGCAGCCATCGGCCACAACCCGGGAATCAATGAGTCGGAGCAGATCGGCAAGACCACAGACGATGTCCTTCGAAGGAAAAATCGCAGCACCAGCCGAGACTGATCACAAGGGGCCACCGAGTGGCAGACCCGCAGGGTCACTACCCATGCCAGCCACTGTTGCTCTGCAACAACACGCGGCTGCGACAAGCCACGAAGAAGAGAAAATGGCTCTCATAGCCGCAGTGGTCGGGGTCGGCCTAGTGGCGCTTTGACATGATCGTTCCAGGGACTGCCCGCCTGGCCTTCAGAATCGCGCTGAATAGTGAAGATGCAAACTGGACCGTGGTTCAGAACCTGGGCCGCGCCATCCTGAAGAAGACTGTGATCAAGATCTCCGGCAACGAGGTGATGTCCGTCGACGATAGTGACGTCTTCAACTGTTACGGTGAACTCTGGAAGACGGCCTTGGAGAGGAAAAATGACCAATACCAAGACATCGATACGTCTGGTAACCTAAACGCAACGCGGATTCGCATCGATGCCGGAAACAAAGACAGACACGGCCAACAAGGCCATCGCAGATGCCTTCGGCAACCGCTTCTACATCCCGCTCGATTTCGAGCTGCTCGCGGGCCACATGCCGTTCTACCAAAGCGCGCTTGGAGACAGGCTGGAGTACGAACTCACCTTCAACGATGCCGACGCCTCATATGACATTGAAAACATCAGTCTAGAGTATGACATCGTCACGCAGCCATAGCTGGCTCGCATGATCGCCATTCAGTACTACGGCCGCCTCGCGATCATCTATGACCGGATACTGCGCCATCGCAAAATAAACAGAGACAAGAGCGACACCCTCTGGAATATCAACCTCAACGTGCCAGCGCACAGCATGAAAGGGGTCTTGATGCTCTTTGAGGACGTTACCGTGCAACGGCCCTTCGCTCACAACACGGAGTTCTTCTTTAACCCGAAAATAACGAAGGTTGAGGTCACGATCGAGGGGATCCCCAACAAGCTCTTTAGTCAGGGGATGTGTGCCTATCAGATGTGGGACGAGGCGAGGAAGTTATTTGCACCCGGCAGGAAACGCCACCCCGAGGTGGCAGTGGTGGCAAAAGACCTTGATCTCGCCGACGTCTCTCTTGGGGACTTCTTGACCTCCAAGTTCGCTCTGTGGCTTGACCTCAGGACAACCGATGATGACCGGCTTCATGGCAGTGATAAAGCAGTCGAGCAACTGCAGGCCGCACAGGCGTCATGGTCCCGGACCGAGCGCCTTGACTGGATCAACGAGGAACTTCACCGGCAGGGTCATGCTGTTAAGACGTTCCGGGATGTTGACGCTGCAATGCAGGAATATGCGCAGGTCACCGGGCACAACCTCGACCCCATGGGGCCCGAGCCCCAGCTCGCCGACTTTTATCATCCGATTGACGACCAGAAAGCCCGTGAGATCGTCTTCGTCATCCTGGGGATAGCCGCGACCGGCTTTGTGGCCTACCAACTCGTCAAGAAGTGAGGGGCGTTTTAATTTAAAGCCTGTTTTCTGCGACCCTATATCATGGGTCTTCCCGAAGAGCTTTACTGCGCAATGCTCGAGGTCGGCCACTGCGCCCGCCGCCACAAAATCCCCGGCCCTCTGGCCCACACCATGATCGATATTGCGCAAAAGTCGCTTGAGCTCTGGCGGCAAGATGAACGGGCAGCCATTCGGTTCGCGGCAGGGGTGTTGGCTGGCCCGACCAACCTCCGGGCGACAACTGGACAGCTTCCTGAGCCTGTGGCGTCCGCATGTTGGAGGCTGGTCGGGCTGCTGGAATACCTTAGTAGCAATGGCCGACAGTAAGCTCTCTGCCCTATACTACAGCCCCCGAGGCTACTGAAAGGGGCTCGCGGCCATCGAGAAGCTGGCGTCTGCAGCAAAGGTGACTGAGCTGCAGGCCAATGACTGGCTCAAAAGGCATGCCATCTGGCAGATCTATCTGCCCGCACCACGGCGCGTACAGCGGCCGAAGTTTGACGTGGCATTGCCCAACGAGATCCACCAGGCGGCTCTGCTCTTTCTGCCACACGACCTCGTAGTGCGGAAAACCTACCGCTACGCTCTCACGGTCGTTGATGTGGCCTCGCGCTACAAAGAGGCTGAGCCTCTGACTAGCAAGACCGCGGCAGAGGTTGCTGATGGCCTGGCTCGGATTTACAAGTGGAGCCCCTTACGGTGGCCAAAGCTCCTTCAGGTTGACCCTGGGCGCGAGTTCATGGGTGCAGTGAGCCAGCTGCTGGCAAAGCACTCTGTCCAGGTCTGGCGCCGTCAGGTCGATATTCACAGTGACCAAGGCGTGGAGCGCTGGAACAGGACCCTCGCAGAACGGTTGTTCGGGCACCAATACGCCCAAAAGATGCGCCTCCCTTCGGGTCAGAGGTCAACAGAGTGGATGGCTCGGCTGCCTAGCGTTGTAGCCGCTCTGAACGGCGAAGTGACTAGGTTGACTGGCAAAAAGCCCTCTGATGCCATCAAGGCCAAGACACTGCGCCGCGGCGCACAAAAGCCATCCTCTGTAGTTCCTGGCCGCCCGGTTGGTCTCGAGGAGCAGAAAGTCCCCTCGGGAGTTGTACCAGCCTAGCGAGCTGGAATGTGGCCGTCGACGCGCTACAGACCCTGTGTGGTCTCTTGAGGTTCACCGGCTCGGACGCTCGGTGACCAAGCCCGATGAGCCCGTGTTGTATTACTTGCAGGATGGGCCGCCGCGTGGTTTTGTCAGGGAGGAACTCCTCGTAGTGCCGCCCGACACTCAGCTTCCTCCAGATGGGGTTCTCAAGCGCTGAGCGCTGCTGCTCCTCTCTTTCGGTTGCACTCGAGACAGGTCAACCTGACATTATCGTGGATGTGGCCTGCGAAGTTGTCGAACTGGTCAACACTGAACTGCTGGGTGTCCTTCGGCTGGTAAGCCCATAGGAGCTCGATGTTGCACGCGGCACAGCGATTGTTCTGGGCCTCCTTCAGTGCTAGGATGTGATCAACCTTCAGGCTAAACCTGAGCCCCCATTATCCAGACTTTCTGGGGGTCGGCAACTGTGAGACCCTGGCTCGAGTGAACGGTGAGGGCGTAGCCAAGAGCCCAGTCCTGGCCCCACTTGCCGTCGAGGACCTCGCAGGCATATTTCAAGGGCACCTCGACGACATCGTTCAGGACGAGCTCTTGCTGGTCTGGCCTGCCATCCAGCAAGGGCCCTGGGATGGTGACCATAATGTTTTGCCGCCGAGTGTCTTTGGGGCGGTATAGCAGAGGTACGGGGGGCGTCCGGGAAACACTTCTCATGGAGCTCGAACAGCAGCCTATGGGCCCGGTCGCGAACCTTCTGCCTCGAGGTCAAGATGAGATCACATGGCTTCTAGGCCTCCACGAAGCGCTCCCACCCGAGGCAACCAGGAAGCGCCTTTCGTACCTCTCGGCACTAGACCCTGTCGGGCTGAAGGCGGATCCGCTTCTTGAGGGCCTTGAGAAGGGGGTCTTTGGATCTGTGGTCTACCTCGACCTCTTCGGGCGGAATGCCCGCGGAGCCAGTCGTGTGGCATTTCTCCGGCAATTGGGGCGGCTGCCCCTGGTCGCCACAGCAGATGACCTGGACGCCAGTCGAGGAAGGTTTCCAGAGTGGGGCGGGGCACTGTGCAGACCTCGTCCCAGATGATCACACGGGGAATGAATTTCTGTCCCATCCTTTCCGGCGTCCAGTCCGTTTGGCCGCTCCAGCGGAAGAAGCTGTGTTAGGTCTGGGCCTGGACGCTGCTGGCCCGCATCTCTTTGGCCAGGCGATGGGTCGGGGTGAAGACGAGGGGGGTTCTGGTACGAAAGAGCTTGATCGCTCACGTGGTTTTGCTGCTGCCCCCGCCGCCGTTTAGGTAGCTCAGCTGATGTCGGGTCAGGGGATCGTAGTGGCGCGGCGCAGTGCTGGGAGTGAGGTCCTTTTCAGAACAGATGTAGTCAGGCTTGGCGAGGTAGGCCGCGTGTTCCATCGGCATGTAGAGGCTATCGCCCTTGTCACGCCACTGGGCTGGGGCAATCCCATCTCGTGGTGGCCTCGGGGTTGCCTTGTCGTGGCAGGTGAGACAGATGCGGCAATTCCCTTCTGGGTGCACGAGGCTTGTAGGCTCCGACCCCCTCGAGCTTGCAGAGCGCCATTTTCTTTACATAGATGGAATCGGTTGCCACTCGGACGGCCTCGTCGGGTTCAAACCTTGAAAGCCTAGAGAGGAGGTTGATGTGGGCGTAGGCCAGCATGCTTGCCCTCAGGTGGGCGAACTGGGGCTGGGATCCATCGTAGTAAGTGAGGATGTGACCAAGCTCGCACTCCATTGGTGCTCCGACCAAAGTGCCCGAGAGGCAGGTGTCCCAGACAAGGTAGTCGAGCTCACCGTGGTCGGTCACCAACCTCCTTGTGAGCCTTTTTCCATCTGCCTTGCTGCCCTGGGTGAATTTGCCGATGACAGAGCAGGCCTGGTCCCTGCTTTCGGGCAACCAAACCTCAGTCTGCTTCTCGAAGGAGATGATCGCCTCCCTGACTTTGAGAGACCCCAGCAGGCCAGACTCTGCCAGGAAGGCAAGGAGCTGTGTTGGGGCCCAACCGCCTTCGAAGAAATGCCTTCCAAACCAGGCAGGGATGACAGGATGGCAGGTAGCCTCAAACTCCCATTCTTGAACCTCGGCGAAACCTGTGCCTATGGCTTTGGAGAGAGGGCCATTAATTGCCACACTGGTCATGTGGTGAGTCGGATGCCCGAACCGCTCGAAATAGGGTTTGACTCCACCCATACCCTGGAAGGATGCCGGACAGCAGGCCTTCATGTTGATAGAAGTGACATCCCTCGTGTCATAACCCATCGAGTTCCAGAGGCCGCCGTGCCCGTGCTCCACGCAGGCCTTCTCGATGTCTGGGAGGAGGTTGGCTGGGGTTGGCTTCCAGCCGTTCCTTTCCTTTGCCATAATGCTAGCTGCGTGGTTTTCGCCGAAGGCTCTCTCAGCAAGTTCAGGGTTGCCCAGTTTGGCGCAGATCGCTTTGAGTCTTTCGTGGGCCTCTCGTGTCCTGTAGGTGCGGCCGTCCTGGAGCACGAACTGGTCGACAGAGAGCTGTCGGTCTTGACCGCCCAGGAGCCAGACCGCTAATGGCTCGCCCTGGGTGACTTCCCAGATGGCGTGCCAGACATCACCCTCATAGATGTGGACCTCTCTGGACTGCGGGAAATGGAGATCTTTGGACCAGGCATGGCCGTTGTGGTAGATGAATTCTACTATGCCTCTGACTCCGTTGCCACCTCTCTGGTACTTGCCACTGTTGTAGATGTCCTCACCAGCAATGTCCCTCAAGATGATTGCTCTTTTGAGGATCTTTTCCAGCCCAGCTACGTCTTCGACCGTGACGCCGGTTTCATGGACTTTCTCTTCCCACTCCTGGATCTTATGTCGCCGCGTGGGTGTAAGTCCCTGGCCTCTCAAAGCACCCTCGAAGTGCTCCACAACTCTCTGAGCCACACAGTTGAGGTCACCATCTCTTAAAGGAGCGAGGTTGGCCGGGTCTGGGTCTCTGATGGGGTAGAGACCGTAGACAACCGCGGTGACAGGGTAGGCATTTTGGTAGAACACACTGTCAATTCCAGTCAACACACTAGGCTTTGTGTCCCGAGAGACCTCGACATCCCCCTGGCCCTTCTTTTGCTCAGCCCGGACTGGATCAAACTTGTCTTCAAGGACCCAATCATCTTCAGCTTTCTCCCGGAGAAACTTGATTCTCAGGAGAAACTCTGTGCCCCCTAGGAGAGCTGCCAGAAGTTGGGTAGCCCTGATGTCGGCCATCCGAGCGTCCAGTGCCAACCTGCCGGCTCTGGCATGCATGCCATCGGTGATCTCGACATCACCGATGTCCAGCGGGTCTTCTCCTTCAACCCTCCATGTAGAGAAGACCGCGGCGGCGCCATCTACCTCGAATTCGTCTTTGGCGTCGTTAAGTATCTCGACCCACGGCTCGTAAGCCAGGAGTCTTACTGGGTGAGGGACACGATCATCCAGGTCGGTACATTGCCGGTCCAGGATAGGCCTTTGCCGGCGCGGGGCCGGGATGGGCCGCTCGCCCGGCATTTCTGAAAGGATCTCCTCGATGTAGGCATCCATCTCAGCCGTGTCGGGTGATGGCACGTCGCGCAGGGCCAGGATGGGCCTTCGCCGGCGTGGGGCTGGGGTGGGCCGCTCCCGCCGCTGACGCGGGGCCGGTGTGGGTGGCTCATGCCGCTGGCGCAAGGCTGGTGTAGGTGGGGGTCTCTGCAAGGGCACTCAGGCCTTCCACATAGGTTTGTGGCGTAATAGCCCCCGATCAAAGCAGTCTAGCGAGATGCTTCACTGTGTCATCCATGCTATCGTAGTGTGAGTATATCCCTTGAATCGCTTTCTCTTAATGAAAGATAGTATGAATATATCCCTTGAATCGCTTTCTCTAAATGGAAGACGGTATGAGTATATCCCTTGAATCGCTTTCTCTAAATGGAAGGCGGTGTGGGCATATCCCTTAAATCGCTTTCTCTAAATGACAGATGGTATGAGTATATCCCTTGAGTCGCTTTCTCTAAATGAAATATATATATGGGTATATCTTTTGAATCGCTTTCTCTAAATTAAAATTTCGATGGCGGCGAGGTGCCTAAATTCCTTTCATACCACTCTTGCTGCATGACACTGCTCAATCCTATACCCGCACTGACAACAGAGCTGTTGCTTGTTTGTAACCCCTACCCCACAACCCGGCAGGGCTGAATGAGTGAGCCTTTACGGAGTCTCACCAGATGAACTTTACAAAAGTCCGTAAGACAGCTTTTACCACAGAGCTCCGTTGAACTCAAGGTCAGCCATTTGCATGTGTTGTGTCCCTTAGGCATATTGCTTGTATTGGTATATCGGCAGTCGCCCACTTCTTTAATACAGTACAGCTCAGGTAAAAGAACCAAAAAAACTCTTTACTCCGAATATCGGCGTTTCGCGAACTTCCCAAAAACACTCGGAATCAAACCGAGTAAACGTTATATTCGGCGGACACCACTCGCAAGTCCGCCGAAAATATGTGTTATGCGAAGTTATGCGAAGTTACTCGGAATGGTAATATTGTACCCGGAGGCAATATTTCTCGCGAAGTGATGCACAATTCCTCGGAGTAATTTGACTAAATACCTGTCCGATTTTTAAATATTTATTTATTTAATAAATAAAGTTATTTAGATATTTCTTTAATAAATATTATTTTTTATTTATTCATATCTTTATTTTTCCATCATATAGTACAGTCTGCGTGAAGGTTATATCGTCCACGCTCATGCGGATGCACAGGTTGATCTGAGTGTGCACTGATCACAAAGGTCTTATTGTCCCAAAAGTGTTTTCCAAATTTCCGCATTCCGATCCCCCAAAATTAGGTCCATTCCCTTGTTTTCTTAAAATATCAATCAATGCTGCCTTGTTCCCTGAATATATTTGGGTGCTCCCTAGGTCCAAAGATAACCCCGGTAGCCCCATTCATTGTTCGAGCACGTAACATGGGCCTCAACAAAGCTCCATATGAAAATGTACCGGATTCTTTGGTTTGGTCTAGTCCGTCCACACAAATGGGTTCGACATGGTCATTTTTATTTAATGTGCCGTAAAAAACAAAACAAACACACAAAAATCACGAAGAGAATCAAACATCTGCCCCCAATCGACGTATTACGTATTTATATTTGGTATTCCTGTAACGACCTTTTCCCATGCAACAACCGCACGCGCTCAAAATAAATGACGTATTATGGTAAAAGACCGGGAAATTCTCACTCGCGTGCAGCAACCGCACGTGTCAATATGAATTTACTTAAAGGGGCGCTTCTCCTATCAAAGAGGCATTGAATCAACAAGACAGCACATGTGAAAAGAGTGTGTGTCACACAAAAACACACTTTACGCACACGAGGCTAATGGCAATTCAAACGAGTGAGTGAGTTTTTTACGTCCTACTAACAGCTAGGTCATACGGAGATGTGGACCTTGGTTTAAAGTCCAATATGAAAGGCTTGAGAAGCCTGGGATCGAACTCATGACCCCTGGATGACAAGACGAGAAGCTTCACACTACACCACCGAGACACAATTTCCCAATATTTCTTACTGTTAAATAGCTAATAAAAGGGCTGCAGACATTTCACCATGCCCCGCCGCTGCACTTACACCAAGTAAGTGCCATGACTCTGTTAACAAACTAATAAAGTTTTAAGAAAATATCTCAAATAGTTTTCAAGTTACAGAGCGGACAAAAAAAAAAAAAAAAAATATTACAGAAACCACTAAAATAGTTTCGGTTTTCAAAGGGCCATAACTCCAAAAGTAAGCTCTATCGTCAAGTATATGAAAGAAAAGAAGGGCAGTTATCAGTTTCTGCTGAAATTAAAAAAAAAAAAAAAAAAAAAAAAAAAAAAAGAAAGAAATATTACAGAAACCACTAAAATAGTTTCGGTTTTCAAAGGGCCATAACTCCAAAGGAAGCTCTATCGTCAAGTATATGAAATAAAAGAAGGGCAGTTATCAATTTCTGCTGAAATGATTAATAGCTTATGAATAAGCCCACCCTGGCAAAGTATGCGTGTTCGACAAGACCGAAATAGTGTAGACTGGGCCGTTTAACTCCAGTTCAAACCAAAATTACGTCGGTACAAAGTTCTCATGTCTGAAGTATGATTTACAATGTACGTTCACTGAATCGGACAAAACGTACAATACTACAATGTACGTGCGACCAGCAAAGACTCAGGTCAGCCTCTGCATCGACCCACTAGAAAAAGCAAGCTTCTTGGATAGCCCGAAGAAGGTGCATACTGTACGATCAGCGAAGGGTCTGATCGGAATGTGCTGTATGCAGTCGCACTGTTTATCCCGCTTTGGATAGCCCGGCTATCGAAGGTAAATATGACCAGCGAATGACTGTCAGAATGTGCAGTTGGCAGATTGACACGAGTCTTCGCTCGTCGCACACGACGTTTTGTTAAACCCAGAGATTGTAGTACGATTAACGAAGGCTCTGATCAGACTACTGATGTGCAGGCTCATAGTGTGCAGGCTGATCCGTCTCTTCATACAAGTTTTATTGTAGGTTTTGCCATGCACAGACCAATGCGCGATTTGTTTGTGCAAACCATAACGTCTAACACTTTGGGTAAAATTTTCAGCGGGCGACATTTTGAAATATTTTTCTCATTCTTCCAAGAAAACAGGATTTGCATTTCATGCAAACTGTCTCCTTTGCATGAATGTCAAACCTGTTTTCTTGGTAATAAAAACAAGAATTCCGCGGAAGGCGTCATCGCACCTGCTGGCGCAAAAGTCACAGGAGCCACAATCAGAATGTGGTTATTAAATAAGTTTATTTCATTCTTAGCAGTGCTTACTTGGAAAACTGGGTTGAAAAAAATGTAGACAAAGTGCCAAGTGAGGCACATATATTCCAGGCCAGTCCCATTCCCTCTAATGGCTATATCTTCAGCACTGACTTTTCGTATCATACAGCCCATTGATAATAGAACACTGACGTAAAATGTGTAAAAGTCACTGGAGCATGAAATTTAGGTCAAAGTCACGGGTCAAGGTACCTGCTAATTCAGTACATCAAGGAGAAGCACAATGCAAGGTATGGTGGTTGTAGGCCTTATAGTTGAGGAGTTATCAAACATCAACGTAAAATTTGTCAAATATAGGTCAAGGTCACTGGGTCAAGGTACCTGCCAAGCCAGTGCAAGCACTATGCAAGGTTTAGTGGTTGTAGGTCTTATATTTGAGGAGATACCGAACATCAATATAAAATGTGTCAAAGTCACTGGAGTGCACAATATAGGTCAAGGTCACCAGGTCAAGGTATCTGTTGAGTCAGTACATCGAGAAGAAGTGCTATATAAGGTTTGGTGGTTGAAGGCCTTACAGTTGAGGACATATGGAAGGGTGACGTACACGGTGTAAAAGTCAATGGAGCGTGAAATATAGGTCAAGGTCACCCAGTCAAGGTACCTGCAGAGTCTGTACATTGAGGAGAAGCACTATGCAAGGTTTGATGGTTGTAGGCCTTATAGTTGAGGAGATATTGAACGTTGACGTAAAATGTGTAAAAGGCACTGGAGCGCAAAATATAGGTCATGGTCACCGGGTCAAGATACTTGCCAAGTCAGTACATATTGGAGAAGCACTATGCAAGGTTTGGTAGCTAGAGGTCTTACACTTGAGGAGATCTGGAATGTTGACATAAATTATGTTAAAGTCACTGCAGCCAAAATATAGGTCAAGGTCACCAGGTCAAGGTATCTGCTAAGTCAGTACATTGAGGAGAAGCACTTTGCAAGGTTTGATGGTTGTAGGCCTTATAGTTGAGGAGATATTGAATGTCGACGCAAAATATGTCAAAGTCACTGGAGCGCAAAATATAGGTCAAGGTCACCGGGTCAAGGTACCTGCCAAGTCTGTACCTCTAGGAGAAGCACTATGCAAGGTTTGGTAGTTGTACGCCTTATAGTTGAGAAGATCTGGAACGTCAACGTAAATTGTGTCAAAGTCAATGGAGCGCAAAATATAGGTCAAGGTCACTGGGTCAACATATCTGCCAAGTCAGGAGGTCAGGGAGATGTGTCACGCAAGGTATGATGGTTGTTGTAGAATTGTAGTTGATTAGAATACTAACTTTGACGTAAATGTCGAACTTCGACATAACAGAACTGTTAAGAGACAGACGGACGGACGAACGGACAGACGATGGAAAAGCGGGCACCTATGTTGCAAAGTCAGGAGGTCAGGGAGATATTTCATACAAGGTTTGATGGCTGTTTAGTCTTGTAGTTGATTAGAATACTAACTTTGACATAAATGTCGAACTTCGACATAACAGAACTGTTAAGCGACGGACGGACGGACAGACAGACGAACAGACAGACGAATGGAAAAGTGGGCACCTATGTCGCAAAGTCAGGAGGTCAGGGAGATGTTTCATGCAAGGTTTGATGGTTGTTTAGTCTTGTAGTTGATTTAAATACTAACTTTGACATAAATGTCGAACGTCGACATAAATGTTGACAGACGGACGGACGAATGGACAGACAAACGGAAAAGCGGACGCCTATGTTGCAAAGTCAGGAGGTCAGGGAGATGTTTCATGCAAGGTTTGATGGTTGTTTAGTCTTGTAGTTGATTAGAATACTAACTTTGACATAAATGTCGAACGTCGACATAAATGTTGACAGACGGACGGACGGACTGACGGACGGATGGACGGACGGACGGAAAATCGGACGCCTATATCGCACCCTGCTACAAGCAGGTGCGATAAAAAGTAAATAGCTTTTTTTTTTTTTTTTTTTTTTTGTCGTCTGCTGAATTAGCCCAGATAGTGGTACTTGTAATTCGATACCTGCGAGCACCAAGTGTTATAACTTAGAATTGGTTTCTAACCAGGAAGACTCTGCCTGGAATGTCCGCGAGGGGCATATGACAATATTATGAACAATTGCCATTTTGAAGATTATTTCCCGCCGATGCTAGGTTTCTACATACGTCACTTTTTACTCGTTTAATAAATTACGGTCTTGGTTTTGCATATCGCATGTTGAAGACACAAAAACAGAACACTTTACATGGAAACGAAAGTTTTGAAGATTGCTCTATAAACCCGTAAAGATAATGTTATTAATGTATATACTGTAAGAGAATAACATAACATAATATTCATTTATACCCTGATAAATGCGGGTTAACGTCCTAACAACCGCAGGTTGTTACTCTTATTAAGGGAGCTAACTGCAACTGACTATCAGAAGGAGTTAACTGCAATTGCTTTACGAGTATGGCCCATGCTAAATGGGATTGGGAACAGCATTTTTTATGAATCGCACCAGTAAAGAGGGGGGCATGCTTATACAATAAGCGGTTAACCAGTACACTGAACCCCATTCCGCCAGAAACTTGTAACTGCCAATCTTGAAGCAGTGGAAGGAGCGAATGACAGTAGCAAATACATGTGTTTCATGATAAGTGGGGATCGAATCGCGTTCGATTCCCGCCGGTGCGATATCATTTTTCCAATAAAGTCAGTGCAGACAACTTCTACCTCGAAAGGAGATATTTGCATCTTTGCATGAGGGTAAAAAGAAAGAGCTTTCCACAGAGAGAGAGAGAGGAAGAGAGAGAGAGAGAGAGAGAGTTTGCAAAACTTGTAAGATTCTGGCTCGTCCATTTTAAGTACATCCGGCTATGAGATTTAGATATTCCTAGAGAAAAATGGCTAAACTGTTTTTGCAAACAGTGAATACCCTGACCAGACGACGCGTTCTATCATCTCAATATGACTTAAATATTTTCTTTTCTTTTTTCTTTTATTTTTTATTGTTGAAAGAGACAGAAGACACCTAGTCACCGACATCATTAAGTGGTGACTTGAATGGACTGTCCTAACCCTGGTCCAGTCAGCAGCCGTCCAGGCCTCGATCCGAGCAGTGTAGATACATTCCAGCGTGTCCGTTTCAAATGAAATGTATCCCTACTTTAACCCTCGAAGCGCTTAGCATATTTAGCAGACGGCATTTTCATTTTCTTTTTCTTCTTATTTTCCTGCGTAAATTAAGCGTGGCGTAACATGTGAATCGTCTTCTAGGCAGACGATTCACATGAAATGTTCAGCCTTATTTTCACTGTAAAATACTAAAACAGTTAGAGCGACATCTCCTCTAGAATTTTCAGCAGTGCTTCGGGGGTTCAAATTATTTTCTTGGCAGCCGCAGCACGTGCAAAGTGACACGGGAAAAATGGGTCAGCCTGGATAAAAGTGCGTGTCACATGAAAACGAATGTAGGAAGACTCAGGCGACCATCACCCTTAATCCAAAACTAAAACTGGGCGATTTGAAATCATCTGAGGCTTTGGGCCAAATACGTCACCGGCCTTGCGCATTGGGGCTACCAACTGTTGTTCGGATATACCCTTCGATACTTGCAGCTGAAACATAAAAAATCAGTCGCAGAGTTGATTGTCGGAAGCAGAACTATTTATGTAAGTGGGAACATTTTGCAGTCTGATCCTGCTGCCGCCAGCTGTAGTTATACGGGTATTTATTGTATTTGCAGTTGTAACAATTTTTGTTTGATTATCGTCGTGTGAGAGAATGATCTGAGTGGTCAAACTTACCTGTACAAAATAATCTATCGCCACTCGCAAATACTCGCAAACACTCCAAATATCATGGGTACACTGAGGTCCGCTGAATGTCCTCGGAATATCGAGGGCATAACTTCGAGTAAAATTTTTTCACTCAAAGTGGTTTACTCCAAACCACTCTGCGGAAAATCGCGGATTGTAAAATTAGTCCGCGAAATGAAAATAAAAATGGTTCTTTTACCCGAGCCGTACTGTAGGTGTGCCCCCCGGGCCGGCGCTGGTGGGGGCCATCCCCAGGGGCTCTCACTATGCTCACTTGGGGGCCTCAGGGGCTAGGGCCTAGGGGAAGCAGCCGCACCCCCGGGGGAGTCTTCTAGACGTGCATACGGAGTTGTTTGTCTGCGTGGGAGCGTCTTGACATGCATATGGAGTTGTTTGTCTATGTGGGAGCCCCTTTGGGGCCCAAAAAAAGTGGTGCATTCACCCCTCCCCCCCCCCCCCCCCCCCCCCCCCCCCCGCATGGGTATATCGGATGTCGCCAAAAAGTTGTGCATTCGCCCCCCCCTACTGCTATATTTCTTGTTTTCTCAACATCTGTCTAATTACCAGATCTCGTTCTCAACTGCATCAGTGTTGCATATGAAAGTTGTATTATGGTTGGGATTGAAGGTTGGATGGAGATAATATGATGTTGATTCAACGTCAGACAATCAGCGTTGAAGCCTAACGTTGAATCAACGTCAGCTAATCAACGTTGATTCAACGTCAGCTAATCAACGTTGATTCAACGTCAGCTAATCAACGTTGATTCAACGTCGTCATTTCAACGTCCATCCAACTTTCAAATCCAACCACATTTCAACGTTGTGGTCTGACGTTGATTCAACGTTGAAATGCCCACTGGGTGTACATTGGCAAGGCCCTGAAGTGTCCCTACAATGTATTCTCTCTCTCTCTCTCTCTCTCTCTCTCTCCCTCTGTATTGAAATCATAGCCTGCACATAGCTTAGACCTGTGCGCAAGATTTGCCGATAGCACGATGTCTTTTGCATCACAGCAGGTGCTCGATGAATTTTAAACATACATTAAACTGTCATTACCTTTGCTCTCATGACTCATCTTCCTTTGATTTCCAGAATGTGTTTTCTTTCTTGCCATATCGCGTTTACTGTTTGCTCACAAATTAAGTGAAAACGTTTCTCAGCTGTTTGTTACAAGTCAACCACTGTTTACATCCGGAAGCTAAATTGGTTATTAGCGCAACCGCATTTCGCAAACTGAGTTCATCCGCGGACCTAACGACAAGCGATCAAGCGTTATTTGTGGCTCAAAAACAATAACAAACTTATAAGTGAAATGCAGAGCAAACATTTTATAAGCACCTTTTTGTCGTAAACTATAACAGATTTTCTTCGAAGACAATTTGGAAAGTAGCGATTTAATAAATTGTTTTATCTATTGTCACGGTGACCATGCGCATTACCCCAAACCACCCCATATCACCCCAAACCATATTATGTATAAATGTATTCATTCAGAATCAGAAAGTTTACTGATGATACGCCCACCAGGACTTGTGATATGGGAAGTTAGTCCCTAGCTCTCACCAGAGAGGTAAACCTCTCATTGACTTTGCTGCACTTGTATTATTGATTTACAACCAATGTAAGATAAACAAGGGCATCACAGACTTTTTGACAAGACCATAAATTGTAATTATTGTATACATCAGAACGAAAAAAGCACTTTCTTCGTTGCAAGCCAAATATAGGGTATTCTCCAGAATAAACGTTCGGTTAATTAAATCAATAAGTTGATCTTTTATAAGATGATGAGGTAACGTAGTATACAGTGCAATAGCGGGGTTTTTTTTATCAGATGAGCGAATCATGGCCGATGGGTCTCTGTTTTGGATATACGCAAACATTGAAGACACAGATCAGACAAAGCAGAGTGCTGCGACTGAAAATGTTGAACTGTATTTACAGTTTTGCATATAATATAATGTATATCTGATGTTCAAGATATTTACAAACTGAACATTGTGGTGCAAGTTTTATCAAATTCCATCAAGAAATGAGGAAGTTATTTGAGTTTTTAGCTTTTGTAATTGTTGACATGGGCGCCGCCATTTTGAATGTTTGATGAGGGACTGAAAAATTAAAAAATGACAATAAAACTTTCTGTTAGACAGGAAACAATGCACTTTTAGCGAAAGTAAGTTGCTATTATACCAAAGAAGACATATGCAGAAAGATGGCCAGAAAGACAGCATTTGATGTTTTTGCATATCTGAGTTATTCAGTTTATGCATATTTAATTAGGTGAAATCTTCATCTCAGCTAATGTAAGTCTGTAACTTTAAACAGATTATTAATATTGTGAATATTTTCCTTTAACTCGTATAGGACACACTGAGAATCTTCCAGATCCATTTTAAATTTAAGGGGTGTCGGAGTTTGTTTACTTATTTGTTGTAAGGTTTACTGTAGATTAAGCAATCAGGGTTGACCCTGATCAGATGTCGCACTCATTCTGAGGCGTCTGATCTGGGTCTACACGGTTTACCAATGTCCCAAAAGAGGCTTATTTGGCCATATCTATTTTTAATTTAAGTGGTGTCAAGACTTTTTTGTACATTTACCAAAAATCCTGTACATAAAGCAAACAGTGTTGACCCTGATCAGAGTCGGCGTTCTGTGGCCTCTTATCTGGGTCTGCATCGTTTGCAAATGTCCGCAAAATGCCTTTGGACAGATTCATTTTAAATTTAGGTGATTTAAGTTTTTTTTTTTTTTTTTTTTTTTTTTTTTTGTTTTGTTTTGTTTTTTTGTAAGATTGCAAAAAATAAAAAATAAAAATAAAAAAAATCTGCACTGTAAGTAAATAATGACGCCGCATTCTGCGGCATCTAATCAGGCTCTACACTATTTGCCAAAGCCCCCCAAAAATGTCTTTAGACAAAATTTCTAGGGTGGAAACGACCAGGATGGAAATGTCTCGGAGAGGGCGAAACGGCTCGGTCAGACTGGCCCACACGCATACTATACCAATAGTCAAAAACTATAGAACTACTTTGGTGTGCGCAAACTTTTCCTTGCTTTCAAAGTGCTGTGTTTAGACTGTCAAAATGAAATCGAAGTGAAAGAAAAGTGTACAAAATGACATGAAGTTTTCAAATTATATGGTTTTTTGGAATGATATTTCCAAAAAGATGACGTGCGGGTCAGCAAAATGCTACTCAACAGCAATATACACCACGATCATGGTGGTTTTATCGCTTCAGCTGGTAAGAAAAAGAATGGGTTCAAAATCTATAATGATGAATGGTGGTGTGATCAAAAACATGTCTATCTCGCTGATGGCTTGCTTTAAATTAAGTGATTTAAGAAGGATTCATTAACTCTAATTACAAGTGCTATGTTTCCTTAAAAGATCTGTATTTATTAATGTTGTTCGTGTGGGGTCACTGAGTGCATATTCCAAATTTCCTGTCAATAGAATTTGGAAAGGACAATACAATTCCTTTATTTGGCATTAAACATGTAATGTTATATAGCCTACAAAATACAGTGTAGTGAGAAATACATTTTTTTTTTCAGAGAAGCAAACTGATCTCTTGAATGACAGTAAGATTTTAGAGATCTATATAGACTGCTGTAAATGAACAATTAGAAAGTAAGAAAATATTAAAACTTTCTAATAGGTCTGTCAAGTTGTGAAATTTAGCCTCTTGAATATAAACCCTCAGCAAATATCCTGGCATATCCTAGTCAGATCTAATAGAAGAAAGAATATCATTCCATACCAACCCTCTCCTAAGGAGACAGCCCAGATGAAATGTCTAATCCCATCTTCTAGGTGAAATGGCCTCTGCATTGTCGCCTGCTGAATTCTCCATAAGATAGTACATATTAACACCAGATACATCAAATATTAGGGTCTTGGTCAAAACCCTCAGCAGGCGACATCCTGAAATATCCTTTAATATAACGCCTCATAGAAAACAGGATGGGTCACTCCATGCCATCCCCCTCCTAAGGAGACAGTCTGCATGAAATGCCACACCCCACCCTCTAGGAAAATAGGTCATCACATTGTCACCTGCTGAATACTCCCATAAATGATGCATATAAACAGTTGCATCAAAAATTAGTGTCTTGGTCAAACCCCTGTTACCCCTCAGCAGGTTACACCCTAAAATATCTTTACAATACCTCATAGAAAACAGGATGCACCATTCCATGCCAACCCTCTCCTAAGGAGACAGCTTGCGTGAAATGCAGGTCCCATCCTCTAGGAAAAGATGTCACCACATTGTCGCCTGCTGAATTCCCTGGAAATTAACACAAGTTATCTCACCAATTATAAGTCATATATCGGATTCAGTTTTTCCACAGCATAAATAAATTTTGTTATGTTTACCTGAGCTCTTTTGGACTGAGATAACATTAAGTTTTCAAATTTCATTAAAGATGGCCAGTGACAGAAATAAGAAGAAAAATATTTTTGCCATAGATCGCTATACAGCGGACGTACCAGCAAAAAGTAGTACTCATTTTCAACTACATTTAGGTTACTAAATTTGCATTTCTATCACCTCGTGGAATATTTTCATATCACCCTCTTTCTGTTGCAAGATTGTGGGCTGATATACGAAACTTACGTAACGCCATTCTGTACTTCTTGCATAAAAGAGTGTTTAAAGCGACTGTAACACGATAATCACGGAGAGTTATTTATTTGGGTATACCACAATTGGTGATATATGTCAAATATTTTTTGCTTAATTATTGACATAGTAACTGAATCTGCATTTTGATTGTACCAAATATCGCCTAAACCATGAGTTTCTAATATTGACTATTATATTTGTGATGCCCAGTTGGCGCCATCATTCATAGGTTATGTTATTTTCAGCATCATTCTTGAGCATGAGGTATGTTATTTTTGGCAAACTATTGTCATTCATTGTTAGGGGTGTGCAAAAATACCGGTACACTGGTATACCACGGCATTCGTTTGGCATGGTACGTACCGCGGTACACTTGCCTGTACGGTGGTATTCTGATGATTCTATTTTTAGCAACAGTCTATTGTAGAAAACCATTAATCTCCAAAATATTGACACATATGAAGGTGAAGGAGCTTGAAATGGTGTGAATTTCAGTTGCAAAAGGTAACCCTTAATTTCATAGACAATGGATGAGGTGAAATAATTATACCTGCAACTTTACTTGTTGTAAATACATGTATATTTAACAATGCATGTTGATACTTTATGAAAGTATAACAGCTGTTATAGGGATGTAAACAAGTATGCAGCTATAAAATTGATAATAAGCAGGAAGGTGTTACTAAAACATTAAGTGCTGGAAACGGGTCACACGAATCACCGAAATACCGGAATACTACCGAAATACCGGAATACCCGTGAAAAATATAGGTATACCTGTGAAAGACACCTATTAAAGACACCAATATTGGCTTTAATTAATCAATTAAGTAATATTAAGTCAACCTAATGGAAAAGGGATAATACTTTAACCTAAAATAATTTGCAAATTGTCTTTGAAGTGTTTTTTTTATTTGAAAACATTGTTGATAGTCGGCTAAATCAGAGCCGGAATACGACCGGAATACCCGTGAAAAACGTGAATTACCTACACTTCAAACGAAAAGTACATGCAGTACAGCTCAGGTAAAAGAACAAAAAAAACCCCAAAAAACTCTTCACCCCCAATATCGGCGTTTTGCGGACTTCTCCCAAACACTCGGAATCAAACCGAGTAAACGTAATATTCGGCGGACAACACTCGCAAGTCTGCGCAAAGTATGTGTTATGCAAAGTTGTGCGAAGTTACTCGGAATCGTAATGTTGTACCCGGAGACATTTTTCCACCATATAGAACAGTCTGCATGAAAGTTACATCGTCCACGCTCATGCGGATGCACAGGTTGATCTGAGTCTGCGCTGGTCGCAAAGGTCTTATTATCCCAAAAGTGTTTTCCAAATTTCCGCATTCTGATCCACCAAAATTAGGTCAATTCCCTTGTTTTCTTAAAATATTTACCAATGCTGCCTTGTTCCCTGAATATATTTGGGTGCTCCCTAGGTCCAAAGAAAACCCCAGTAGCCCCATTCACTGTTCGAGCACGTAACATGGGCCTCAACAACGCTCCATATGAAAAAGTACTGGATTCTTCGGCTCAGTCTACTCCGGCCACATAAGTGGGTCCGGCATGGTCATTTTTACTTAATATGCTGTAGAAAACAAAACAAACACATGAAAATCACAAAGAGAATCAAACATCTGCCCCCAATCGACGAATAACATATTTATATTTGGTATTCCTGTAACTGCCTTTTCCCATGCAACAACCGCACGCGCTCAGTATAAATGACGTACTATGGTAAAAGACCGGGAAATTCTCAGTCGCGTGCAGCAACCGCACGTGTCAATATAAACCAACTTAAAGGGGCGCTTCTGCTATCAAAGAGGCATTGAATCAGTAAGACAGCCCATGTGAAAAGGGTGTCTGTCACACAAAAACATACACTTTACGCACACAAGGGGCAAGAGAGACTAATGACAATTCAAATGAGTGAGTGAGTTTTTTTTACGTCCCAGTAACAAGCTAGGTCATATAGTATCTCGTATATATATATATCTCAAATAGTTTTCAAGTTATAGAGTGGACAAAAATATATTACAGAAATCACTAAAATATTTTCGGTGTTCAATGGGCCATAACTCCAAAAGTAGGCTCTATCGTCAAAGTATATGAACTGTTGAAATGATTAATAGCTTATGAATAAGCCCACCCCGGAAAAGTGTGCGGGCTCGACAAGACCTACATAGTGTTGACTGGGCCGTTTTTAACTCCAGTTTAAACCAAAATTACGTCGGTACAAAAGTATGATTTACAATGCTCTTATAATGAACCAGACCACAAAACGTACTATAGTACAATGCGACCAGCAAAGACTCGGGTCAGTTTGTGCATCGACCCACTATTTAAAGCAAGCTTCTTGGATAGCCCGGAGTCCGAAGAAGGTGCATACTGTACGATCAGCGAAGGATCTGATCAGAATGTGATGTTACGGTCACACTGTTTATCCCGCTTTGGACAGCCCGGCTATCGAAGGTAAATACGATCAGCGATTGCTCTGATCAGAATGTGCAGTTGGGCAGATTGACCCAAGTCTTCGCTCGTCGCACAAGACGTTTTGTTAAACCCATAGATTGTAGGCGGTACATACGATTAGCGAAGGCTCTGATCAGACTACTGATGTGCAGGCTCAGAGTGTGCAGGCTAATTCGTCTCTTCGTACAAGTTATTATAGGTTTTACCATGCACAGACCCATGCGCGATTTGTTTCTGCAAACCATAACGCTTAACATTCTGGGTAAAGTTTTCAACAGACATTTTGAAATATTTCTATCATTCTTCCAAGAAAACAGGATTTGCATTTCATGCAAATTGTCTCCATTGCAGGAAATGTCAAATCCTGTTTTCTTGGTAATAAAACAACTAACGATTTTTTTTCTTTTTTCTTTTTTTTTTTTTTTTTTGTCGTCTGCTGAATTAGCCCAGACAGTGGTAATTCGATACCCGCGAGCACCAAGTGTTGTGTCTTTGAGCAAGACACTTTATCCTCGTATCTTAGTATTGGTTTCTACCCAGGAAGACGCTGCCTAGAATGTCCGCGAAGACATATAGCAATATTATGTGAAGATGCCTTCCCGCCGATGCTAGGTTTATACGTGCATCTCTTTTACTCGTTCAATAAATTACGGTCTTGGTTTTGCATATCGAATGTTGAAGACACAAAAAACAGAACATTTTACTTGGAAACGAAAGTTTTGAAGATTGCTCTATAAGCCGTTAAATCTAATGTTATTAATGTATATACCGTAAGAGGATAACATAACAATATTCATTTGTACCCTGGTAAATGCGGGGTAACGTCCTCACACTGCAGGGTTTTAATCTTTGAAGGGAGCTAACTGCAACTGACTATTAAAAGGGAGTTAACTGCAATTGCTTAACTAGTCTGGCCCATGCGAAACGGGATGGGGAACATCGCTTTTTTTACGAATCGCGCCAATCAAGCTTATAAAATAAGCGTTTAACCAGTACACTGAACCCTCTTCCTCCAGAAACTTGTAAATGCCAATCTTGAAGCAGTGGAAGAAGCGAATGACCGTAGCAAATACATGTGTTTCATGTTAAGTGGGGATCGAATCGCGTTCGATTCCCGCCGGTGCGATATCATTTTTCCAATGAAGTCAGTGCAAACAACTTATAGCTCGAAAGCAGACGTGTCATATTTATATGAGGGTATAACGAAAGAGCTTTCCAGAGAGAGAGAGAGAGAGAGAGAGAGAGAGAGTTTGCAAAACTTGTAAGATTCTGGCTGGTCCAGGCTATGAGATTTGGTTATTCCTAGAAAAATGGCTAAACTGTTTTTGCAAACAGTGAAACCTGACCAGACGCCGCATTCTATCATCTCAATATGACTTTTTTTTTTTTTTTTGCTGTTGTTGTTGTTGTTGAAAGAGGCATAAGACATCAAGTCACGGTGATTTAAATGGACAGTCGTATCCCTGGTCCAATCATCAACCGTCCAGGCCTCGATCCGAGCAATGTAGATACATTCCAGCGTGTCCGTTTCTGTCTCCCTTGTCAAATGAAATGTATCCATACTTTAACCCTTGAAGCGCTTAGCATATTCTGCAGAGGGCATTTACATTTTTTTCTTATTTTCCTGTGTAAATTAAGCGTGACATTACACGTGAATCATCTGCTGGGGCAGACGATTCAAAAGAAATGTTCATCCTAATTTTCACCGTAAAATACTAAAACAGTAAGATCGACATCTCCTCTAGAACTTTCAGCAGTGCTTCGGGGGTTCAAACTATTTTCTTGGCAGCAGCAGCACCTGCAAAGTATTTTTTTTTTTTTTTTTTTTTTTTTTTGCGGGGAGAGCGCTATATATAAAATTTCGCGATGTATTCAGGGTAATATTTACACAGATTGATGCAACGATTCTCATATTTATAAAGGCGTGCTGCTGGAACACATTATTTATATTAATATATTTATATTATATTTAAAATAATATCCATACAAGCTCCATGGATGTAAGGATGTCGTTTCTCATCATGATTGCATTGGTTGTTTAATCTGCGTAACTTTCAAACATGCGTAAATGATTAACTTTCGGTGTGTCGTGTTTGAGACTTACTTCTGGCCATATATTTTCTTATATATAAAATTATTCACTCAACTGATAAATATTTTATACAAAAAGTCGTATGTACTTTTCGTTTGAAGAGTAGGTAATTCACGTTTTTCACGGGTATTCCGTTTTTCACGGGTATTCTGGTCGTATTCCGGCTCTGATTTAGCGGACTATCAACAATGTTTTCAAAAAAAAAAAAAAAACACTTCAAAGACAATTTGCAAATTATTTGAGGTTAAAATATTATCCCTTTCCATTAGGTTGACATAATATTACTTAATTGATTAATTAAAGCCAATACTGGTGTCTTTAATAGGTGTCTTTCACAGGTATACCTATATTTTTCACGGGTATTCCGGTATTTCGGTAGTATTCCGGTATTTCGGTGATTCGTGTGACCGCTGGAAACTGCTGACTTATGGTCCTACATGTATCTCCAGTCTTCAATCTCCACTGCTGAGTTTTAATTCAAAATATAAATTTCTGTTACAATATACAATGTAAATCAATATTTCAAATGTAACTCATAGACCATCAGATGTTGGCATATCAACCAAATGGCCACTACTCCTGACAACTTCACAATGACCTCTGCAAAATTTAATACTGTTGCGGTATACCATGGTACGTACCACGGTACTCTGCTAAATACCACAGTATACAGTGGTACTTTATTTTTTTGCGGTACCCAGCCCTATTTATAGTAATTAATTTACACCAATAATGAATCATGTTGTTTTCTCATAATACATAATGGAACTAGACCCAGTTCTCTCTATAAAGACTAGATATATTGGTGGGTTGTCTCATACCTAGAATGTTCGTCTTTTCGTCACATGGTCAAAGTTTTTGTGTTAAAGTTTATATTTTTTGAAGACCCTTTGATGGATTTCATTCATGTTTTGCATGATGGTAGATATAGGTCTAAAGTTTTTATCAGCACCATTCCCACCCCGGGGGTGGCCTTGGGGTCAAGGTCACGGATTTAGAATTTTCATAAAAAAGTCAAAGTTTTTTGTGTTTAAGTTTATATAGCTATATCATCAAGACCCTTGAGGAATTTCATTTATATTTGACATGTTGGTAGATATCGGCCTAGAGTCTTACTCAGCATGATTCCCACCCCTGGTGTGACCGAGGTCAAGGTCACAAACTTAGATTTTCATATAAAAGTAAAAAAACATTGCGTTTAAGTTTATATAGCCATATCATCAAGACCTTTTGTTAAATTTCATTATCCCCTAACTGAAATGTTGAGTGGATATAGCTATCAGCAAGGAATCTGTTCATCTGTCCGTCCGTCCATTGAAGCATTATTCGTTCATACTTTATTTTTGTCTTAGGGTCAAAGTTTTTATGTTAAAGTTTATAAGACCTTATATTATGAAGACCCTTTGATGGATTTCATTCATATTTGGCCTGATGGTAGATAGAGGGCTTAAATTTTTATCAGCACCAACCCTATCCCAGGGGATAACCTTGGGGTCAAGGTCACAGAATTTTCATGAATAAGTCAAAATTTTTGTGTTTATGTTTATATGGCTATACCATCAAGACCCTTTGAGGAATTTCATTTATATTTTACATGTTGGTAGATATAGGTCTAGAGTTTTTACTCAGCATCATCCCCATCCCTGGGTATGACCTTGAGGTCAAGGTCACAGACTTAGAAATTTCATATAAAAGTTAAAAAAAATTGCATCTAAGTTTATATAGCTATACCATCAAGACCTTTTGTTGAATTTCGTTATCCTCCTACCAAGAGGGGATATAGCTATCAGCATGGAATCCGTCCATCCATCCATCTGTCTGTCCATAAATGCATTATTGTGCACCCAATAACTCCTAACTATCCTTTGAGCTATTTTCAGGAAACTGTCAGGTTGTAGAGGGCATTTGGTAGAGGTGTCAGGTACAAGAAAGACAACTCAAACTGACTTGGTCCATGAGTTATCTCCCCTTGTCTCCAGAATTGTAAAAATTTTGTGCAAACCATAACTTTAAAACACGTTAAGATATTCATGATACTTCACCGGTATGTAGAGAACATTGAGTAGGCATATCACATTCAAGAATGACACTCTAACTGACTCCATTCTGCAGTTTTCTCCCTTGGTTATTTAAATCTTGTGTGGGCAATAACTCTAAAAATTCTTTAAGGTGGTACTAAAGTAGGAGGAAAAATCATATTCTGTTCTGTTCACGGGAGGTAACAACATGTCGTAATCCAAAATACATTTGGTTTTTGAAGTTATTCAATTCTTTTTCAATTACAATTTAGCACATTGTCTTGAGAAATGAAATATAGACTTGCATTTTTATCTGAAATATGGAAAGAAAATTTTTTTTTTTATGACTTGCCATAAATCGACACACTGATCGCTGAAAGTTTCTTGGATTATTTTTATTTATTTATTTTTTGGCTGTATTTTCCAATTCATAATGTTAAGGCTCGCAAAAAACAAAAATTCAAAGACAGTTTTGTTTGAAGTTCTCTAGAAAATTTCTAAAGCAGAAAAATGCATCTTCGTATGCAAACGATTGTGTATTGTCACTCCGGGTACCTATTACCGGCATACACATATTATCGGGTATTGAGAAATCACGGCCCCCGCCCATCGGGGCTGGCGAAATTGATGGGCAGCCTGACGCCTCCAAGGCAGAGCTCCGGGTAAAAGTCCCACAAATTTGGAGGCATTTTCTCTATATGTTAAATCGCAACTCAATCAAATATCAAGTGTAGTCAAAAGTCATTCTCAGTAAGGTCTGACAGCAGATAGAAAAAAAAAAAAAAAAAAAAAAAATCAAGGAGTATGTGTGTACTCATTTGAACACATAATTGCTTAAAATTCTGTATCTGCCCATTTAAAATGTCAGGACAATTCATTAGCTGAAATAATACCAAGAAAATTAATTAATTTTGAATCCCACCATCTCAGTGCTACCTCTCTGTCTCTCTCTCTCTCTCTCTCTCTCTCTCACACACACACACACACACACAAACACACACACACACACACTTGCCACCAGTCTGACAATTTAACCAGCCAACACATTGGAAGGCAGTAAATGTACTTGTTAATCGATATACAAAATGTAGTTTAAAATGGTATGATGAAATTATCCAGATGAGAATTCTGTATGGTTATTTCTTTGGAAAAGATATTATCTTAATCCTTATCTGGATAATTATGCACTCCTGTGTTAACATTTATATAGTATTTTGCTCACTATCACCAATTTGAATAACCCTGTCCACTTATTTGAGGTAACCAAACCTTAAGTTTTAAAGGGATGCTCTAAATTTTGTTTTTATTTATTGGTAGCTATATCATGGTTAACTTTAATGCCAAAGAAAACAACCATACAGAAACCTAAGATGGATAACTTATCAGAGAAAGTGTCACATCACAATATTGTGTCCAGATTAATCAATTTGAGTGACCCTGCCCACTATCTAAGGTAACCAAAGTTTGCATTTTGAAGATTAACCCTGTATTTTGATATTATTTGTTCATATTTATACAGAACATAACTCTCCAAATCAAATGAACATAGGAAAGCCTCAAAATGATTGTTTGTTTATAATGAAAATATGCCAGAATATGTATATCACAATACAGCTATCATGGTACAGCTGTATTTAGTCAGTGTCGTGAGATTTTCACTCATTTATTAATCCACCCATGGTGTAGGTATATAAATTTAACCCTGTACTTTGTTCTTATAAAGTTATATGAGTTACTTTATAAAATGAAATAATACACTAATATTCAGCTGAATAGGTTATCTTCTAATAAATATTCCCCAAAAATGTAGCTTTTCAAGATATGATTACATTTGTCTTTTGATGTCCACTCATTTAACACACTTAAGCCACCCAGTATGCATTTTCTAAAATAGTTCAGCAGTTAGTTTCTATTTCTTGCCAAGTAAATGAATGGATGCATAGAATGTATAGATAAGTTATCTGATAGAAATTACTCAGAAAATATTCTAATTTTCAAGAAAAGGCTACATTTGTCTTCTGGAGTATAACTTTCAAATAAGGCTCAGTATTTTTTCTTGTTAGACACATGTTTTACATTTTGAAATGGAATGGTTTCTGCGAAATCTGATCTGGGTCTACACTGTTTGCTCAGGCCTGTCTGTCTGAATACGTAGAGTAAGTATGGAAATTCGATCAAATCGAATCCCTTCAGAAATCATCCTGGATCCGCCCCTGATTCATAAAAAAATGCTGGGTCCGACTCGTAAAATTCATCTTCAAGGCATATGCAATTAGCTCCCTTTAAACAGTAAACCCTAAAGAGTGAGGACCTTACTCCGCATTTACCAGGGTATAAATAAATATAAGTACTGTTATTCTTTTACATTATGTATATATTGAGAACATTATAATTATTAAAATACCTAGAAAATGAACAGTCACAAAGCAACATTTCCCTTGCCCCGCATTAAGAAACCCCGTGCTCGTAGCGGTACGTCACATGAAATCGTGGCGGAAACTTCTTCGGGAGAAAAACAAACTTATTTTATTGAGCCTTTTCTCGTCAGAAATGTATACGAAACGTATAAAAAAAAATAAAGAACCTAAATATTGGAACAGATAGGCCTATGCAAACAGTGTAGACCCAGATCAGACGCCGCAGAGAACAAGAGAATGGAACTAATTTGGGGGAATAGGGGAATTGGCCTCTGGGCTTTTCAAGATCGTCCTCCAACTATATTCGTTTCTTAATTAAAGCCAGTATTGGTATCTTCACAGGTATTCCTGCATTTTAACTTCGTAATACATTAACCTATAGATAATGTGCTATTCTATTCTGTTATTCACCCCCTCCACAGAAAAAACGACCTTTCAGTCGTTATAAAGTCTTAATTCAGAAGGTCCCTTTAACAGTTACCTGTATGACGTAGTTCCTCCCACTCAAATGATCACGTGTCAGTTTCTTTTCTGTGGACTTTGAATGTTCAAGGATTATTATTCTGTGTTAGAAAAAATGGATTAAAATTATTCTACACGGTTAAAATTTTTATATCCTTGACTTTCTCTGGTTCTATATTCACTCCTTCTACTATCTATGTACTTATTTTCGAAATATCGATCTTAGATTTCTTGTTTTCTCAATGTTAAATTTCTTCCTTTGTTTCCGCGTCAGTCGATGCATTTCGCCCGCGGCAACTGTGGCCATTTAAAAGCTAAATGGGATACACATTTATCTTGTCTTACTTGTAATTCTTGCACACGTATCTCTCCGTGTTATATTTGTAGTTCCTGGACAGAAAAAGTTTGGAACCTAGCAGAAAGAAGACGCCTTCATGCTACTAGAAAATCAGTTATGACGCAGAAGAGAAAACAGAAGAAATCAAAGAAATCCAAGAAGTCCCAGTCAGACATGTCTGACAGCGGGACAGTTGATGGGAGCACCGCCCCTCATAGCTTTACTGCTCGGGGCAGGACCCATCAAGGTGGCAGCCTGGCGGACTTAGAGTCTGACCGGGCACTAAGCCCACCAGTCACCAGTCAACCAGTCACCAGTCAACCAGTCACCAGTCATCCAGTCACTGGGCAACTTATCTCCGTTCATCCAGTCGCCAGTCAACCAGTCACCAGTCAACCAGTCACCAGTCAACCAGGCACCAGTCAACTAGGCTCCAGTCAACCAGGCATGGGTTTACAGTCAATCCCGTATGACCTACAAACACAAATTCCGCCTGGTTATATTCCTATAAATGTGCCTGTACAAAGCTACGCTCCGTCCATAAGTAGCCATATTTCACAGGGTAGTGTCCACAGACTATCCAATGTCTTTATTCCTGGTTAGGAACGTTCTAATAGACTAGAACTTCCTAATCCAGCTTCTTCCTCTAGACAGATTATTCCACTCGAACCTGATTTTTCCCAGGTCTCAGATCCGAGTGTAATGATTGAGCTTCCAAATTCAAATGATTTATCTATCTCCAGACCTTCAAGGAAGGATCAGTCTAAAAGAGAGCATAAATCTAAAAAGAGAAGAAGACATCGATCGTCCTCTTCTTCTATCTCTACTTCCAGATCAGACTCTTTGAGTTCTTCTCGGCGAAAGAAAAATTCAAAGAGATCTACGCACTCTCATAAAAAGAGAAGAAGACGATCGATGACGCCTTCTTCTTCATCAAATTCCTCCCAATCTCAACTTGACATTGGTAGATATACAAGGGCTCATAAATCTCCCCAGGTTGTTCAAACGCCAACTCCAATACAACCTGAGGAGACTAATTTTAGTCAAATCACAAATCAACCTATTAATTACGATCAGATTCAGCCGAATCTCACTCGACAGAATAAGGAGTCAGATTCGGAAACTGAATCCGAAGTCTGGTCATTTGATCGTGCGATTAACGAGGTCTTCCGGCTTCTTCCTCCTGAGTTATGCCCCAAAACTCAGCAGGATCAAGCTCCATTAAAACCTCTCTCTGGGATCGAACAATTAATGGAGTCTCGTTCCACTCCATTACTTGTCCTCCCACAATCCAAATTAGTACAAAATACAACAAAATATATTCAAAATAGACTAGAATCGGACAAATGTTCAAGAGATTGGATTTGTCCGCAAAGCTTGGTTTCGGCTCTTGCTCCGACTAAATTCTACAAGAGCCAAAACCAATATTTGCCAACTGATAATATCCCTCAATTAGAAGCGGATGCGTCGCTCCTAGACATTTCTAATAAAGGAAGAGCTTCTATTCCGCTCAAGAATCTAGAAGCATGGGAAAGGAAGGCTAGAAAACTAGTCGCTATTAATTCTCATGCTGATCTATTTTCTTCAGCTGCCTTCCTTTCATTACAACAGGAATCGATGTCGGTTGCGGCCCTTTCCAGACTTCTGGAGGCCGTAGCCAAATCGATTAAACATGCTACTGCCATGTCTACACTTTTAACTACTGAATTATTCCAAGCTAGGAGGGACGCAGCCCTAGCTTCGTCTAAACTACTACTCGACAATTCCACATACGAGTTAAGGAACGCTCCTATTAACTCAAAATCCTTATTTGACGGCAGGATAAAAGAAATAGCTAAATTAAACTTCGAAGCTCAACAGCAAAGGTTTCTAGCTTCTACATCCATTCAGTCACAATCTCATTCTTATAAGCCTCCTTCGCAGAGCAGAGCTTTCAAGATACCTAAATATCCTGCTAAACAAACAACATCCAGACCTAAACCTACGCAGTCGTATAGGTCCAAAAATATTCCTCAAAGCTCATCTTCTCACATTAAGAAAGATAATATCAAGAGGACTGGTAACATCCGTCAGTTCCCCTCCTCTAAACCTGCCTCTTCCTCCGCAAGATTATGAAGGCCCGCCCTTTCCACTGCCTGCTCTTCCGCTCGCGGACATTCCAGTGGGAGGACGATTGGCCCATTTTGCGGAAAAATGGGAGGAAATAACAGACAACAAATGGGTCCTCTCTATCGTACGAAACGGATTCAGGATACCATTCATCAAAATTCCTCCTTTGTCATCTGTTCCGATCAGAATGAGTCAATCCTCCTCCCCGTTTCTCAGAGAAGAGATCGAAAATCTTCTCAACAAACGGGCAGTGGAAAGGGTACAGAATCCGGAAACTCCCGGCTTTTATTCCCGGATATTCCTTGTGCCAAAAAAGAACGGAAAGTTTCGTTTAATATTAGACCTGTCTTTATTAAACCGTTACATAGAGAAACAAGCATTCAAAATGGAGACAGTCAAATCGGTAAGACAAGCGATGAGACTCAACGATTGGGCTGTCTCCATAGATTTAACAGATGCATATCTACATGTGCCGATACATCGTCAATCCAGGAAGTATCTTCGTTTCGTACACGAAGATCAAGTATATCACTTTTCGGCCCTACCGTTCGGAATGTCCCTAAGTCCGTTAATTTTCTCGAAACTGATGGACGTTATTGCAGCTTTTCTACGCCAACGTGCCATATCAGTTTTTCCATACCTAGACGATTGGCTGATAAAAAATCTGATTCACAACCGTCTGATTACTCAGACAAAGATTTGCATTCAAACTATTCAAAGCCTAGGTTTTCTGCCAAATCTCAAGAAGTCAGACCTCTTTCCTGCTCAGAAATTCACCTTCATAGGTATGGAATTTCTGACGCAACAAAATTTAGTCAGGGTTCCAGCGGATCGTGTACAGAACCTAATTCTAACAATCAAGAAAATAATGTCAGCAAAACATGTATCGGCACGAACTTTCCTTTCTCTTTTGGGCAAACTCAGTGCTGCAGCAGACCTTGTTCTCCTGGGCAGACTGCACTTACGTCCTCTTCAGATGTGCCTGCTGTCAGTCTGGAAACCTCATATTCTTCCTCTCGATCACCCGATCTCGATAAACGGCATGATTCGATCTCACTTACAATGGTGGATAAACCCCATTCGATTCGAGACAGGGACTTCAATCCATCCTCCAGACCCCAAATTCTTCCTTTATACGGATGCCAGTCATTACGGATGGGGAGCTCATTTAGAGCCGACAACACTGTCCTTTCATGGTCGCTGGACAGAAAACCAATCCCAGCTCCATATCAATATGTTAGAAATGATGGCCATACGATTAGCACTGAAACAAGCCAAAACATTTATTCACCATTCTTGCATCATGATATCCACAGACAACACAACGGTGGTCTCATATATCAACAAACAGGGTGGCACTCATTCCCCCAATCTTTGCGTAGAAGTTTGGAAAATACTCAATTGGTGCCTGGAACAAGACATAGTTATCAGAGTACGTCACATCCCAGGCAAATTCAACATTCTTGCAGACCGCCTCTCAAGACTAGACAAACCTATCAAGACAGAATGGGCTCTGGATCAAACAGTTGCGAATTCAGTATTCCAGATGCTCAACTTCCCAAATGTGGATCTGTTTGCAACAAGATTCAACCACAGACTCCCATTATATGTCTCTCCAGTACAAGACTACAAAGCACTAGCGATAGATGCCCTGTCCATGGACTGGAATCATCTTCATGCATATGCTTTTCCTCCTTTTATTCTGATACCTGCTGTTCTAGAGAAAATCCGACAACATCAGTGCAGAATAGTTCTCATAGCTCCGTTCTGGCCACAGCAACAGTGGTTCTCAGAACTTCTTCTTCTATTAGTGTCAGCTCCGATTCGTCTGCCACTAATTCCAAGACTACTGACTCAATCCAAAGGAAGATTTGTACATCAAAACCTCCCAATTCTCGACCTTCACGCTTGGGAGTTATCAAACAATCAATCAGAGATAAGAAATTTTCACAAAACGTTGCAGATTTTGTCTCCAGATCAAGAAGAGCATCTACACAAAAAGTCTACGATGCAAAATGGACCATCTTCTCTAATTGGTGTCATACAAAAAAGGTTAATCCGATCTCGGCCCCTATTACAGTTATAGCCGATTTCTTAATCTTTCTTTTTTCGGAAAAGAAATGTCAGATTAGTACTATTAAAGGTTATAGATCTATGATCTCTAACACTTTAAAATTCAAAACTGGTAATAGAATCGGATCTAATCCAGTTTTATCTGAACTTATCAGATCCTTTGAACTTCAACGACCAGTACAAAGATCTCTTACACCTAAATGGGACTTATCATGGGTTTTAGTATGTCTACAAAAACCACCTTTTGAACCTCTTGATAAGGCTTCTAAATTTCACGTTACTATTAAGACAGCCTTTCTCTTAGCTCTTGCCACTGCTAAAAGGTGTAGTGAAATACATGCTCTAGCTATGGATTCACAACATTTAAGATTTAATCAATCTGATGGTTCAGTTTCCTTGATTCTTAAATCTGGTTTTTTAGCAAAAAACCAGCTTCCTTCTGTTAAACCAGATCCTATTGTTGTTCCTAGTCTTGCTCGAATATGTAAATGGGAACATACTGACAGACTTCTTTGCCCCGTTAGGGCTCTGAAATTCTATCTCAAAATGACTAGCTCTTATCGCCAAAATAGAACTAGACTTTTTCTTCCTGTTAAAGGCAATAAGGATATCTCTAAAGATACTATCTCGAGATGGATATCTTACACTGTTAAACTTGCCTATAGGAAACTCACTAAACGAGATATCTCTTTCCTTAAAATCAAAGCTCATGAAGTTAGAGCTCTTTCCTCTTCTTGGGCTTTCTTCGACAAAGTTCCTCTCAATGATATACTTCAAGCAGCGGTTTGGAATAGTTCATCAACTTTTGCCAAATTCTATCTCAGAGACATGTCTCAACAAGCACAGAATCTCCAAAGTTTGGGCCCCATTGTAGTGGCCCAAAAAGTGGTGGGGGGCCAACAGCAATCAGCTATGGATGTGTAGACAACGTCAACAGCCCCCCTAGACCTGATGCTATACTAGAGAGGTACTAATTATATCTTTATTATATATATATGTTAACCCTGGATTACTTTATCCTTGGTTAAAGGATCTTATTATTGCCTTAAGCACTAATTATGTCCTCATTATATATATATAAAAAATAAATCCTTTTATTAAGCCTTAATTCAGAAGTTGGGACTAACTTATTAGGAGAAATCCTCCCTCCTATTCTACAAATTCTAGCACATTATCTATAGGTTAATGTATTACGAAGTTAAAATGAAGTTTTTTAAAAGTAAAACATATTTTAACGAGTAATACTTAACCTATAGATAAGTATTTATCGTCCCACCTCCCTTCCCTCGCTCCTTTCTCCTAATTGTGTATTGTTTTACACATAAAAGAAACTGACACGTGATCATTTGAGCGGGAGGAACTACGTCATACAGGTAACTGTTAAAGGGACCTTCTGAATTAAGACTTTATAACGACTGAAAGGTCGTTTTTTCTGTGGAGGGGGTGAATAACAGAATAGAATAGCACATTATCTATAGGTTAAGTATTACTCGTTAAAATATGTTTTACTTTTAAAAAACTTCATTTTTCACGGGTATTTCGGTAGTATTCCGGTATTTGGGTAAGTCGTGTGACCTTCCAAATTTGATCTGATCATTTCTGCAAAGAGTGACGCACATTCTATAGTAAGAAAGCGCTACCCGCGAAATTGTAAATTAGCATGTGCATCCGTGCATTCTGACCTGGGTCGTTTCTGCTCGTCCGTACACTGTGTCCTTCGATAATATCTGCGGCTAATATTTAAGTTTAGCGTGCTAAAGGTTTCAATAAGCACGCCGAAAACGTTTTCGTCGTGGGGATTAACGCCTCCAGCAAAATATTTCCTATCTGGCCGCGTGATTGTCATGATGCTCAGTGCATCCTATTTGAACAGGTAATGGTCCCAGCAGAGATGATAGGTCCCAACAAGCCAAAATGAACCTAATCATTTGTTACAATTGTGATCAGTCTGTGCACTTGCTGGAGACTGCGATTCATGTATTACAGTGTTTTATACCAATGACCTTATCAGCGAATTGAGTGGACACCATCCTGCACTAGACTGCGTCTCGCATTCTGATCTGACTTACACAAATGCACAAAGGGACAGTTTCGCCTGAACAGGGATCTAATGAAAGGATTACTATTGATCACAGATTAATTCTTGCAATGATACATTTTTTTAAGAAAGAAATATTGCTAAAAACGATAATGGCAGTTCACAGGTTTGGCATACGTAGTTCAGTTTGGTGTAGAGCTAAAATCTTTGATCTTGATCTGGCTGCATTCAGATCTGGTTGTCCGCACTGTTCGTTTATGTATGAGTCCTTTCCAATAGAAACGACCTTATGACATTTGAGACCAGCCTAGACAAGATCAACATGCGCATCCGCGCAGTCTATGTATCGGGGTGGTCTGATCTGGGTCTACGCATATCGCCAACAGAATGCATTTATGTCAGCAAGCAGTGTGAATATTGCGCTTCAAAACGGCGGAAATTCTAATCAGTCTGCGCTTTTCACATTTAAACTCCGTTCACTTCACCTTTGAGGAAGGGACTTTTGTGTTTCTGTAGTGGCTTAAACAAGAACAAACGTGCGGTAACCTTTTGAAGTATTTTTTGGTCAGCTTGTGTATCTCAGTGCAGTAAAGTGAAGAGGGTTGTTACGTAAGAAGACAGTGGACTAAGCCAGCCTATTTCAAGAAAGTGGCACATTCCCGGAGTGCCAAACAAACGTATCTGGCGATTAATTAGTGTACCGGATAATTAATTGTTGTGTTATGAGAAACATTATTCGACATAGAATTAATCGGATGGAATTGAAAACAAACATCAGTGTGGTAATTATTTATTAGTCATACAATTTCACATTCAGATTACCAATCACACATAGCAAATAAGAAAACCCTTTCGTCGTGTAGGTGCTTTTTTGTCGTTTCGGGTGTCCGAAAGCCTCTGATAGCCAGGTCAATTTTGGCTGTAAGTGAATCTGTCCTAAAATTTCGAACAGTAAATTTTTTAGCAAATCTTAATTTCTAAAATTTCGAACAGCAAGAACTGAAATTATTTAATTTTGTTCGAAATTTTAGGACATTTACCGTACTGTATGAAACCAGTGAAGGGGAAATTGAATTATTCAGTTAATATCTTCTTGAGATCTAAGATGGATAAAATAAAAAAAAAAAGAAGAGAAATATCTACTTTATTTATAAACAAAGAGTGAGAAAAATGAGAAAAATGTTAAAAGAAAATATCTGCAATGAATTTTTGTTTCCTTATAAGGTAAAATGATGATGTACAAAATCGTATATAAAATCTAATTTACTTCATATGACTGTTGCTACTAAACATTCATATATTGATGCATGAATTGAACTGATAAATAAATAAATAACAAAGAATGTTACATTTAGTATACTTATAAGCATTTGTTCCGATGTAATATCTTTTGTTTGAAAAGAGAAAGAAGAATATCTTATTTTTTGGAAAGAAAGAAAGAATAGACAGTGAACACTTAAATGTACATGCATACAAGATTTACTCTATCAAAAGAAACAGTGCCACTAAATTTGTTTATATTTGGTATTAAAATGTCTAAAGTTAACATGACAAAAAAGAAGGAGAGAAAGAGAGAACACTACATAAACATATTTACAAAATTTACACTTTCAAAAGAAATAGGTGCCACATACTTCATAAGAAAAACTGCTTTTTGTCATATGCCAAAAACAAATAATCATTTTCATACTGAAATTTAAGTACATTGAAAACTTTTACCAGTTTGATTTTGGCACGAAATACCTCTCAGAGGTGTTTCTGATGATTACCCAGCAATATATGTTGTCATGCAGAAGTAAGAAAAATATTGGTACCTTTTGACTGAAAAAAAAGCAGCTTACCAATTGAATGTTCAGTCTGATTATAACACTGTGTTATTCTATGGACCCCATTCACCCCAACCTTAGTGTTCTAAAGAGACTGCCTTCTACTGCTAAATATGCATAAATAGTCGTATGTAAACTATTGGATTTGAATTTTACCTTTCAGTTGAGTACGATAGAAAGACAAGTATTTGACTTCCTTGGATATATGTGGGCACCAATCATAGGAAACTTCTTTCAGATCATCTGTACAATTTTTGGGATATTTGGAACATACCAGTACAGACCAAAATTTATTGTTGTGGTAAGTAAGGTCACATATTCTCCAGTCTAAATACATTTACTGCATATGTCATGTATGAGGTAGCCAGACTAATCATTGGTGTTATAGATATTATGTAAAGCTAAATTAAATATTAGTAGATGGCATCTTAAACTTTTTTCTTATTTTTTTCCCCCAAGAAAATAGGGCTTGGCAGACGTAGATAATCTTAGAAGATGCTCTAATTGCATTGTTCTATGTATGTTTTGAGCTCACTTGAGTCAAAGCCTCCGGATTAGCTATAGTCGTAACTATCCATCCATCTGTCTGTCATCCATCTGTCGTCCATCCACATGTTCAGATTACTGTTCCTCTGAAACTGCTTCTCCAGTTTTTGCAAAATTTCTGGTGGAGCTCCTTTAACCAGCGGAATAAAAGATTACTAAAATGATCATGGTCTCTCAACCAGGATGGCTGCCATATTTATTTATAGTTAAAATCTTTATCTGAAACAAAACCAAGAATGCTGTGATGCTGAATTATTGCAGACAGCATCAGGAATGTGATGTCTACAAACTCAAGATAAAATTGTGGTTCTACATCATTGGTGTTTCAGATATTATGTAAAGTCATTTTGTCAGACTGTATTTTATAGAAAAAACTTACTGTAATTGATTGAAATAGCATAAGTTTTCAACTGAAAGCATACCTTTAACTCCTCAGGGTTGTTTGCCCCTGCCCTGGTCAATATACATGTATAAAATAATGAAGAATTTTCCTTTTATAGAATCTATTGACAAATTATAGTGTGATATTTAATTATATAAATTTGCTCTGTCTCATTTCCACACACATTTATTGAACATATGGGAAACTAAATTTTGGGGTGGTCGGGTGGTGCGAATGTGTCATGTATCTTATGTCACTGGGGCGTCCAGCTGATATTGGCTTACAGTTGGGCAAGGCCTGCTATCCTTGTAGCGGGTAAGGGTAGGGAGGTGATGTTTTTATTTCTTCTGTTTCTTCACTTTCATTCCTGTTTCTCTTTCTTCCCTGTCCCTCTCTTTCATCTCTTCTGCTATCTCTTCTGTTGCTTTTCTCCCTTTCTCTGGGAGACGACACAAAATGACCCACAAGGGTTGACGTGTCGTTAAACCCCAACACAATCAAATCAAGAAACTAAATTTCCACCGCTAGATGAGAGAATAGCTAGGAAAAGGAAAAAAAAAACAACAAAAACACAAAAGACCAACAGACAGACAAAAGAAAAAAAAAAGGGTGTTCAGGATATCTTCTTTCAATGAGGATGGCAGTATACAGAAAAATCAAACATAATAAATTTGTACTTGTAAGATCTTGTTTAACATGTCAGGAGCATTATACAAACTCAATGCATTGCTTCTAGTAATTGTTTATATTTATACCATTTTTGTTCAGATTTTTCCAAATGATTATTTTTTATTGCTGCATACTTTTCTAGTTCATAAGAACATTTTAGTTTTTCAGAGCAATTAATAACAGTTGTTGATTAAGATATTTCGTTCTGTATATGTAATATTATTGATGAACATGATTATTATCTGTAAATCTGATATAAGGTATGTATTTCCTATATTAAAAATAATGTCAGCTTTATATTTTTATTATTTAAGCATCGGATGAATTGACCAATTTGGGACTGACTTTCCTGACAAGACCAAAGCGTATGACTTATAGATTTCTTTTCCTGACAGAAATTTCATAGGGGACTTGGTATTTGCTGTATGTTTTATAGATATTTTCTTGTTGGTAAAATCCAGTGATAAATTCTTTTCTGGAACTTTTGTAATTTTGTACATATATCATATATGTTCTTCCAAGTTTCTTTTTCTATATTATATATAGTTTCCTATTTTTGTTGTGCTGTGGGTTTATTTTCATTATTGTTTAAAGTGGTTGAGTTTGATTGGTTGCCATGGCCATGGCAACCAAAATTGTGAAAAATAGGGTAAAGCTGAAACTTTGCAGAATAGTTTAAATTTATTAGCTTTTTACACCAGTTCACTTAAGTGAACATGTGGACAATATGCCTCTGGGTTTTAGTTTTAGATATGCAGATTACCAGGACAGCCATAAAATCATATTTGAATTAAAAAATGATTACCTTTGATTTCTAAAAAAGGCTGTTGTTGACATTGTTCAAGGCATGGTCTGTTCAGTTGTATCTGATTGTTATGAAACTTGCAGATAATTTGAGCAGACTTAAAATCTTGTATAAGTTTAAAAATTGGACCATTTAGAGCTGCCTACCAGTGTTTCTTTGGAAAGCAGTATTTGACCTTCTGGACATGCTGGACTCAGATGAGTGATCATTGCTGTTTTGGCAACTTGTTTTTACATTATTATAAAACTTTATGCACTCTAGGCAAATCAGCGGATGCAGTTTGATAGTATCTTTAGATTAACTGAGCCAAATGCTCAGAATGAGCTATTGTTACCTAGTTTTTGTCGCACCTGCTTGTAGTATTCTAATCAACTACAAGACTAAACAACCATCAAACCTTGCATGAAACATCTCCCTGACCTCCTGACTTTGGGACATAGGCGTCCGCTTTTCCATTTGTTCGTCCGTCTGTCAACATTTATGTTGAAGTTCGACATTTATGTCAAAGTTAGTATTCTAATCAACTACAAAACCATCAAACCTTGCATGAAACGTCTCCCTGACCTCCTGACTTTGCGACATAGGCATCTGCTTTTCTGTTCATCCGTCCGTTCATCCGTCAACATTTATGTCGAAGTTCAACATTTACGCCAAAGTTAGTATTCTAATCAACTACAAGACATCTCCCTGACCTCCTGACTTGGCAAGTACCTTGATCCGGTGGTCTTGACCTATATTTTGTGCTCCAGTGACTTTGACACATTTTGCGTCGACGTTCGATATCTCCTCAACTATAAGGCCTACAACCATCAAACCTTGCATAGTGCTTCTTCTCAATGTACTGACTTGGCAGATACCAACCTGGTGACCATGACCTATATTTCGTGCTGCAATGACTTTGACACATTTTACGTCGACATTTGATAGCTCCTCAAATATAAGGCATACAACACATAAACCTTGCATAGTGTTTCTCCTCAGTGTACTGACTCGGCAGGATTTTTGACCCGGTGACCTTGACCTATATACAGCGCTGCAGTGACTTTGATACATTTTACATTGACATTCAGTATCGCCTCAACTATAAGGCCTACAACCACCAAACCTTGCATAATGCTTCTCCTCAATGTACGGACTTTGCAGGTACCTTGATCCGGTGACATTGACCTATATTTCGTGCTCCAGTGACTTTGTCACATTTTATGTCGACATATGATACCTCCTCAACTTCAAGGCCTACAACCACCAAACCTTGCATAATGCTCCTTCTCGATGTACTGACTTGGCAGATATGTTGACACTTATATTTTGCGCTGCATTGACTTTGACACATTTTACATCGACATTTAATAGCTTCTCAATTATAAGACCTACAACCACTAAACCTTGCATAGTGCTTCACCTAATTGTACTGATTTGGCAGGTACCTTGACCCAGTGACCTTGACCTACTGGTTCCCATCTTGTGTGTAAGCGCAAAGAGATCTGACCAGACTGCTTAATTTTAAGCACTGACCAATCTTTGTCTAGCTGTGTAAGTGGTGCATTACTTATCTTAACTGTGAAATCTACCTTGAATTATACTCGCATGTTATGGCCGTCAAAAAAACCCCAATAATATCCAGATCAGACGTCATTGTATGCGACATCTGATCAGGACCTACACGGTTTGGGAATTAATTTATCAAATCTGGGACCAACAAAATGCAAACCATGTTGAACAAAAAACAGAAAACAGGTGCGTTCAAGCTCTCATTTGGGATTAAAGCAACCTTTGACCTTTTGGATACGCCGACTGCACCTGGTGTTTTGCAGTTGCAGTGTATTCACACGTGTCACACAAACGGATTAATTATCAGATTGCCATCACTGATGATTCATGTTAATCGCTTGTTTACTGCAAAAAGGACAGTGAAGTGTTGATTTTCTGACAGTGTTTGGATGATGACATAATTAATTTGTGATGCGGTAAGTTGCCGTTATTCATCTGACCCTCCAATATACATGTCAAATGACCAGTTAGAGCCATTTAACTACCATAATATCGCATTTAAAAGGTGTGTGGATGTTATCAGTTTGTGAAGATTTGACAGTTTGTGATTTTTTAGACATCATTGATTTGTGAAAATCTGTTAATTGGGGAAAAATGGGATCCAAGGCACGATCCTGTTGGACCGAATTATTAGCGTTTTTGAGTGTTTAAAACCGGTCCCTGATTCTTATTTTCAGTTCAGACCGGCTATTTTCCAGTTTTCTAGAGCCCTGCACCATATCTTGCGTAGTGCATCTTGATGTACTGACTTGGCAGGTACCTTGACCTGGTGACCTTGACCTATTTTTCATGCTCCAGTGACTTTTATACATTTTACGTCAACGTTCCATTATCATTGGGCTGTATAATACGAAAAGTCAATGCCGGAGATATAGCCATTAGGCCACACTAAATTAATAGTTAGATCCTCATTTATTTTTTTTTTCAGAATGAGGGTGGGGGGTGAAATTTTATTTTTTATTTTTCAGGACTACACAGAAATTCGAGATGGGTGGCTGAAATTATATTTATTTACTGCAAACCACCTGTATTTGGTGAATAAAGAATACTTTTTCATAACTCCAGTGTATTATGAAAAAAACAAATGTTGTGTGTAATAATCAGAATAGCCTTGAAAGAGCAATTTTAATGAATACAAATGGCATATGTCTATAGAGCTGAAGATAGTTAATATATCTATAATCAAATACCCACTTTTTTCAGTTTCTCTGAGAACACTGTTGGACAAAATAAAAGTCATCAATTAAGTCTGTTCTGTGTGATTTTTCCTTTCCTGTCAAACACTCTCTCTTATGTATAAACAGTTTTTACCTGTCTCACACAGTTCACAAACAGCATATATTTTTTGATCTCCCAGCAATTGCCTAGATTCCTGCTGACTGGGAAATGGCACCACTTTATCAATCACCCCTGAATTAAATACATTGTGGAGGTTGAGAAGATTTTGGGTATCGCTGGCTTTAAACCCGTACCAGTCTTTATTGCAGGTTAATTGGCAATGATTTTCACAATCACAAACGCTATTTTCAACATGTTTTTTAATCTGGACTCGAAAATGAAAGTAGAAATAGACTGGTTGTCTGATCGGATGTAATTTATAACGAAGCGCATTAGCAACAGGGAATCCCCCAGTACACCTCGAACAATAACGGATATTGATCGTAGTGAAACGACCTATTTTGTGTTGGTAATTACAACGGAAGTGTGTAATTTGTTGTCTTTCGTGGGCAATTTGAGTATTTAAGTGTAATGGAACTTGCCGATCGGCAAACCATAAGACTTTTTGATAAAAACCGGAACATCGGAGCAGTACCCGTACATGCGAAAAAAACATCAATAAAAAAATTGAAACAGGCGGTAATAAGAATCTAACAATTTATTATGGCCTTAGAGGGAATGGCACTGGCCGGGAATATATGTGCCCCACTAGGCACTTTGTCTACATTTTCTTTTAACCCTGTTTTCCAACTAAGCTCTGCTAAGAATGAAATAAACTTATTTAATAACCACATTCTGATTGTGGCTCCTGTGACTTTTGCCCCAGCAGTTGCGATGACGGCATCATGACGCCTTCCGCGGAATTCTTGTGTATGTCATCTGACCAGCTCTTTAAACAATTTCTTATTTGAAGGACCTGGTGCTGGCCCAATTTTTATCAAGTCTCATGGAGCATCCTAGGATTGGGGGAATGAAAATTTTTTTCAAATGGTCACACTCACTCGTCCAATTTGACTATCATGCCCATATAGGTAAAAGGCATAAAATTCTTCTCCAGAACCAAGAAAGCTTAGAGGTTGAATCTAGGTATATAGCATTAGAGAGTCGAGATCTACCAGATTTGTTCAAATGATGATCCTAGATTTACCTTTTTATGTCAAGGTCACTTTGCTTCCCGATACATTTGTTTGGAGAAAATGTTGGAAAATCGTTTTCTCAGACTAAATACTTTAGATTGAAACTTACAATGTATGATCAAGGTTGCAAAACCTTTCAGTTACAGTAAAAAAAAATCATCTCCCAGGGGTTATCTGCCCTTGCCCTTATGGCTATATACCTGTATAAAATCTTTAAATGAACTGGCCTTGGTGGCTCAGTTGGATGCACGTCAGGAGGTCGCAAGGTTGATCCCCGCCATTTCCGGCAACATTCTTCTGTGAAGAGTGAACACAATCATTCCCTTCTGCTGATTCAAGAAGAGCAGTATTCAGTTTCTGGCGAAAGAATTTGCACAAGTACCGGTTAACTGTTTAGAGGACTAAGCATGCCCAGGAAAAGTGAGGTTAGGTAAACTGGCCACGCTCAACAATACCCTAATGGATTGACTGGGCCATAAAACCTCAACACAAAACAAACAAAATGACTTCTCCTCTGGACCATCTTGAACAATTTTCACCAAATTTCACATGGGGTTTTCTTTCTTCAGTACACATCAAATCATGAAAAAAAAAAAAAAATGAAAAAAAAACAAAAAAAAAAAAAAAAACAAACAAACACATAACAGGGTCATAAGTGTTTTTCTTAAAGTTACCAAAACTGCTCCAACCGACAAAAAAAAATATGTTACTTATAAACTTATTTTTACTCAGGTGTTTCTGCCTCTTCTTAGAGTGCTACGTATTTAAAAAAAGAAATCCAAGTAATGGTAGTGACGTAAGCTTTCTGTTATTATCCAAAATTGCTCCTGAGGTGTTGTCTGACCCTACCACATAAGTATTTTATGTACCATATATAAAATCAAGAAAACAATCCACCTGAAATCAGAATCTTAGCAGAACAGTGGGTTTTATGATGCTTTAAAGCATTTATCCCCAGGGCATACATGTATATGTCACCACCCAAGAGCTGCATAGATGTTTGCATATTGATAGTACTCAGTTGAGCGATTCAGGCCCACTTGGGCATTTTGTTTATGAAATACATGTAATTATTGAATATGTTTTCTTTCAGTACTCTACCTGGACATTAATTTGGCTTGGATGGAATGTATTTGTTATTTGTTTATACCTTGAAGTTGGAGTATTAAACAGAGTAAGTTGATTATACTTTGCATATGGAGTTTGAAACAGATCTAGAATTTTAGGTATAAAATACCACTGTGGGAAATCAGGAAGTTTGGGTGAAACTATGTTTTCTTCAGTACTGAATAGATTTTGATTTGTAGTAGAGAGGGATATCTGCATAAAATTTAAAACAAATGTTAGGAATACTTATGCAATGAATTGAATTATACCTTATATTTTTTCATTATGTAGGGTTGTACTATAGATATGCTTTCACTATAAATTTTATTTTTGAATGCAAATTCAGCTTAGAAATTAAATTTAAATAACATTAAGATTAATTTAAATTCCACTTTCTGAAGTTATGTACATTGTATATAATACAAGAATTTCAAGGTAATTTTCAATCATTGTCCCCACACTTTTTATACGCCTGTTTAAAAAACGGGATGTATTATGTTATGAGGTCTAGCGTCCATCGTTCCTTAAACTTTTTTGTTTTTGGCTAACTCCTTCAGTTAAGATCCATTCAAGCTGAACCTTGATTTATAGTTAGACCATGATGTGGAGCAGGGTATATTTTTTCGAGGTTACAGTCCACAGAATATTAGCAGAGTTATGCCCCTTTGAATATTTCAGTAAACCTTTCATTTCTGGCTAACTCCTCCTCTAGTTTACACCAGATCAAGCTTAAAGACACATTTTGGATTGCATAACACCCTAATGACTCTAAGGAGATTAAGATAAGAAATTCTTGGTGACTTTGGCCATCCTTACAGGTAGGGGTCTGATAAGGGGAAACCCACAATATATTTTATGGAGAAATACAGATATTTATGCTATACGCTAATTTATCACCAAATGCCCCCTTTATTTGTTTCTTTGGATCAAATACAGAAGATTAGGAAGATAGTATTTTATTTAGTTATTTATGTATTTATTGAAAAAGAGAAGCTTTTTGGCATAAAATACAAATTCTAAATTGTCTAAGAACTTTTTGACATATTCCATAATGTATTGTTTTACTGAAATGGAAATGGAATAATTGTGCAGTGTTCTTATTTACTTTAGAAAATAAATAAATGAATAAATAAATAAATAAATATTTTCAATTTTATATTTCTATTTCAGTTCATTTGTACTTTTTCACAATGCAAGAAAAAACAACACTTTTGTGTTTAGAAAAAAAAAAAAAAAAAAAAAAAAAACATCAAAAAAAAAAATAATAAATAAATAAAATGATACAATACAAATCAACAAATAAAATCAACAAGTTAAATGCAAAATTTGCAAATGAATTTATTTGGTTCTAAAGTAACATATTAAATACTGCTCAATTTTATGAATTAACCCTTATATGGCCCCACCTAAGGAGACTTAACAGCCTTATAAAGACTCCATAATCACTTAGATAAGATAAGCCTTTGATGTGCGCTCTGTTATCAGGACTGTATATTGGGGGTGATTATGAAAGGGGGGTCTAGCCAAAGAAGGAAAAAAATGTGTCTTTAAAGACATATATTCCATTGCGTAACATCCTAATGACCCTATTACAGAAATCTGCAGGTAACAGATCATACATCTGTAGTGACCTATGGCTCTCAAACCGGTAGGGTCCAGATATGAGGACATCAGTTTTAAGCAGAAGATAAATGGCTAGAGGTATAAAATAAGTTTTTATTCATTTATCCATTTGAAACCATTTTGATAAATTATAGAATTTGAAGATTAAAAAATTTCATAAACAAGTGTAACTTTATTTATTTAAAATCACTTAGATAGTTGTTTTTATGTATTTATTTTTAATCAGACATTAAACATTTAATCCACTATCATTATGAACTGTATTATAGTCTTTCCCTGTTCTTGGGTTTACTCCAGTGTTATCTTTTGTGTAGACACTTCTTTTTCTTCTTTTTTTTCAGTGTTTCACCAAGAAAATAGCAATTACATTACGCACTTCTGCAAACTACAAATTGCCTTTTTGAATATGTCATAGCCTTCAAAATACAACCCAATAAAAATGTATGGTTTTATGACACCTGCTAAACAAACAAATTATATATATTATCACATGACCGTCAAGTTATTCAGTGAAATAAACCATGTCATAAAAATCATATACCACATGTGTTATAACACCTGCAAGGCTTCCCATTGGTTAGCATAATTACCCTCATTAATATTGGTATTACACTGCTTATTGATAACAACCAAGATGGTGTCCGCATTCGCCGATACAACTTTCACATTTGGAACAGATCCTGCCTTCAATTTTGAGATGATTTTGAGAAGAACGATAAATGTCAGATCAACGGAGGGGGAAGACACAAAACAATCACACTGTGAATAACACGGCTATTAGAAATATTCATGGTGGTTAAAATTCGATCTTTTCTGGCAACATATTTGTAGGCACTCTCAACATCGATATCGTCAAACCGTCAATGAAAAAAAAAGAAGAAAAAATCACCTCCTCCAAAAAAGCATTGGAAGATGACATGACTCAGACAGTCAATAAATGTGTCAAATCAGAATCCAAACTACAGTTAAAACGTTTAATAGTCTTGAAATCTGTCATTTACTTGAGTGTGTCAACCTCCGCATAAAACTGTATTGATCAAGGTCAATGACCTTTAAATACATGTATGACAGCTGACTGTGGGGGATTTCACTACCGATTCTCAGTGACTTATTGACTCGCTGAATGACGTTCAATGGAATATTTAGTTTTGAATTGATTTATTCAAATGAAATGTTTACTAGCTCAAATAAAAATCATCATTATTTCCTTCAGTTTAACGAAGTAATAAATGGCATATTTATCTTCTTTCTAGCTTTCGGTACTTATCAAATAATATGCGAACTATTTTTGTTGCGTAGTACTATTGAATCCTTGGTAGTGAGTTGTTCCGCTTAACTATGGAAAGCCATTATCTTTAAAAATATATTTTGTGCATTTTTTGTCATCGGAAGGGCCATGTGATAAACAGAATCTAAAGCTCGCAAAATACCAAAATTACCCAAACTCATTTTATAAATTTCATATTAAATGACCACTCATGTAAGATCCTCTATTTGTAACACACCGTAAAAACATTAGGTGATGAAGTTTGAAGTAAGGTGTGAATAAAACAATATTGTCATCAAATACAAAGACACTCTATGACACTTGCAAAATATAAAACCAATCAAAATGTATTATCTGTGTAAACCGAGACTTCTTTTTATTATGTTCATCTTTTACCTAATACATAAATAAATAGAGGATATTTACTCTTTTGTGGTGAATACCATAAATATTTTCATCGAGTGCAATGAAAACATCAGTATTTTCATGAGTGTGAAGCACGAGCGAAAATTTTAATGTTTTCATTACAAGAGATGAAAATATTTATGGTATTCACTGAAAAAGAGTAAATTTCTTTTTATTTTATTGTTTAATGCGAGCTTCTGACACCACAAATTACTTTACCAAACTAAACATGAACGTCATAGTGTCGATGTTCAGTCCTTAACATGTGAAGTGCTGGAGAGACAAAAACAAAAAGTTTTGGCAAATCAAAGTAATCTTCTTACCAAAATACTCCTTACATTCTAATTAAGAACATGAATAATGAATACCAACACTTGATAGTTTTGTTCAGAAACAGAGAAGTTAGAGGAGAAAAAAAATCTAAGTGGGATCGGCATCTGTTAGGGAAACAATGAAGACAACTGAAGGAATCCGAAACAAAGAGTGAAAATAACATGACCGTGTTATTTTTCACTAGTGAAAATACCATAACCTTTCACATGTGAAAATATCATTTTTATTTATTTCAGATATACATTGATTTTGCTGCTTGCAATAAAATAAAAATAAATACAGAAATAGATAAAAAAAAAAAAAAAAAAATCTGCCTTTATTTTTCTGACAACTCTGAAAACTAAGAATTCATTTATTTACTTTCTATTCAATAAGAATACATAAAAGTAAAAAACAACACAAAAAAAAAAACATAAAAAATTAATACCTAATTGAATTAAGATATTTCTTATAAAAAAATTATCAATAAAATTTGTAATTAAATCAAAATATTCATATAGTTCAGGTAAAACAATGAACACTTTATTAGGTTATATTCAATTTCCCCCTTTCTGGCCCCACTGAAACAGACTTCAGACAGTGATAAATCGCCTCATAATCACTTAGATAAGACCAGCCTTTGATATGAGCCACCACTATCAGGGCTGTATATTGCATGCAATCATGATGGACCACCCCAGCCAAGAGGCAGAGAATGTGTGTCTTTAAACTTTGATTTATAGTTAGACTATAATGTGGAGCAGCCTACCTTGTTTTGAGTTTACAGTCCACCAAATACTAGCAGACTTATGCCCCTTTGAATATTTCTGTAAACTTTTTGTGTCCGGCTAACTCCTCCTACAGTTTACATCTAATCAAGCTGAAACTTGATTTATAGTTAGACCATAATGTGGAGCAGTGCATATTTTTTCGAGGTTACAGTCCACCACATATTAGCAGAATTATACAGCTCTGTAAATGTTTTGTCTCTGGCTAACTCCTCCTACAGTTTACATCTCATCAAGCTGAAACTTGATTTGAAGTTAGACCATGATGTGGAGCAATGGGTATTGTTTGGAGGTCACATGCCACCAAATAGTAGTAGAGTTATGCCCCCTTTAAAATTTCTTTAATTTTTTTTTCTTTACCGGCTAACTCCTCGTATAATTTACATCTCATCAAGCTGAAACTTTGTGAATAGTTACACTATGATGTGAAGCAGCAAATGTTGTTTTGAGGTTAGAGTCCACCAGATATTGTATCCACTCCATGTCTTCTAAACCACTGGAAGATTTTTCTTGCAACTTCATTGTTCAGCTAAATAGGATGATATGCATAACCCACCTATCAGTGATGTCAGATCAAAATCAAGGTCTTACTTGGGTAGGGTAGTTTTTATTGTTCATTTGTACTATTTGTGTTACTGGCATAGTAACTGACAAAGTCCTGCTCATTTATCATTTCATTTCCTAATAAAGGCATCCCACGGGTGTATATTGCCCCGCTCTGTGAAGCTATTGTTTAAAAAAATGATGGGGATAATGTGAACGCCTCCATCAGTCCATCTGTCCATCTGTCTGTCCATTATGTTATCTTTATTTTTCGTCCATCTGTCCAGAGTCTGTCCATCTGTCCGTCATGCTATCTCCTCCTAAACTATTGGGTGCTACATGACTTCCCCTCATGGTAAGGATGTGTGAGAGCAATATTATTTTTCCATCCAGCATCCATTTGTCTGTCATGCTTATAATCTCCTCCCAAACCACTGGGCGGTATTTTACTTGCTGCATGACTTTCTTTCATGGAAAGGGTGTGCGAGAGGGAGTTTATCCATCTGTCTGTCTGTCATGCTATTAGCAATATTAGCACAGAGTGTGGGGATTTGTGATGGCATGTCATCGGCTGCATATTCAGTTTTGTTTTTGGTACAGCTTTATTCCAACATAGTTGCATGCATCTTCAAGTTTGACTATTTACAAAAATAATAATTATTAAATCAGGTTTAATAAGTTTAAAAAATGCTAGCTTGAAATATATAGTGAAAACATTCAGTTTTAACTGCACAATACATTAGCCTATAGATAATGTGCTATTCTATTCTGTCTTTCAAAACCTTCCACAGAAAAAAAATGCCAGTTCAGTTGTCTTAAAGAGTCTTAATCCAGAAGGTCCTTTATGCAGTTACCTGTGTGAAGTCACTCTTCCCGCTCTTTTGATCACTGTCAGTTTGTTTTCTGTGGAACAAAGAAAATAAACAGGATTTTTTATTGGGTGAAAAAAATCTGATTTTCTTTTCTCCGGTCTATTTTTAGCTCACCTGAGCTCTGCTCAGGATGAGCTATTGTGATCACTTTTCGTCCGTCGTCCGTCCGTCCGTCCGTCCGTCCGTCCGTCCGTCCGTTAACATTTTCAAACGACTTCTCCTCTGAAACCGCTGAGCCAATTTTGCTCAAATTTCATATGGAGCCTCCTTAGGGTGGGGGAACGAAAAATTGCTAAAATGGTCGCGGTCCGTTGACCAAGATGGCCGCCACGCCCATATATGGTAAAAACCTTTAAAAATCTTCTTCTCCAGAACCGAGAATGCCTTGGGGCTGAACCTTTACAGGAATCATCGGGGACGGGAGGTCTACCAAAATTGCTAAAAGAATTGTCGTACGTTGACGTTTGACCTTTTTACGGCAAGGTCAAGTTTGCTTCCCTATGCATTTGTATGGGAAAAACCTTTAAAAATCTTCTTCTCCAAAACCGAGCATGCCTTATGGCTGAATCTTTGCATATATCTTTGGGAACAGGAGAGCTACCAAAATTGCTAAAATAATGGTCGTACATTGACATTTGACCTTTTTACGTTAAGGTCAATTTTGCTTCCTTATGCATTTGTATGGGAAAAATGACCAGAATTTCAAACAACTTCTTCTCTGGAGCCTCTGGGCTAATTTTGCTCAAATTTCATTTGGAGCCTCCTTAGGGTGGGGGAACAAAAACTTGCTAAAATGGTCACGGTCCGTTGACCAAGATGGCCCATATATGGTAAAAACCTTTAAAAATCTTCTCCTTCAGAACCGAGAATGCCTTTGGGCTGAACCTTGGCAGGAATCATCAAGGACGGGAGGTCTACCAACATTGCTAAAAGAATTGTCGTACGTTGACGTTTGACCTTTTTACGGCAAGGTCAAGTTTGCTTCCCTGTGCATTTGTATGGGAAAAACCTTTAAAAATCTTCTTCTCCAAAACTGAGCATGCCTTATGGCTGAATCTTTGCATATATCTTCGGGAACAAGAGGGCTACCATAATTGCTAAAATAATGGTCGTACATTGACATTTGACCTTTTTACGTTAAGGTCAATTTTGCTTCCTTATGCATTTGTATGGGAAAAATGTTCAGAATTTCAAACAACTTCTTCTCTGGAGCCTCTGGGCCAATTTTGCTCAAATTTCATATGGAGCCTCCTTAGGTAGGGGGAACAAAAGATTGCTAAAATGGTCACGGTTCATTGACCAAGATGGGCGCCATGCCCATATATGGTAAAAACCTTTATAAATCTTCTTCTCTAGAACAGAGGATGCTTTGGGGCTGAATATTTGCATAAATCATCGGGGACAGGGGGTCTATCAAAGTTGCTAAAATAATGGTCATACATTGACATTTGACCTTTTTACGGCAAGGTCAAGTTGCTTCCTTATGCATTTGCATGGGAAAAAACATTTAAAAATCTTATTCTCCAAAACCAAGGATGGCTTGTGGATGAATCTTTGCATATATCATCTGGAACGGGCGGTCTACCAAAGTTGCTAAAATAATTGTCATACATTGACATTTAACCTTTTTACGGCGAGGTCAAGTTTGCTTCTGTATGCATTTGTATGGGCGCCATACATTTGTATGGAAAAAATGTTGATAATTTCAAATGGCTTTTCCTCTGAAGCCTCCGGGCCAGTGTTGCTCAAATTTCATGCTGAGCCTCCGTGGGCAGGAGAATGAAAGATTGCTAAAATGGGTATGGTCCATTGATCAAAATGGCTGCCATGCCAATATATGGTAAAAACCTTTAAAAATCTTCTTCTCCATAACCAAATAAGCCCTGGGTCCTAATCTTTGCACAAATTATAGGGGACAGGAGATCTACCAAAATTGCTCAAATGATGGTTTATGTTGACATTTGACCTTTTTACCTCCAAGGTCAAATTTGCTTCCCTATTTGTGTGGGCCATATACATTTATATTGAAAGTATCGAAGTGACTTGTAGATCAACAATAGTTAAAATTGTTCTGATTGGAAATCTAAGATGGCCATCATCTGATTTATATTTATAATATGTCCCTGCCACTGTGCTGTTTACATGTATAAAATCACGATTCTTCAGAAACCACTTAGCCAATTTCCACGAAATTTCACATTGATCCTTCTGTTGAAATGTGATTGATAGTTTATTCATGATCATGCTCCATTGACTGTCAGGCCCATATATTCTTCTTCAAAACTAAGAACTGCTCAAATGATGATATTTTCATTAGTTGCGATGATAGGATTGGATAAATGTTGCATAACATCTGCATGTCTGCAGTGGCTATGTCACTCAGGTGAGCGAATCGTGGCCCGTGGGCCTCTTGTCTTATTTCCTGTTTTCTTATGTTGCTTGATTATCCTTTCACGGAAGATAATTCAAAATAGTTATTGCATTCTTTTTGTTCCAGGTTATCTACTGAATTGATATGTTATAACTGGACTAGAATTTAGGAGCTTACAGTCAAACGAAGACTATACTCTGCGAGAAGATCTACCTTGGGGTAGAAGCTCTTAGAAAAGAAAGTTGTCAACCTTCTTGGGTTTAACGATGACTCTTTTCTTCATGGGAGCCCCACCTCTCAGGGCTATACTGCTGGGGTAAGACCCATTAGGTGGCAACATTAGGGGTTTAAAGGCACCCATAGTATAAGTCCACCAGGCACCGGTCAACCGGTCATTCTTCACCAGGCAACAATCAGCTTCACCAGGCACCGGTCAACCGGGTGCCCAGGCACCGAGAAACCAGTTACAGTCATCTGATACCAGGTACTAGTCATCGGTCATCCAGGCACTGGTTATTATGCGAAATGACCACACAATGGACACAATTCACCGGGCAACCAGGCACCTGTCACCGGGCACCAGGCAATTCACCGGGCACCGGTCATCAAACAGCAACGATTGGTTTGAACACCAAGTAGCCAATTATATCAAAAGAATTCTGTGCAATCATTATTCAATGGGCCTCAGAATCCTAGATATTCTTAATCATCATTGAATCAGAAGTATCAGTTAAGAAGAAACTTCTGAAATTAATGAAAGTATATTGTTTTCGAACATCTAACAGTACTTGAAAGATTATAGATCTGTTCCTCTTTAATCAGGACTGGAAGAGGTCAACTCTGTTTAAGAATCTTCACCCCATAAGGCTTTACTGCAGGGGGTGAGCTCCATACTTCTGACCTAAATAAATAATATAAGAAGAGAAGATATAGTGTATCGTTTTACTCAGCTTCCTCTTCTTCTTCAGTTGCTTTGTTCTCTTTCGGAAGAAACAAAGAAACAGAGAAATCAATACATTTTATAAGAAAAGAAGTAGCCGATTTCTTTCTTCTTCTTTTCTTTGGTATATATTTATGATCATTATGATATCATAAATCCAAACACATTCTCCCCAGGTTGTTTACATTCAGATAATGCTACAACCTGATAGAGTGGTAGAAAAACACCTAACTTACCCAGATTGTTTACGTTCAGATAATGCTACAACCAGATAGAGTGGTAGAAAAAACATCTAACATAGTCGATAATTTGGTGTATTTATCAAGGATCCAGGACCAGTCTTCGAAAATACCTGATTCTCTGATAATATAATTATTAAATCTTCTAAAATTTACTGGAGATGTTTCCGAAAACAATAAATAGATCATATTCACTTTTTATTTCTGTCAGGAATAGAACTATTTATGGATTGCGTTAAACTTCCTTATTAGTTCTTTCCTATTTAAAACAATAGAAATATTTTCAAGTATATCCAAAATTATAAGAGATAAACTTGTTTAAACTTACACATCAAGTGTAAATTTTTTATTTTTATACGCCCGTTTAAAAAACGGGACGTATTATGTTACGGGGTATGGCGTCCCTCCCTCCGTCCGTCCGTAAACTTTTTCGTTTCCGGCTAACTCCTCCTACAGTTTACATCCAATCAAGCTGAAACTTGGTATAATTAGACCATCATGTGGCGCAGCGCATATTGTTTCGAGGTTACAGTCCACCAAATGTTTGCAGAGTTATTCCCCTTAGAAAATTTCTGTAAACTTTTCATTTCCGGTTAACTCCTCCTACATTTTACATCCGATCAAGCTGAAACTTCATATATAGTTAGACCATGATGTGGAGCAGCGCATATTGTTTCGAGGTTACAGTCCACCAAATATTAGCAGAGTTACGCCCCTTTGAAAATTTCAGTAGACTTTTCGTTTCCGGCTAACTCCCCCTACAGTTTACATCCGATCAAGCTAAAACTTTGTATATAGTTAGACCATGATGTGGAGCAGCGCATATTGTTTCGAGGTTACAGTCCACCAAATGTTTGCAGAGTTATGCCCCTTAGAAAATTTCTGTAAACTTTTCATTTCCGGTTAACTCCTCCTACATTTTACATCCGATCAAGCTGAAACTTCGTATATAGTTAGACCATGATGTGGAGCAGCGCATATTGTTTCAAGGTTACAGTCCACCAAATATTAGCAGAGTTATGCCCCTTTGAAAATTTCAGTAGACTTTTCGTTTCCGGCTAACTCCTCCTACAGTTTACATCCGATCAAGCTGAAACTTGATATATAGTTAGACCATGATGTGGAGCAGCGCATATTGTTTCGAGGTTACAGTCCACCAAATATTAGCAGAGTTATACCCCTTTGAAAATTTCTATTCATTTTTCGTTTCTGGCTAAATCCTCCTACAGTTTACATCCAATCAAGCTGAAACTTCATGTGCAGTTAGACCATGATGTGGAGCAGCGCATATTATTTCGAGGTTACAGTCCACCAAATATTAGCAGAGTTATGCCCCTTTGAAAATTTCAGTAAACTTTTCGTTTCCGGCTAAATCCTCCTACAGTTTTCATCCTATCTAGCAGAAACTTGATTTGTAGTTAGACCATGATGTGGAGCAGCGCATATTGTTTCAAGGTTACAGTCCACCAAATATTAGCAGAGTTAAACCCCTTTGAAAATTTCTATTAATTTTTTTGTTTTTAGCTAAATCCTCCTTCAGTTTACATCCGATCAAGCTGAAACTTCATAAATAGTTACACAATGATGTGGAGCAGCACATATTATTTCAAGGTTACAGTGCACCAAATATTTGCAGATTTATGCCACTTTGAAAGTTTTTGTAAACTTTTCGCAGCATGTTGTTTAGAGGTAATAGTGTGCAAATTTTATTATATAATAGGTATATTTTTTGCAAATAACTAAAGTTTTGGTCACATGGGCAAGATACTGATTTTTTTTTTTTAACATCTTCTTTTATTAGACTTGCAAGGAAAGGTTGTCATTATTAAATCTTTATAAATACATAATTCTTTTTGAATTTTTTTTTTTTTAATACTCTTCTGATTCGGCTCCCTTGAAGAACAAAAATAAAATCAGTATTAAACAAGTTAAAGGTTTACAAAAAAATTTCTTGCATCATTTTTTTTTTTTGGTTGTTTATTTTTGTTTTGTTATTGTTTGGTCCGATATTGAAGTATAGGAAAAACAAATTAGCTCATATGAGCTTATAATATAGCCATGCTTCTGTGGTGTGTCCTCCGTCAGAAAGCACTTCTCCCTAGAAGCAACAAACTTCTCCCTATTTTCCCAGGAGGGAGAAGTCTTTTCTCCTTTTAATTTCTGGGCCAGCTTGGACCCTTAGGTTACAGTTCACTAAATATCAGCAGAGATATGCCCCAATGAAATTTTTTTTAATTTTTTTTTTTGTAATTCCACTTACAGTTTATATCCGGAGCACTGAATTATGCAGGAGCCAGTTTATGTGCTACATCTTATTACTTGCCACGGGTGTATAATGCCCCGCTTGGCGGAGCTCTTGTTATGATGTGTAATGCAAATAAATTATAACATAATTCCTCTCTAGATTCTTATTCGCATAGAAAGTCTAGTAGAGGTAAATATTCTTTTATGTTTTGGGAATAACCAGCATCTTAGGTTTTTAGTTTCCATACTAATGATTTCATCGACAATTATTAATACCTGTAACAAGAGTCCATGTCAATCATGTCTAGTCCAGACTCTTGGAGAAGGTAAATAATCAAATATATTGATATATATTAAGGCACTAATAATCGGATACGTTCTTATTATTGCCTTAACCAAATTAGCTTTAGTTCAAGAAGTTACAAAATCTAATTGCGAAGTATAGATTTTGGCTTCTTCCGAGAATAACAAATTTAAATTTTTGGCTACGGGACCCCGTTTAGAAACCTATACAGCCTATAATAATTCCAGACCTAAAATGACGTATTGTACAGGTCTAACAATTATTATTCCTTAAGTCTGATACAAAAGGAAATTTCTAAGAGGAGTATTAACGCAACGAGTAGTTTTACCTCCTCTAAACATTAGTGACATTTTTAAGTTATAAAATCAATTCTTCCATTGTCTATCTTCACACGTCAATTCCAATGGGAGTAGATTCGTATACTTAGGAAACAGTGAGGAAAATAAAGTCCTTTATATTATTCAAGAATACTTCAGAACTAAATACAATTAGATTCCTCATCTGTCGTACGTTACGATAAATATGAGCCAGTTTCCTTCTCATTATTAGGAGAAATGGAAAGGGTACAAATCTGGGAAGTCTCGATCTCTCCCGGATATGTTGTCCCCTAAAGATAACGGAACAATATCCGATGATGGATATTTCCAATTAATATATAAGAAGACAATCAAGTCAGGGCATAATGGATAGTGTTATAAGACTGGATTGTCCTAAAAAATTATAATGGATTTTCTTATACGACTAACTTATCCATATAAGAAAGTTCCGTACTTACATTTAACTGTCGGGTCTTCCTAGTTTTCTCTGCACCAATCTCGGATTGTACCTTAATTCGACTATTAATACATATTGTAAATGGACCTTATCGCTACGAATTTACGTTAACGGGCCATTGACAATAATTGGATATATTATATGTGGTACGATAATATCTATCTTCATATTGTCATTAGTCATATTAAGTTTAGAGTTGATTTCAAGAAAATTAAATAATTAGATTTTGACCTATTCACAGTTCATTTTATAGGTTTTAAAATCTAGTAGATACATATATATGCCCATTGAAGTACTTAAAGTATTGATACATACTTCAGTATAATAATTGACGCATAACTTCAGTTTTGAATCGATTATGTCTGATTAGTCGCTAGCGAACCTTTCATATGTTACTAGGATTGTCAAGTCGCAGTAGTGACAGTCTTCCAGTTTATATCAATGGATTCACTCCTATCGCTCTATTTAGCGAGCATACATCCATTAGGTCTCAATTACTGTCTTATTTCCGTCGATACAATCATTCTCGATAAAGTACTTATTTTCTATCTTCAAACAGAGAAATGGGGGTGGTCGGGTGGTGCGAAGGTGTCATGTATCTTATGTCACCGGGGCGTCCAGCTGATATTGGCTTACAGTTGGGCAAGGCCTGCTATCCTTGTAGCAGGTAAGGGTAGGGAGGTGATGTTTTTATTTCTTCTGTTTCTTCACTTTCATTCCTGTTCCTCTTTCTTCCCTGTCCCTCTCTTTCATCTCTTCTGCTATCTCTTCTGTCTCTTTTCTCCCTTTCTCTGGGAGACGACTCAAAATGATCCACAAGGGTTGACATGTCGTTAAACCCCAACACAATCAATCAAACAGAGAAATAATGAGTTTTTAGCTCGCCTGTACGAAGTACAAGGAGAGCTATTGTAGTCACCCCGGTCGTCCACGTTTGCGTTTGCGTTTGCGTTCCCGTTCCCGTCACACTGTGTTTAAGTTTTTCAAATGCTTATATCTCAACAGTCACTCCTCACAGAGGCATCAAATTTGGAACTTAGGTACCTTGGAGGGTCTTCTGAGATTCCAAGAGAATAAACCCCTGGGTTCATGCCCCTGGGTGGGGCTAGGGGTCAGAATCTAGGACACCTTTGTAATACTGTGTTAAAGTTTTTCAAATTCTTATATCTTGACTTTCACTCCTCATAGAGCATTCATATTTAGAATTTGGGTACCTGGACGAGTCTTCTGAGATTCCAAAAGAACATACCCCTGGGTTCATACCTCAGGGTGGGCCTTGGGGTGGGGCTAGGGGTCAAAATCTAGGACACATTTGTAAAATCTTATATGCCTACAGGTTATAGACACAACTGGTTATACATCAGCTAACTATGTGACATCAGTTTAAGTGTAAGAGAGTGAAGGTCATGGTGACCTACATTTTACGGTCAAGGTCACCTAGATTTCACGGTCCAGTGATTTTGCCTTATATCTTGAATACTATTTGTTGGATAAATGTCACACCTGGGATATTACTTCCATGTGACCCAATGAATGACCACTTACTATATCTAGGTCATTGTGACCTATATTTCATGGTTCAGTGATTTTGCCTTATATCTTGAATACTTTTTGTTGGTTAAATGTCACACCTGGGATATTAGTTCCATGTGACCCAATGAATGACCACTTACTATATCTAGGTCATTGTGACCTATATTTCATGGTTCAGTGATTTTGCCTTATATCTTGAATACTATTTGTTGGATAAATGTCACACCTGGGATATTAGTTCCATGTGACCCAATGAATGACCACTTACTATATCTAGGTCATTGTGACCTATATTTCATAGTTCAGTGATTTTGCCTTATATCTTGAATACTATTTGTTGGATAAATGTCACACCTGGGATATTAGTTCCATGTGACCCAATGAATGACCACTTACTATATCTAGGTCATTGTGACCTATATTTCATGGTTCAGTGATTTTGCCTTATATCTTGAATACTATTTGTTGGATAAATGTCACACCTGGGATATTAGTTCCATGTGACCCAATGAATGACCACTTACTATATCTAGGTCATTGTGACCTATATTTCATGGTTCAGTGATTTTGCCTTATAGCTTGAATACTATTTGTTGGATAAATGTCACACCAGGGATATTAGTTCCTTGTGACCCGATTATTGACGTCAAAATATATCTCTGTTGGTGTGACCTATATTTCATGGTTCAGTGATTTTGCCTTATATCTTGAATACTATTTGTTGGATAAATGTCACCCTGGGATATTACTTCCATGTGACCCAATGAATGACCACTTACTATATCTAGGTCATTGTGACCTATATTTCATGGTTCAGTGATTTTGCCTTATATCTTGAATACTATTTGTTGGATAAATGTCACACCTGGGATATTAGTTCCTTGTGACCCGATTATTGACGTCAAAATATATCTCTGTTGGTGTGACCTATATTTCATGGTTCAGTGATTTTGCCTTATATCTTGAATACTATTTGTTGGATAAATGTCACACCTGGGATATTAGTTCCTTGTGACCCGATTATTGACGTCAAAATATATCTCTGTTGGTGTGACCTATATTTCATGGTTCAGTGATTTTGCCTTCTATCTTGAATACTATTTGTTGGATAAATGTCACACCTGGGATATTACTTCCATGTGACCCAATGAATGACCACTTACTATATCTAGGTCATTGTGACCTATATTTCATGGTTCAGTGATTTTGCCTTATATCTTGAATACTAGTTGTTGGATAAATGTCACACCTGGGATATTAGTTCCTTGTGACCCGATTATTGACGTCAAAATATATCTCTGTTGGTGTGACCTATATTTCATGGTTCAGTGATTTTGCCTTATATCTTGAATATTTGTTGGATAAATGTCACACCTGGGATATTAGTTCCATGTGACCCAATGAATGACCACTTACTATATCTAGGTCATTGTGACCTATATTTCATGCTTCAGTGATTTTGCCTTCTATTTTTATTACTATTTCATGGAGAATTGTCATACCTGGATTATTATATCTAAGTGACAAAATGATTTACATACAAATACATCTAGGTCAGTGTGACCTATATTATATGGCTTAATGATAAAAATGTTACAATATAAAATGTACCCAGCAGGCGAGCTCGCTGTCCTCCGACAGCTCTTGTTATCTTTTACATTTCTGATTGAAAGATCAATGCACATCTATGTTTACACAAGTATGGCATAGAATTTTGGCGAACAAAAAGCCATACATCATTCACTCTTGTGTTTAAGAATTATCGGCAACTCAAGTGTGCTGTAATATAATGCTCCCAATCTATGCATAGAACTATGGGAGTACCTTTTCTTCCTGAAATGAGATACAAGCCTCGAAAATCGTTATATTTCAGGAGGTTATAATTATAAAGAAATTTGTCTTGAAACTACTTAAACGTTGAAGACTAAATTCTATATACATGTATATAACAATATGGATTGTTTACGATTCTATACAACCCTTAAAGTTATGTTATATTTCTAATCAGTTTCTTTGGATAATCTAACCCTCACGATAAATGATTATCTATAAACTGGAATATTTTATAGGTTATTATGAATTGATATCTCATAAATTATCTATCCAATTTGGATAATTAAGTAAAGATAAATGATTTATCCATAACAGGAATATTCTATAGTCATTCATGTATCTGTACTACTAAAAGAACAAATTAGCCTTAAAAAACTAGAAAACGGTAAAAACCTGCTGCGGTTGGTTGGTTTAAATTAATAAAGATATTGTTCTTATTGATAAATTTTATATTTAATTTCCGGAATTTTAATGAGTTTTCCAGTTTTTTGTGGGGAAACAGAATTTAATCAAATTCTCCCGAAGTAGCTTCTCGAATTTACCACCTATAAATAGATTACGTGTACATAGTAAATCGGACGCCGTCTAAGCATAGACGGGTGCGTATTTATATGATTGAACGTTCGCTAATTCCTGTGTGGCGTAATAGTCAATTTATACATTGCAGCGATGCTTCTGTAAACGACAAAGATGTGAACCGAATGAAAGAATAAAGTTTGAGAATGTAATGGATTACGTAATTAAGAACCTTTTTTTTTGGGGGGGGGGGGGGGGGGGGGAATTCATTTATTTCAAACTGCATAGAAAACTCTACCCAATAAATATTTTAATTATTGCAGCGATCCTTCTGTAAACAACAAAGGTGTGAACCGAATGAAAGAATAAAGTTCGAGAACGTTATGGCATACGTAACTAAGAATTTTTTTTTTTTTTTCGGGAAAATTCATTTATTTCAAACTGCATAGAAAACTCTACCCAATAAATATTTTAATTTTGGTCATTTATTATTGTCCTCTGTGGTCAATATAGGTGAATTGTTGTATAAGCGGGCTACGTCGTACTCACTCTTCGAACCATCTCAAACACCGCTGGGTCAGTCCAGACCCAAATTGATCACCATGGGGTCCGAGCTATTGAGGTGCGACTGTAATTGGATATAGCGGCAACTCTGCATATATGAGCCGTTGCATGACAAAATCAACAAAATGACCTATGTACCACGCGCAGTGACCTGTGCATCTGCCCAGTCTGATCCGTCTTTACTGTCTGCACGTAGAAACCTTGGACCCTTAGCAACCCATTGAATGCGCAGCCAGATTGATGAAACAGTGAATATCCATGTTAACCTGACTCTCCCCTGGATAGCCAAGTCATTTTGTTGGGGTTGTCATGTGCTGGCTCATATTTTTAAACAGTCCAAAATCAGCAGGCCGATTATCTACGAATTTACCGGTGCAGTGACTAAGTTACTAGAACGTATTCTTTGCGTTCCAGAGGTTGTGTGCTCGATCCGCTGCCAAGTCATACCAAAGAATTTAAACATGATATTACTGCAGCTGCTCTTTCGCTTGGCGATCAGCATTGAGCAAACGGAAATGGTCAGCCTGGAATAAAGTGACTGGGTGGAATGTTATGTCATGTGTCTGGCGCCGGATATTTTAATGTGGCAGCACTCTAAAGATGAATTTTGAGCTGCCTGTCATATAATGACATCGTCGCCATACGACTAAAAGATCGCGACATTGAACACAGATAGAATTAAATAATAATAAAAAAAATAACCTTCAAACTTTTTTTTTTTCAGTTTTCAATCTGTTCGATGAATCAAAATATAATATAATACCAGCGCTTGCGCGGGTCCTTTTCTAGTATTATAAATGGTAATATCATCTATTCTCACTAATTCCAGTAATATACGTGTAGAATAGTTAATTTTATGTCTCTGAACCTCTATGCCTTTGGTTATCAGAGATATTAAAATTAGTATTATTTCGACTCGACATGTATACTTGATAAACTCTACTATGGTCAGTAGAAGTTTGTATAATAAACTTCCCAATTCTCGACTCATGGGGGAAGTTTTAAGCATTAGCGGAGTCAGAATTTACTAATATCGTAGTTATGTCATAGAAGACGGTTGATTCGATAATGACTTCTCTTTCTGTCATAGTCAAATTATCGAATTACCTTCAGATTTTGACAAAGAATACTAATCAGTATTAGCTAGGAATTAGATCCATGATATGTAATACTTAGATCTGGTAATAGAATCGTTTCTAGCCAGTTGTTTCTAAGTTAATTAGATCCTTAATCGATATTGTAAGATCTTCTTGTAAAATTTGGAGGCTGTTATACAGTATGTTATGCTATCAGCCTTTCCTCTTATTAGAAATTTTAGGGCTGCCAAACTCTACGTGATGATGCTAGCAGCCTTTCCTTTTATTAGCTTTTGCCAAGGATATGAAATGTTTCCTAAATCCCCTCTGGTAAAAGTTCAGTGTTAAAAATTTCTTCAGGTTGTCCATCTTCATGCGGAGAAGATTACAATCTTTTTCTAGTATTTATTGCCATGACTAATATACGTTACCACAGTCAACCTGGCAATCGATAAGATATATAAAATTATCAATCATATGTTCGCTATCATTGATTGATAAACTGGATATTAGGCAAGAATTTGATTAGTCCATTTACCCAGATTATTATTATTATTCCTGTACAGCTCGAAATGCAATGGGGAATAATTTGTAAAGTCTTATGGTTAATTAGGAATCATGAACTGGTTATTGACAACAGTCAGATCTGTTCAATTAACCAGATCCTAATTATTTCATATTAAATAAATAGTTTAGACTATTTACTAATTAAGATAATCATTACATCTCTAGGATTTATATTAAAATCTGGAGAGATAGGAAACTCATCCGAGAAGAAATTTCCTTATTAAATAATTAACCTCACAAAGATAGACAGCTATATTTCTGGACATTTGTTTGATAAAGTTCGGCTCAAATGCATTATCAAGCAGTAGTCTTGAAATTTGCCTTTTAAAGTGCAAATCTTGAAGGTTATGTCTCAATGACTTATCAGTTCTTTTTTGGGACCAACTGTTGTTATCCAAAAAAGAAAGGGCGGGGGGTGGGGGGGGGGGGGTGGCAGGGGCAGGAATTTAGGCCTCTGATGCTTGAGAAAACTGGCAGCCTCCAGAGTCCACCATTAACAAGGGCGGGGGGTGCGGGGGGCAGGGGGGGGGAGCGGGGGTGGCAGGGGCAGGAATTTAGGCCTCTGATGCTTGAGAAAACTGGCAGCCTCCAGAGTCCACCATTAACATATAAGGTAGTAACACCTTAAAGATATGTTATTAGCAAATCTAGATCATTCTAACTCTTACATATATGATAGAATGTATCTGATTTCTTAGAGTTTCCTGAGTCTTAATCTAGAGGTATAGGGATTCTATATATTATTTGTGTTCAACTAGGAGAGCACCTCCCTCCTAATCTGCAAATTCTAGCACATTATCTATAGGTTAATGTATTGTGCAGTTAAAATGAAGTTTTTAAAAGTAGCAACTAGCTGTACTTAACCTATAGATAAAAGAATCCCACCTCCCTCCATGCGTAGCTCTGTTGAGTTATCCATCAAAGAAACTGACACGTGATCAAAAGAGCGGATAGAGTGACACCACACAGGTAACTGCCTAAGGTACCTTCTGGATTAAGACTTTAAGCTGACTGAATTGTCATTTTTTCTGTGGAAGGTTTGAAATACAGAATAGAATAGCACATTATCTATAGGTTAAGTATTGCTAGTTAAAATATGTTTTACTTTTAAAAACTTCATATTGAATACATTCTCTCATCAAGACAAAATAAAAGTATGTTCTGTCATGGGTGTATTAGTAATTTACTCTTAAGGTGCCTTTCAAAACTCTAAACGGATAATATTTATAAACTATTTTTATTTATTTTTCAGAGAAATAAGGCTTGACATTTCTGTGAATTGTCTGCCTAGCAAGCATTATGTTCTGCCTTGCAGATGATTCACATGAAATTACAAGCCTTATTTTCTCAGAAAAAAAAAAGAATGCTGTCTACTTCCATTTTGAATGGTGCTTTAAGGATTAATTATATGTGTCTGTATCATTGGTAATTCACATCATGTCACGATGATGTATATTGTTTGTTTTTCTTTTTTCAGAACCGAGAAATTTACATTCTTAATATGAATACACGGAATAAAAGCTGGTGGTTAGAACATGGTATAGGCTGTAAAGTAAACAATGATACATGGGTGGATAATGCAGCCACAGATACAGCTCGACCTATTCCACCCGAGGAGTATGTGGAGGGATGTTTGTTGGATTATTATTATGTTGAAGTCATCCATGCTGGGGTGCAATGTCTTCTAGCTGTAAGTGTAACACTAAAATTTGAGTCACGCTTGATAAAAGGTGATCTTTGAGTAAGATCAAAACAGCAACTATCTTTTTTGATTGCCCACAGAATCACTAGTTTCCTTGCCATGTTGTTTTCTTAGAGAATTTGACCTCCACCTTCCTGACAACTACTGTATCAAAGATAGTGGGGTATCACATTTCCATATGTTTCTTATGACTGAGACCATAAAACTCTGCCAAGATGCCAATAAAATGATGCTCCATTACACAGTTAGTTAGTATTACTGATAAGACAGTCAACTAGAAACCCACACAAAAAAGTCTAAAATATAAAACACAATGAATCATCATCATCATCATCATCTGATTTTTGATTAATGTGCAGGTACAAGGACAACATCCACATCAGTGGGCCCCCTTCCAGGTAGCTGGCTTGCTGCACGCATGGCTGATCTCACACCAGATCTCCAGGTATGTCTATCATGAGGGTCGATAGCTGAGAGCTTCCACTCTGCAATCCCTCTCTGTCAGCTGCTTCCATGTCATCTTGGGCCTCCCAGGCTCATGCTTTCAATCAACCTGTAGGTCAAAGGCTGTCTTGACTGCACCATTGGTGATTTCCACATGTCCATACCAGCAGAGCCTTCTCTCCTTCAGAATGAGGTCCAGATCCTCAATGCCAAGCCATGCAAGTAGCTCATTGGATCAAACCGGTACAATGGCTCAGTGGTAGAGCGTCTGCTTTGTGACCTGGAGGTTGCGGGTTCGATCCCCCGCAGGGTTATACCAAAGGCTTTAAAAATGGTACTAGCTGCTCTTTCGCTTGGCGCTCAGCATTAAGAAAGTAGAGCTAGTGTTGTGAACAGACTCATTTATGTATGGAGAGTTGAAGACTAGCCATAATACATCTGGTTAAATTATCAGTTAAGCATGAATTTTTTGCCACTTTTTTTCTAAGAGAAAAAACTTGTCATGTATAAAATAAAAATATATTGATTAAAGCCTGCCTCCCCCCAATCTGGTAAGTTATTACGGACAGTTTCATGGTGGTACTTTCTTTTTGGTACGTTTTATTACATATTTTGTAGTGTTTCATTTACAAATGTCATTCTATTAAAATTATGCAAGTTAAAGATATGTTCAGTTAAGTTTGGGTAACAGAGTTGCCATCTTTTTAGGTAAGGGCTGCCAACCCTGCTTGCCATCTGTTCTTTTATGGCTATATAATTGTACCGGCATTTGTCTGTCTTTCCCCTTGATGTTGAGAACTTGATGTGGCTCTGATTGTATCAGTTTCTGAGTTTTTTATTTACTTATGAGCTTTTCAGCTCACCTGAGCACGAAGTGCTCAAGGTGAGCTATTGTAATCGGTCAATATCACAGAGTCAATAATTTGCTTTTAAAGCCTGGGCCAACTGACTTGAAACTTGGAAGGAAGCATGGGGGTGACTCATAGATCAAAAATAGTTAAAATGGTTCTGATTGGAAATCCAAGCTGGCCGCCATCTTGAAATGTTCTTTTCCTGAATCGAAAGACCAATTAACTCAAAACTTGGTAGGAAGAATTGGGGTGACTGTAGGTCGAAAATAGCTAAAATCGTTCCAATCAGAAATCCAAGATAGATAGTTGCCATGGCGGCCATCTTGAAAATCTATTTTGCACTTCTTCCCCTGAATCAAAAGGCCAAATGACTAAAACTTGGTAGGAAGTGTAGGAAAATCTTGTAGATCAAAAATAGCTAAAATTATTCCGATCGGGAATCAAAGATCAAAGCATGGGGGTGTTTTGTAGATCAAAATAGCTAAAATCATCACAATGGGAAATCCAAGATGGCTGCCATTGCCGCTGTCTTCGAATTCTGTTTGGAGCTTCTTCTCCTGAACCGAAAGATCATCTGACTCGAAACTTTGGTAGAAAGCATCGAGATGTCTAGTAGATCAAAACTAAACCAGCTAAAATCATTCTGTATGGAAGTCCAATATGGCCACCACAATCACCATCTTGAAAATCTGTTTTGACGTCTACTCCTGAACAGAAAGGCCAATTGACTCAAAACTTGATAGGAAGTATCAGGGTGACTTGTAGATCAACAAGACCTGTCTCCAGACAGGATAGCTTGCCTGAACCACCGCTTGTCAATTAATTAAAAAAAAAAAATACTATAACCTTAAAATCCAGATGAAGGGGGGTGGGGGAGGTGGGGTGGGGGGACATTGTACTGGATATAATTTTGGATGAAGAAATCTTCCATAGCGATCTGTATACCAAATATAAACTGAATGAATAGTATGATTTGAAAAGTAGTTGAGAAAATACAAGATCTTAAGACTTTAAGTGAAACTTTTAGATAAAATTTCTAAGTCTGTAACCTTGACCTCTAGGTCATAGGGTGGGGATAGTGCCGGATAAAATTTTGGACCAATATCTATAATCATGCCAAATATAAAGTAAATCCATGCAAGGATTAAAAAATTAAGAGATCTTTAAAACTTTGATGCAAAACTTTAACATAAAATTCTAAGTCTGTGACCTTGCCCTCTAGGTCATAGGCAGGGGTGGGGATAGTGCTGAATAAAATTTTGGACCAGTATCTATAATCATGCCAAATATAAAGTAAATCTATGCAAGGGTTCAGAAATGAAGAGATCTTAAAATCTTTGACGGAAAATGTTAACATAAATTCCTGTCTGTGACCTTGACCTTTAGGATCATAAGCAGGTGTGAGAATAATGCCAAATAAAATTTTGGATTGGTATCTATAATCATGCCAAATATAAAGTAAATCCATGCAAGGATTTAGAAATGAAGACCGAAACTTTAACCCTTCTCTTGCCGGAAATAAAATGAATCAGGCCTGTAAGAGGGGGTACCTCTACTTGAGAAGTCATTACCCCCTGAATTTTACCTCGATTTTCATGAAATTTTCACATATAATTTGCCGATCCTAGGTGGCCATTTTACCGGAGAAAGGATGGTCACGTGACTAGAAAGTCACGTGACAGTCATGTGTAAACCGGGAACCGTTTAAGACACTTTAAAAAAAAAAAAAAAAAAAAAAAATTACAAGAGCCCAGCGCCTACTGTGTACTATTTGTATGAAACGAGTGACATACATAGGTTCTACTGTTATTCCTACTTCTTCCTCACTGGAAATGATTCAGGTGTTATGGGCTTTTTTTCCAGAAAAGCCTGATCAATTTGTTGAAGTGAGTGCTGAAATTAATGGCAGCTTGAAATTTGGTATTCTCGGTCTTTTTTAGTGTGGGTAAAATCCAGCACCTGACTATCTAATGAAAAGTGGCGTGTTTGTATGAAAGTAGGTTCACTCCTGTATAGGAACACTTGCTCTGAATGGTTGCATGTGGTATATTGTAAGTATGACAGGCTTTTGAGTTGACAGACCCCCCCAGCGCGACTATTGTCGCGAAAGGCAAGATAAGGGTTAACTAGAAAAAAATATAAAATGTGGTTTTGCATTTTTTGTGTCGAATACAACCCCAAAACGTCAAATTCGGGCTAACTTTTTGGGTTTTAATTTTTTGTCCGGCTTTCTGTTAACCCTTCTCTTGCCGGAAATAAAATGAATCAGGCCTGTAAGAGGGGGTACCTCTACTTGAGAAGTCATTACCCCCTGAATTTTACCTCGATTTTCATGAAATTTTTACGTATAATTTGCCGATCCTAGGTGGCCATTTTACCGGAGAAAGGATGGTCACGTGACTAGAAAGTCACGTGACAGTCATGTGTAAACCGGGAACCGTTTAAGACACTTTAAAAAAAAAAAAAAAAAAAAAAAATTACAAGAGCCCAGCGCCTACTGTGTACTATTGCGAATGAAACGAGTGACATACATAGGTTCTACTGTTATTCCTACTTCTTCCTCACTGGAAATGATTCAGGTGTTATGGGCTTTTTTTCCAGAAAAGCCTGATCAATTTGTTGAAGTGAGTGCTGAAATTAATGGCAGCTTGAAATTTGGTATTCTTGGTCTTTTTTAGTGTGGGTAAAATCCAGCACCTGACTATCTAATGAAAAGTGGCGTGTTTGTATGAAAGTAGGTTCACTCCTGTATAGGAACACTTGCTCTGAATGGTTGCATGTGGTATATTGTAAGTATGACAGGCTTTTGAGTTGACAGACCCCCCCAGCGCGACTATTGTCACGAAAGGCAAGATAAGGGTTAACATAAATTTCAAAGTCCATGACCTAAACCTAGGTCATAAGCAGGGATGGGGATATAGTGGTGAATACAAATTCTGGACCAATATCTATAATCATGCCAAAATAAAGTAAATTTAACAAAGATTTAGAAATTAAGAGGTCTTAAAAACTTTGATGCAAAATTTCAATATAAAATTTCTAAATCTGTGACCTTGACCTCTAGGTCATGAGCAGGAGTTTTGGACCAACATCTAAAATTGTACCAAATATAAAAAAAATCCATCTCAGGATTTAGAAAATATGAGATCAAAAAAACTTTGACACAAAACTTTAACATAAATTTCTAATTCGGTCAAGGTCATAAGCAGGGGTGGGGATAGTGCCAAATAAAATTTCTGGCCAATATCTATAATCATGCCAAATATTGAATTAAATCCAAACAAATGTAGAAATCTTAAAAACTTTAACGCTAAACTTTTAAGTCCCTTACCTTATCCTCTAGGTCATAGGGTGGGGATAATGCTGAATAAAATTTTGAAGCAATATCTATAATCATACCAAATGTAAAGTAAATCCATACAAGGATTAAAAAAAAAAGAGATATTAAAAACTTTGATGCAAAACTTTAACATAAATTTCTAAGTCTGTGACCTTGTGTTCTAGGTCATAGGCAGGCTGCAGGGGTGGGGAAAGTGCAGAATAAAATTTTGAACCAGTATCTGTTATCATGCTAAATATAAAGTAAATCCATGCAAGGCTTTAGAAACGAAGAGATCTTAAAAAAAAACTTTGACACAAAACTTTAACATAAAATTTCTAAGTCTGTGACCTTGACCTTGACCTCTAGGTCATAAGAGGGTTGGGGATGGTGCCCAGTAAAATTTTGGACCAACATCTATAGTCATACCAAATATAAACGAAATCCATCTGAGGATTTAGAAAATATATAGAGTTTATTCATTCTCCTATTTTAAATATGGGATTTATAAACTGAGGGAGGTAAAAAAAATCCGATAAAGAAACGAGTGCGAAGCACGAGTTTCTTATCGGATTTTTAGCTCACCTGAGCACGAAGTGTGGTCAGTCAATGTCCGTCGTGCGTCGTCCGTCGTCCGTCGTGCGGCGTCAACAATTGCTTTAAAAGCCTACTCCTCCTACACCCCTGGGCCAATTGACTTGATACTTGGTAGGAAGCATCAGGGTGACTTGTAGATAAAAAATAGCTAAAATCGTTCCGATCGGAAATCCAAGATGGCCGCCATGGCCGCCATCTTGAAAATCTATTTTTCGCTTCTTCTCCTGAACCGAAAGGCCAATTGACTCCAAACTTGCTAGGAACCATCAGGGTGACTTGTAGATCAAAAATAGCTAAAATCCTGCCGATCGGAAATCCAAGATGGCCGCCATGGCCTCCATCTTGAAAATATATTTTTCGCTTCATCTCCTGAACCGAAAGGCCTTTTGACTCCAAACTTGCTAGGAAGCATCAGGGTGACTTGTAGATCAAAAATAGCTAAAATCGTGCCGATCGGAAATCCAAGATGGCCGCCATGGCGGCCATCTAGGCGGCCATCTTGAAAATCTATTTTTTTGCTTCTTCTCCTGAACCAAAAGGCCAGTTGACTCCAAACTTGCTAGGGAGCATCAGGATGACTTGTAGATCAAAAATAGCTAAAATCGTGCCGATCGGAAATCCAAGATGGCCGCCATGGCCGCCATCTTGAAAATCTATTTTTCGCTTCTACTCCTAAACCCAAAAGCCAATTGACTCCAAACTTGGTAGGAGGCATTGGGGTGACTTATAGATCAAAAATAGCTAAAATCGTGCCTATCGGAAATCCAAGATGGCGGCCATGGCAGCCATCTTGAAAATCTATTTTTCGCTTCATCTCCTAAACCGAAAGGCCAATTGACTCCAAACTTGGTAGGAAGCATCAGGGTGACTTGTAGATCAAAAATAGATAAAATCATGCCGATCGTAAAACCAGGATGGGCGCCATGGCCGCCATCTTGAAAATCTATTTTTCGCTTCTTCTCCTGAACCCAAAGGCCAGTTGACTCGAAACTTGGTAGGAAGCATTTGGGTGACTTGTAGATCAAAAATAGCTAAAATCATGCCGATCGTAAATCCAAGATGGCCGCCATGACAGCTATCTTGAAAATCTAATTTTTGCTTCTTCTCCTAAACCCCAAAAGTCACTTGACTCGAAACTTAGTAGGAAGCATCAGGGTGACTTGTAGATCAAAAATAGCTAAAATCGTTCTGATCAGAAATCCCAGATGGCCACCATGGCCGCCATCTTGAAAATCTATATTTAGCTTCTTCTCCTGCACCGAAAGGTCAATTGACTCCAAACTTCGTAGGAGACATTGGGGTGACTTGTAGATCAAAAATAGCTAAAATAGTGCCAATCGGATATCCAAGATGGCCGCCATGGCAGCCATCTTGAAAATCTATTTTTCGCCTCTTCTCCTTAACTGAAAGGCCAGTTGACTCGAAACTTGGTAGGAAGCATTGGGGTGACTCGTAGATCAAAAATAGCTTAAATCGTGCCAGTTGTAAATCCAAGCTGGCTGCCATTTAGAGTTTGTTCAAATGATCACGCTCAATTGACTGGCATGCCATATATCTTCTTCAAAATAAAGAACTGCTTAAATGATGATCTTTTCATTAGTTGCGATGACAGGATTGGAAAACTGTTGCATAACATCTACATATCTGCAGTGGCTATGTCACTCAGGTGAGCGACCCGTGGCCCGTGGGCCACTTGTTTTTACCTCCTGAGGTTTATAAATCCCATATTTAAAATAGGAGAAATGAATAAACTGTATATTACATGCATTTCGCCGCAATAGAGTACACCATTTAAGAGGCTTTGTGGCAAGTCTAGTCTGCCAGTTTGTTTACGCTGTCATTTCTATTTTGGGTCGGCGTAGTAATACACTGACATTAACAGTTCGAAGCAGTGAACACTCGGGCGCCATTTTGAAAAAACTAAACGAATCGAGAGATTGAAAAGTGATAAAATATTCCCATTTAAATGGATATTTATGTGTTTCTGTGCTCAGATAGGATTAATTTCTATGCTTGTGACCTGATTCAACGAAAAAAGCATATGGATTTAAACATTTTCAGCCGGTAAGTAAGGATTTGAGATCATCCCACGGGTCAAAATCTAGGCAGTTCATATGTTACAAAAAAAAAAGTAGTTCCGGTTAAAGAGATTTATTTCCCTGGCTAAGAGGAAATATTTCTTCTTAGAAAACAAGGAAAATACCAGTTTTATGTCTGGTAGAAATCATGGTATTTCTTGGTTATGCATGTAATATAAGGTCTTAAAAACTTTAATAGTTTTGTTAATGCCGATGCAAGGGGTAGTGCAATAGCTCTCCCTGTACTTTCATACAGGTGAGCTAAAAATAGCTAAATTGGTTATTGGTCCAAATCTTTTTTTCTGCACTATCCCAGACCTGGCTATGACCTAAAGGGCAAGGTCATGGACTTAGAAATTTATGTTAAAGTTTTGCATCAAAGTTTTTAAGATCTCTTAATTTTTAAATCCTTGCATGAATTATGTCTCCACTTCCGAAGGGAGGGGGGGCATATTGTTTTTGGGACTGATCCCATTGGCATCGGCGTCGGCGTCGGCTAAAACTTCTTGTCCGCTCTGTAACTCAAATACCCTTTGAAATATTTTGATGGTACTTGGTAGAAATGTAGAACAGGACGAGACGATGTGTCGCGTACAAGAATGACTACTCTACCTTTCTTACTTTTGGAGTTATCTCCCTTTGTTATATTTGACAGTGATTATGCATTGATTTTGTGTCCGCTTTGTAAGTCAACTTTGGAATATTTTTATGATACTTGGTAGAATGTAGAACAGGATGAGACAATGTGTCATGTACAAGAATGACAACTCTGGCTTTCCTCCTTATTGATTTATCTCCCTTTGTTTTGTTTAAAATAGATTTCATGTCTGCTCTGTAACTCGAAAACCCTTTGGAATATTGGGGTTATCTCCCTTTGTAATATTTGACAGTGATTATGCATTGATTTTGTGTCCTCTTTGTAAGTCTAATACTCTTTGGAATATTTTATACTTGGTAGAAATGTAGAACAGGATGAGACGACGTGTCACGTACAAAAATGACAACTTTGGCATTCTTACTTTTGTAGTTACCACCCCTTCTTCTTTGAATTTGATTTGATGTCTGCTCTGTATCACGAATACCCTTTGGTATATTTTGATGATGCTTAGTTGAAATGTAGAACAGGGCAAGATGATGTAGAACATGGGTACAAGAATGACAACTCTGGCTTTCTTACTTTTGAACTTATCTCCCCTTCTTGTGTTTAAATTTGATTTTCTGCCCGCTCTGCAATTTGAATACCTTCACAATATTTTGATGATACTTAGTAGAAATGTAGAACAGGATGACAACTCTGGCGGGGTTGGGGGGGGGGAGGGGACACTTTTTTTTTCTAAAAAACCTTTTCTAGTTTACTTTAAAATTGGCATGATAATAGATATTGGTCCAAAATTTTATTCAGCACTATCCCCACCCTATGATCTTTGAGGTCAAGGTCATGGACTTAGAAATTTTATCTCAGTTCTTAAGATCTTTGAAGCATACGGGTGGTCGGGTGGTGCGAAGGTGCTGTGTATCTTACATCACCGGGGCGTCCAACTGATATTGGCTTACAGTTGGGCAAGGCCTGCTATCCTTGTAGTGGGTAAGGGTAGAGGGGGAATGTTTTTATTTCTTCTGTTTCTTCACTTTCATTCCTGTTCCTCTTTCTTCCCTGTCCCTCTCTTTCATCTCCTCTACTCTCTCTTCTATCTCTTTTCTCCCTTTCTCTGGGAGACGACACAAAATGACCCTCAAGGGTTGACGTGTCGTTAAACCCCAACACAATCAATCAATCAAAAGCATACGGGTGGCCGAGTAGTTAGCGCTCCTGCCTTTGGATCAGAGGGTCCCAGTTTTGAATCCCGCTGGAGACAGAATTCAGCCCATGACTGTATGGCACTTCATTGCACAGAGCCTATCCTTATCATCCTTCCATCCTCTCAACATGACTTAAATAATGTTGAAAGGGACACAAAACACCAAACCGTCATCATCGTCATCTTAAGATCTGTTTTCCCAGCTAGTTTTCAAATCATACTGTTTATTTACTTTATATTTGGTATAATTTGGTATACAGATGCTACTAAAGATGTTCTTTATCCAAAATTATATCCATTACAATGTCTCCTCCTCCCTTCGCCCCCTCCCCCCTCCCCTTGATCTGGATTTTAAGGTCATATTGTTTTTATTTGATTGACAAGCACAAGTTCAGTCGAGCTATCCTGTCTGGCGACAGGTCTTGTTAAGGTGTTAGGCTCCCTCAGATGGACAGGCATTGTATTACTAATTGCATCATGTTACAGTATTTAAAGGCTCCATAGGTCTCTTAATTTACATTTGGTTTCATCCCATGAAATTCAAAAAAGAATTTGAGATTTTCATCTACATAATGAACAACTTGTGACATTACAGCAACAACTATCTATTACCTGTTTTTCACAAAATTCAATTAGAATAAACATCAGAAAAGATTGTCGCCAAATTCTGCTTATGGATGGTCAGGTGGTTTTTCCCCAGGGTTCTCTGGTTTTCGCCCACCTTTGATGAACGATCGGTTTGATATAAGTGAAATATTCTTGAAAGGGCCGTAAAACACAAATCAAAAAAAAAAAAAGAAAAGAAGATTGTCTTTGGAAACGTATACATGAGCAGAACTCCATTTTCAAATATACCACAAATGGCCCAATGATCCCAAAGCAAATGAAATATAATCTGCACTATAGTGATGTATGGGGAGACATTCTACCGCAGCCACATGGCACTAACACCAGCTGCAGTGTAGTAAAATAAACATCAAAAAGATTGCCTTTGGAAACAAAGAACACACTACAGATTAGAAAATGGGAATCTCGCTTTTATTGAGACTCTTCAAAAGCAGTATTGAAGTTTGCAACACTGCTAACGCCCTCTAGCGTATACATGAACAAAACTTCATTTTCAAATATACCACAATGGGCCCAATGATTCCAAAGGAAATGAACCCCACTGTCCAAATTTTAGCCCAATTATTTATGACATGTAGCATAAGGGGCCGGGGTTGTTAATGCCTAAAATGGCCAAAAAGGCAAAGTAGGCTTGAGAGACACTGTCCTTATTGATAAGCCAACTTTGACTTTTTGGCCTTTTTAGACATTAGAAACCCAAAACATGCTGGCCCCCTAAGTTTCACAACTATGAAAACTCATGAATAATGTGTGTGTGTGTTTCATGTTTTTTTATATACACATTTCAGCTGACGGGTTTTGTGTTCACATGTATGGCCATCCATATTTACGGTGAAGAAAGTGAATCTTGTAAGTACTTAGAGCACTCTAGTACATATATACGCCCTAAAGATCATCCGTCAGCCCGTTATGCTCCGGTGGAGTCTGTACAGCGAGAAAGAGACAGCCGATGTCTCCCTACATATGTGTCTTACACAGAAAGCATGGAATGGTATCAGTCTGGGCCAAGGGCACGTAACTGTGATAACTTGGGAACTGTTCCCTCAGTACTTGTGGACTTGAATGGACAAGAAAGCAGAGAGGCAGATGTGCAGGCTCTTTTGTGATCAAGATTTCTCTAGCCATAGTCTTATAACAATTGCTACAGGTGTGTGTGGGTTATGGTTTTTTCTTTCTTATGTGTTTCACATAATCAGGATAATAGATTACAGTTGCTTGCTTGGGTGTGAAGTATTGTATTTACCCTAAGTTTTGGGACAGACAAGCCTGAAAGAACCCATATCAGCATGTAGCATCAATAAGTAGTAAAATCTAGCTGTTCAAATTTTAGGACAAGTATGATAAGGAGTTATGGTGTCCCAATATTTTTAGGGTGCATATGATACTTCGCTGGCTTCAACCATTACTTTGCTGCAGTCAGCAATGATCAGACAAGAAAAGATTTATTTTCTTTCACAGTCTCTTCAAGAGAGCAAATGTTATACTATTGTTTTCACTACAGTGCATCAGCAGGTAGTATAATCAAATAGCTAGAATTAAGGACAAGTATACTAAACAGTTAAAGTGTCCCAATATGTAGGATAAAAATTTTCCACGTTGAAATCCAAAGTATATTACTTTATGTAACCCCAATCAAAGACTGCCACTTACCTCCCTTGATAAACACCAGTTAGTACAAATTATACATTTTGGTCTGTCTATTTGAAATATTTCAAACTAAGTCTTTGCCTATTTTTTTGTCACACCTGCATTAGTATGAGAGACTGTGGCATGCAAGTTTCTGTCCGTACATCCATTCGTGCATTTGTCCAAGGTTGTACTTACTTCCACCCTAGGCTCCACCCTAAATAAAACTTTACAGTCAGTTTCACTTCACTGATTGTTTTATCTCACTAAGCTAAACAAGGATGACAACTCTGGTGCTTTTCACATTTTAGTATGCAGGTGTGACAAATACTTCAATGAAGTTCTTCATATTTTAAAGAATTTTGACTCTTTTCACCTGAGTTGTGGTAGGGTCTATTATCTGAGTAAGGGATAGCACCTCTGTATGTCTTAAACACAGTATGGGCATTGCTCAGAATACTTTACCTGAATTAATAGAGACATATAAATGTGAGAAAATTGCAACATTATCATTTGTGGTTCGTTGAATGGATATTGAAATTATTTTTAAAGAGTTTAGCAGTTTACTTGCCTACCAAACAGATTCAAAGTTTGGTGTTTTAACAGCCTGGCATCTGTATTGCAGCCAATCAGGGACAATGTTAAGATGAGAATACAATAATAAAGTTTTGTTCAAGGAAACCTCCTACAGTCATGAGAAAAATATATATATATATCTGTAGAGTGGGATTCGAACTCCATTCTGCAGTTTTAGCAAGCAGGGGCAAAATATAGATATTCTAAGCAACCAAAGCTCCACAATCCAAACTTATCTAACTTTTAAGTTTAGAAAAGTCTATCTGATGCGAACCTCATTTAAGCTTTAAGAAAAGTTATTCAGGTCAGATTTATATTGGTAAAAGGTTAACATTGCAGCTGTGTGGTATAGGTGATGTATTTAGATAGGTCATAAAGTGGTCAGCCTTAACATAATTATGGCAGGATGTGCATTCAACCTTCATTGAGTCACCACAAGTTTTTATTATTATGGAAAGACCTGTAATGGATCCGAAATAAATTATTATATATAAATGTATAATATTTCAAATCAGTTTGTGTTTAAAATATTCAGATTATTTAATATTTTGACAGTAATGTGCTATCTGTCTGAAACTGAATCATAAAATGAAGAGTTATGTGAAACACATAGTCAATGTTTACTAACAGTTACTGCATGTTTATCTGTTGTGAATGAAAGCATGAATTTTAGTAGAGGTATAGGCTACCTATTGCTTTTGCATAAGCTTCAGTGTATCTGCATTGTTTTGTTGGGCTGTGTCGGCATAAGTCGTATGCATCTTTAAAGGCTAAAATGAGAATTTCCATTTATTATACCCTTGGCACACAGAGTATGCAATGGGGAATATAGTTTTTGTCATTCTGTCCATCGTTTCCATCATCTATTTATCTGTTCAAATGACTGTCTGTCCATACATCGGTTAACTTATAAGTCAGTTTTGCATAAAGTTTGTTTGCTTGTCCTATATTTCCTAAAAGTCTTCACTTGACATTTTTGATACGTGGTCCCTATTAGAAGCAAGTCAGTTGGATTCATCCTATTGCTGCTTATGTTAAACTGATTTCTTGGTCCTCACTTCTTACTCTATATATTTCAGTTTCTGGTATCTCAAAGTACATTTATGTCATGACTTCAGCTAGTGTGATCATGATTTTAGGCCCCTTGATGTACTTTCTAATGGTTTTGTACTGCTTCATTTGTCCTCTGATTGGGGATCACAGAGAAAAAAAAATGAATGGTGAAATAAGGCAAAAAAAAAAAAAAAAAAGAATATGCAAAAACAATACTTAATACAGGGCTTTGATCAACCAATCAGTAATTGCAATACTTTATTAAGATCATCTTTCTTGGTAATCAATGTGTTCGTAGACATTATTATGAGACCATGTGGGTGATGAAATATTGACACCAGTAGCTCTTGAGGATGGCTGCATTCATAGAGCCAACTGGCTTTTTCTGGGTATCTTATGTTCCATCTCCTTTCATTGCTTCTTGATATCAAACGTGGCCCCAAAACTTTATTGCCAGTCACTTAATGAATTGTCTTTGTTATTGTAATCCCTAGAAGCAACACAAATACTTAACATATATGTATACCATCTTAGTATCTGGCATTCACTTGGAAATTTCATTATGGATTCTGAACAATCTTATGTAGGTCCCAGTTCTAAACTTCATTGTTTTATTCCTTCTTTCTTCCTCCCCAGCACGATCCCACATTTAGTTGTTCCCCCCATGGGGGAGGGGGGGGGGGGTGACATATTGTTTTTAGTGTGGATCCTGTCGGCGTCAGTGTAGGCGTTGACGTCCTTGTCGGCGTAGCCTCTTGTCTACTTTCTATCTCCTTAATGAATGGATGGATTTTGGCCAAACTTAGACAAATTTATCATTGAGTTGGGGAAAAATGCTGATTAGATTTTGATGACCATGACCCCATTTTCAAGGTCATACAAGGACTTAGATTGTTGGAAAAGGCTGGAATATTGCTTGTTTGCACCCTATCTCCTGAAGGAGCAAATGGTTTTTGACCATACTTGCATATCTAGATTGCTGGGACATGTAAAAAAACTGATTAGATTTTGATGACCTTGACCCCATTTTCAAGGTCACTTGATGGCTTAGATGGTTGGAAAATGGCTTGTCTGCACCCTCTCTCCTGTGAGAATGGATGGATTTTTACCAAACTTGTACATCATTATTGTTGAGACATGGAAAAGAACTGATTTTGGTGACCTTGACCTGATCTTCAAGGTCACAGGAGGACTCAGATTGTTGGAAAATGTCTTGTCTGCACCCTATCTCCAGAATGAATGGATGGATTTTGACTAAACTTGTACATCTATGTTGTTGTGACATGGAAAAGAACTGATTAGATTTTGGTGACCCCATTTTCAAGGTCACACAAGGGCTTAGCTTGTTGGAAAATGGCTTGTCTGCAACCCATCTCATGAAGGAATGGATGGATTTTGACCAAACTTGCACAACTATATTGTTGTGACATGAAAAAGAACTGATCAGATTTTGGTGACCTTGACCCCATTTTCAAGGTCACAGGAGGGCTCAGATTGTTGAAAAATGGCTTGTCTGCACCCTATCTTCTGAAGGAACAAATGGATTTTGACCATACCTGTACATCTAGATTGCTGGGACATGTAAAAGAACTGATTAGATTTTGGTGACCTTGACCCCATTTTCAAGGTCACAGGGGGCTCAGATTGTTGGAAAATCTGCACACTATCTCCAGAATGAATGGATGGATTTTGACTAAACTTGTTCATCAATATTTCTGTGACATGGAAAAGAACTGATTAGATTTTGGTGACCTTGACCCCATTTTCAAGGTCACACTAGGGCTTATATTGTTGAAAAATGGCTTGTCTGCACCCTATTTCATGAAGGAATGGATGGATTTTGACAAAACTTGCACAACTATATTGTTGTAACATGAAAAAGAACCAATTAGATTTTGGTGACCTTGACCCCATTTTCAAGCTCACAGGAGGGCTCAGGTTGTTGGAAAATGGCTTTTCTGCACCCTATCTCCAGAATGAATGGATGGATTTTGACCAACCAAACTTGTACAGCTATATTGTTGAGACAGGGACAAGAACTGATTAGATTTTGGTGACCTTGACCCCATTTTCAAGGTCACACTGGGGCTTAGATTTTGGAAAATTGCCCCCATCGACCACACACACGCCAAAAAAAGATAAATTATAGATACAACCTTTTTCAATGATAGGTCTGTTCAAACTGGTTGGGAACATACGTTTTCCTCTGAAAACACTGTTCTAGTTGTTTCCGCACTTAGACTGTTGAAAAATGAAAGGAAGTTTGTTTCTCTTTTTAGCTCACCTGAGCCAAAGGCTCAGGATGAGCTATTGTGATCACTCCCCATCCGTTGTCTGTCTGTCCATCCATCTGTCTGTCAGTTCACACCTTTGAACAACTTCTTTTGAAACCCCTGTGCCAAATTTCTTCCAACTTCATGTGGAGCTTTGTGTTAAAGGAGAATTGAAAATATGTACAAATGGTCATGATCCATAAATCAAGATGGCCGCCATGCCCATATATAGCTTCCATAGGGAATGGTTGGGTGTGGCGAAGATGTCGGGTATCTTACATCACCGGTGCATCTAACTAATATTGGCTTTTAGTTGGACAAGGCCTACTATACTTGTAGCAGGTAAGGGTAGAGGGGGAATGTTTTTATTCTGTTTCTTCACTTTTATTCCTGTTCCTCTTTCTTCCCTGTCCCTCTCTTTCTTCTCCTCTACTATCTCTTCTATCTCTTTTCTCCCTTTCTCTGGGAAACGGCACAAAATGACCCACAAGGGTTGCTGTGTCGTTCAACTCCAACACAATCAATCAATCAATCAATCAATATAGCTTCCATAGACTTATAATGGGGAAAACTTAAAAAAACCTTCTTCCCTACATAAATCCTGCCAAACAAATCCCTGGGGTCCAAACTGACCACGCCCTAGGGATCATAGCTCCCATAGACTTATTATGGGAAAAAAATTAAAAAAATCATCTTCTCTGAAACCATGAGGCCCAGAGCTTATATATTTAATATGTAGCAATGTTTAGTGGTCCTTTACATAAATACTGCCTGTTCAAACTTATATAGAGCTATATAGCTAAAGAACCTTCAAAAATCTTCTTCTCTGAAACCATGAGGCCGAGAGCTAACAGATTAAGTATGAAGCGATGTTAAGTGGTCTACTATATAAATCCTGCCAACCATGCCCCTTGGGTCCAAATTGGCCACGCCCCTGGGGTCATTAGCTCCCATAGACTTATAATGGAAAAACTTAAAAAATCTTCTTCTCTGAAACCATGAGGCCCACAGCTTACATATTTAGTATGGAGCAATGTTTAGTGGTCCCCTACCTAAATCCATGCCAATTAAGCCCCTGGGGTCCAAATTGGCCACACCCCATGGGGTCATATATTTATATAGAGATGTATAGCTAAAGAATCTTCAAAATCTTCTTTGCTGAAACCATGAGGCCCAGAGCTAACAGATTTATTATGTAGAAATGTTATGTGGTCTCCTTCATAAATCCTGCCAACCATGCCCCTGGGGTCCAAACTGGCCACGTTCTGGGGTTCATTTATAATGGAAATAAAAAAAAATATTAAAAATCTTCTCTGAAATCATGAGGCCCACAGCATATATATTTAGTATGTAGCAATGTTTAGTGGTCCCTACATAAATCCTGCCAGTTAAGCCACTGGGGTCTAAATTGGCCACACCCCGGGGATCTTTAGCTCCCATAGACTTATAATGGGAAACACTTAAAAAATCTTCTTCTCTAAAAGCATGAGGCTGACAGCTTATATATTAAGTATCAGGGCTCGGGAAAACCGGAAAAATAGCCGGTCTGGACCGAAATTAAGAATTCTGGACCGATTTCAAACACCCCAAAACGCTAATAAATCGGTCCAACAGGTTTGTGCCTTGAACCCCATTTTTCCCAAACCAGCCAATTTTCACAAATCAATGATGTCTAAAAAATCACAAACGGTCAAGTCTTTCCAAACTGACAATGTCCGCGCACCATTTAAATGTGATATTATGGTAGTTAAAAGGCTCTAAACGGTCATTTGACATGTATATTGGAGAGACAGCTGAATAACGGCAACCTACCCGCAGCACAAATTAATTACGTCATTATCCAAACATTGTCAAAAAATCAACACTTCACTGACCTTTGTGCGGTAAACAAGCGATTAACAGGAATCATCAGTAACGGTAGTCTGATAATTAATCTGTTTGTGTGACACGTGTGAATACACTGAGACTGCAAAACATCCAGGTGCAGTCGGCGTGTCCAAAAGATCAAAGATCGCTTTACTGAGAGTGATAAAAGAATGCACCGCTTGAACGCACCGGTTTTCTTCCTCTTCTTTTTTGTTTTGATCAACACGGTTTGTCGGTCCCAGATTCGATAAATGAATTCCCAAACCGTGTACGTCCTGATCAGATGTCGCATACAACGGCGTCTGACCTGGGTATTATTGATTGCTTTTTTTCTTTTTTTTTGTTGATTGCCGTAACACGCGAGTATTATTCAAGGTAGATTTCACAGTAAAAATAAGTAATGCACCACTTGCGCTAGGCAAGATTGGTCAGTGCTTAAAATTTAAGCAGTCTGATCAAATCTTGAAACACTGAAAACTGCAAAACCGCCCGTGGCACAGGCCTTTTTTATTAGACCTAATTAGGTCCATGAAAGCCGTTTCGTTCCGTCTCTCCTGTTTCCCGCCGTCTTCGCGCTTATACAAGACGGGAATCAGTTGTTTATAAATAGTTTAGGAAAACCCTGCGGAGGTGGAAATAACAACAAAACCGTTTTTTCTTTCTTTTTTTTTCTTTCTTTTTACATACCTGACTGTATTTATTGATGACGCCAGCTTTGATCATGCTCGTTGTACCCGGACTTCCGTCATATAACGGAGTTGAGGTGTATTATTTAAAGGAGTTATAGGACTGCCAGTTGTCATTAGTTTTCGTGACAGGTGATATACACATATTTTTTTTTTGGAAATGGGCTCATTGATGACGTCATCGTCATCGGCTGGACCGATTCAGATTTCAAAATTTCCAGAGCCCTGTTAAGTATGTAGCAATGTTTTGTGGTCCTCTACATAAATCCTGCCAAACAAGCCCCTGAGGTCCAAACTGACCACACCCCAGGGATCATATGTATATATAGAGCTATATAGCTAAAGAACCTTCAAAAATCTTTTTCTCTGTAACCATGAGGCTCAAAGTTAACAGATTTAGTATGTAGCAATATTTGGTGGTCTCCTACATAAATCCTGCCAACCATGCTAAATGGTTCTTATATAAAAATATGGATTGTTTACGATTCGATACAATCACAAATTTATACTATATATCTATCCAGTTTTGGATAATCTAGCCTTGACGATAAATGATTTATCCCTAAACTGGAATATGATGTAAGTTTGTTTATGATTCGATACAATCACAAATTTCTACTATCTATCCAATTTTGGATAATCAAGCGACATTAAATGATTTATCTATAAACTGAAATATTCTATAAGTTTATACACTTCCATTATAAATTATGATATCGTCTGTTCTCACCAAATCTGTTAATATAGTTGTAGAATAGTTATTACTACTTCTCTGAACCACAACATCATTGCTTCTCAGAAATATTACAACTAATAGTATAAATTCAGACTCAACATGTATACTGTCCAAACTCAGCGAAAAAGTTTCAATAACAAAACCTCCCAAATCTCGTCTCATGTGGGAAGTTATCAAACAACTAATGGAGACAAATTTTGTTAACGTTGCTGATTTGTCTCACTACCATAAGACATTTGCTCAGAAAGTCTGTGATACAAAATGGTTCATATACTCCAATGTCTGTCATAGAAAGAAAGTTAATTAGGTCTCAACTTCTATTTCCGTCATAGTCGAATTTCTCAATATACCTTTGATATCTGAGAAAATAATGCTAAATCAATATCATCAAGGAATATAACTCCATGATGTGTAATATTTTTAATCTGCTAATAGAGTCGATTCTAACCCGGTTGTATCAGAGGTAATTAGATCTTTAAATTGCATTGAACAGTATAAAGTTCTTTTCTTTACAGAGTTAAAAAATTATGACCAACTGTATGTTATGATGTAATCAGCATTTCTTTTTATTAACTCACCTGAGCTATAGTGATCACTTTTTGTCCGTCGTCCGTCTGTCCGGTTGTCCGTCAGTTAACACTTTCAAACGACAACTCTTCCAAAGCCGTTGAAGCAATCTGTCGCTAACTTGGTAATAATGTTGCTTGGGTTGGGCCCTTTAAAAATAACTAAAATTATGGTTATCTGCCCTTTGGTTTGGTTGCCATGGCAACAGAAAGTTCCCATAGACTTATAATGGGAAAATGGTTAGATTGCAGTTTCTTCATAACCAGTGAAGTGATGTGAACCATATGTGGCAGTTATGATCATTGGATGATTCAATTTATGTGTTTTATGACCAATGGCTGTTTTGTTTGGTTGTCATGGCAACATTAAATTTCAAAAAAGGAATTTTTTTAAATGACAACTCCAAAACCACTGAAGCAGTAGGAAGCAGTAGGACTCTAATTTTGTACAAATGTTGCTTGGGTAAGGACAATTCAAAATAGCTAAAATTATGGTGATCTGCCCTTTGGTTTGGTTGCCATGTCTACAGAAAGTTTCCATAGACTTATAATTGGAAAATGGTTAAATTGCATTTTCTCCATAACCAGTGAAGTGATGTGAACCATATTTGGCAGTTATGACGATTGGATGATTGTCTACCCAGTTTGTGTGTTTTATGACCAATGGCCATTTTGTTTGGTTGCCATGGCTACTTTAAGTTTAAAAAAAAGGACTTTTTTAAATGACATCCCCAAAATCACTGAAGCAGTATGACTCTAATTTTGTACAAATGTTGCTTGGGTCAATTCAAAATAGCTAAAATTATGGTGATCTGCGTCTTGGTTTGGTTGCCATGGCAACAGAAAGCTCCCATAGACTTATAATGGAAAAATGGTTAAATTGCATTTTCTTCATAACCAGTAAAGTGATGTGAGTCATATTTGGCAGTTATGTTCAGTTTCTTCCCTGTTTGTGCATTGCATGGCCATTTTGTTAGGTTTCCATGGCAACATTAAATTTAAAAAAAAAAAGATTTTTTTTTAATGATTACTCTTCCAAAGCCACTGAAGCAGTAGGACTAATTTGGTACAAATGTTAAATGGGTAAGGGCTGTTAAAAATAGCTATGTCTGCCAATCTGCCTCTTGGTATGTTGCCATGGCAACAGAAAACTTCTATTGACTTAAAATGGGAAAATGGTGCTTAAATGATGATCCTTTCATTAGTTGCAATGATAGGATTGGAAAAATGTTACGTAATATTTGCATATCTGCAGTGGCTGTGTCACTCAGGTGAGCAAGCCGTGGCCCATGAGTCTCTTGTTAACCTTTGCCATGGCTAAGAAACATTCTCAAATTCACGCCTGGCAAAAGTCCCATATCAAATTTACATGAGGCTGTCAAACTTCATGCGAAGAGGTAAACAGTCTTTTCTATTAACTGTTGCCATGGCTAAAAAACTCTACCAAAGTCAAACCTTGCAATAGGCAAATTATATAAATTTAATCAATCAGATGTTTTACTCTCATTGATTTTATAAACTGGGTATTTGGCAAAGGATCAGATCTGTCCATTTATCCAGATCTTTAATTATTCCTAAATAAGCTGGAAAATGCAAAAAGGGAATATTTTGTGAACTTTTATGATCAATTAAAAAATTAAATAAATAAAGTCTTACCTTAATAACTAGTTCTTATTATAAGATAGGACTAGATTATTCATTAATTAAAGGTAATCATGACATCTCTAAAATTTATCTTAAAATCTCTAGATGTGTAGTTTACCTATAGGAAACTCAACCAAGGAGACATTTCCTTGTTAAATACTTTGGGCTCAGGAAGATAGACAGCTATCTTTTCCTGGGCATTCTTTGATAAGGTTCCACTCAATAACATTATCAAAATGGTAGTCTGGAATCTTTCTTCGAACTGCATCAAAATCTTACTTGAAGGTATGTCTCAGCAAGTTATCAATTTGCTTCATTTGGGCCCAACTGTTGTTGCCCAAAAAAGAGGTGGGGAGCCAGGAATTCAGGCCTCTGCTTAAGAAAACTGGCAGCCTCCAGAGTCCATCATACATGTAATAAGGTATTAACACCTTAGAGATATGTTATAAGTGAATCTAGATCATTCTTAAGCCATGTTTATATGCATTAAGTTTACCTTTAGGGGTATATTTATCCCCAGGGGTAAATACTTACCCCTCCTGGTGAAATTAACACACATGGGTAAATGGTTGCATTTATATTAGCAGAGGGGCCAGCTCTAAAAAGAGCTCTGAATCAGATTTTTATTCAATCCACTTGGTATAAAAATTCCACTTATACTAAGTGATAGTATCACTATATAGAAGTTAAAAAAGTGTGTATGCCAGATTCAAAAGTGGTGCAGATTTTTTTTTTTCAGACGACGTTTTGTTACCCCACCCACAAATCCCAATGCTAATACGCAATATGTTTGGGGCTAATTTAGTTTAACTTGCTCTCCATAAAACCAGCTTTAATGGGTACCAAATTGTCTTCTGGGACCAGTTAAATGCAGGAAACAAGTTTTCAAAGCAAAAGCTTATTTGGGCTATATGAAATCCCACTTTTTCCATGGCAACCTATGGCAACAGATTGAAATATGAGGTTACACATATTAAATTGACCATGTCTCAGCCCTCATTCAATATAGGTTCACAATGTTGGTACCAATAAAATGTTGAGGCATTAACTTTTAATTTGATATGCAAATATGCAAATTATCTCATTTGCATATTCATAAATACTAACTAATACTTAATTTGTGGAAAAATAAAACAAAAACAAAACAAGGTTTAAAATGTCAATTTTGAATAAAAATCTATGCAGATTATGTTACTTTCACAACCATAATGCTTATGATCTTGATGCAGCGAACACTATCATCATCATCATCATCAATAACAACATCATTGTCATCAAAAAACATTACTTTTCAACCTAATTAACTTTATGCAACTGCGATGAACACTACCCAGACGTACATAACACAAAATTGATAGTAATTATCATCACTTTTCTAGCTTCCGTCATCACCATCATCATCATCACTTTCAGAGCCCAGAGAGCATTATAGTCTGTTTAGACGTACTTCGTCATATCTACAAGCATCAGTGCATTATAATGTCCCCTTTTTGCAGCTACAACGTTTCGTCTTGCAGTCAGTCGTGCAATAACACTTTGAAAAATCCAATTAGGCTTCTGGCGCAGAAAATGGTAATTAACTCCACTCGGATGCATGTGCAATAGAAACTGCCTGATTAATAGATTCTGCTGCCCTCTTGGACATGTTTTTTTTTTTTTGACTGCGTCTAATTATGCCCCCAACTTTGAAGAAGTTGGAGGGGCGTATTGCTTCTGGGACGCTTGTGCGTGCGTGCATCCGTGCGTCCGTCCGTTACGCTTTTTGATGCATAACATAACTTCTGAACCGTGCATGCTAGAGTTTTGAAATTTCATATATGGATTGTTCATGAAAAATTAGCTGATACATATTTTTTTCCATCAGGATTATGCCCCTTTCCTGAGCTATAGCCCTTTGAAGAAATATGGATGGAATCTTGTCAGCAAAATATCTACAAAACTATTAAAGCTAGAGCCTTGAAATTTAAGGAATAGATCGGTAGCGATGAGTAGATGACCTAATTATTTTTTGAATAAATTCTGAAATGTACTTCTTGAGTTATGACCTTTTGTCATTTTGGGCATTTTTACATTGCACACTTTTTTGATGCATAGCATAAAGTTTGAACTGTGCATGCTAGTTTGAAATTTCAGATATGGATTCCTCATGAAAAAATAGATGACCCATACTTTTTTCCTGTCTGAATTATCTCCCATTTTAGAGTTATTTCTCTTTTTATAAAATAATTTTGAAATCTCGTATATTTGTACTGTTGTTACCGTCATGAGCAAGCAGCATTGGAGTCAAGCAGTGTTAGAGTCAGCCAGTTGGGGGTATAGTGTTTTACAAACACCAGCTCTAGTTTCCATTATTCCCTCAAGCACTACAGGGCTTTTTCCATATTTGTGAGCCATCGCTTCTTCCCTACACCATAAAATGAGCTAATGGAATCACAACCACTTAAAGCATGTATAACTAATAGTGCCAGTGACATGTTATTGCCAAATTATGATGCCACACCATGCATTGGAATGTATCTCTTTTGCTCTATCACACCTGTCCTAAAGAATAGATTGATGTCTGGATGTGCTATTCTTGGGCATATGGCCGCAACATCAGTCAACGCTCCAGAGAACAACACTATATTCATTCAGATTCCTTACAGCATACTTAGTATGCACAAACATTCTGGAATCTGCCCTTCATGGTCCAAGATACTTTTCACTAGTACAAAAATCCCTTCTAACTCTTACTGCTTTCTTTGGATCTGTGCTACTATTGTCAGTTTATTGAAAATCCATCTGTCAATAATTAGGGGATAACTGTATTGAAAATTTGCATTTGGGGCGGTCTATCATCTGTTTTACAGTTGGAAATTTTGTTCTACGGCGACGCATGAGCGGAGCCGTAAAACAAAATTTCTGACCGTAAAACCGACAGTATAAATTTTCATTACGGTTATTCCCATTCTAATGCACTTCTTCAGCTTTAAAACCCCTGAGGAACCTCTAATGCTTGGTTTTTAATCATTTTTGTTAACAAAAACATGCACTATCTGCACAAAGTGGCAAGCATTGTGAGCTGCATAAAATCAAATGCCAGCCAATGAAAAGCAACGTCGCATGATTACGTCAGGTTTCCCACAGTATATCGCAGTATATACCGTCGCAATTTTTTCACATTATCTAATCAGAAGTCGCATTACATACCAGGGTGCATTAGAATCACTGACTCGACCTTGTCTTGGGTTTTTACCATCATTAGTTTGTTTATTCATGGAAGTAAATTTTCTGACAGTTTGTTTGGGTATTGGAGCGAAGAAATCAGTCTTGTTATTCTGCAGTCTATCTTCCACTTTTAAAAGCGGACTTGGATCCAACTGGAAAACTTCGAATCTTTACACTCCATACATGCCTCATCTCACACTATGAGATAAAATCTCACAGAATTTGGCCCAACTAGAAGGCAATCCCATAAAAATTAAAATCTCACACAGAATTTTCAGACCATTTTACTACATTTATTTTATAACGAAATAAGCATAAATCATACACGTTGTTGTTTCACAAGCTTCTTACATGAAAGGAAAAAGACTTTAGACTATATTGAGGGAGCACCAAAGTGATCATTGTCTAAGAAAATCTCACATAATTTTGTCAATTTTGCCTTATCTCACCGATTTTGGTCCACAGCATATGGCATGTATGATACTCTAATCACCTGTCAAAAAGCGAGAAAATTGTTAACTTGCTTGCAATTATCATAATAAGCAGTAAGTCTTAACTCATTCAGCTTGCATTTTACAAGCACCTATGAATGGAGTGAGTTAATAAAACTTAAATAATAGTCTCTATAACATCTACCTTTTGCTGCATTTGAAGCTACTTGAATCAATAAATCATTTAGTTTCAAGTCAAACATCAACATATCAATTTACAAATGTCATATTATTTCATATTCAAATATTAGCTGTTAATATTGCTGGGTGGGGTAACAAGCTCAGACAGATGTACATAAATCGCTCTTTTATCTGCTTTGTACCTTTGTTTGCTACAATGGGATAATAATGTAGCCTAAAAGAAAAAGAACTCTCACTTTCCTTCTGAATATTTTACGGTTGTTCACGGATTGTATATTAGCATTGGGTTTCAAATGCTTGTTGAAAATCAATAGAAAGTATCAAACCTGGTAGTTGTTGTTGTTTTGTCTCAAAAAGAATGTCATAAATTTGTCTTATGTTTTCTCCTATAAATCTTCCAGAAATAAAACCTTTTTGATCTTCATGTATCAGTTTATGTAGTACAGTTTTAAGGCGTGCAGCAATAACAGAGGAAGCTAATTTATAGATTACATTAAGAAGGGAAATAGGTCGCCAATTCTTCAGATAGAAGGGTGATTTATTTGGTTTTGGTAAGCAGGTGATTATACCTTGTTTTTGAGTTATTGATAATGAGCCAGTTCTATAACCATAATTTAATGAGTTTAATATGAAAAATTTCAGATCAGTCCAAAAAAATTTAAAAAATTCTGCAGTAAATCCATCATTTCCAGGTGTTTTTAAATTTTTCATATTTTTCAATGCCTCTGCAAGCTCTGAATATTTAATATCTCCTTCCAATAATTCAGCTTCATTATCAGTCAGTCTAGAACTATTTTCTCCTATTTTGGATTCAATTGGAGTATCATCAATAATGATATTTTCACTGTACAAATTTTTAAAGTATGTTTTCTGGCTGTTTAATATTTCATCTGTGCTCAAACATTCTTGGCCATTTTCCTCTATTATTTTTGTGATAACTTTATTTGTGAAATTTCTCTTTTCAAGATTAAGAAAATAGCCAGAAGGTTTCTCTCCTAAATCCTCGTATCTACACCGTGATCTTAACATGACTCCTTCAATTTTACTTTTTCTTATTTCATGTAATCTGTTTTTCTTATCATTCAGTAAGTTAATGTCTTCTTGACTGACTGTTTGTAAATTCTCAGTAATTTTGCTTTCTAAATTTAATATTTCGTCTTCTAGCTGTTTTTCCTGTCTACTGTTTTCCTTCTTTTTTCTTGAGCTGTATTTTATTGTTCCCCCCCTGATAGCTAAAAGTATCATTTCCAACAAAAGCTGGTCATTTATAGAATACGTATTATGTATATTATTATTATTGTTATTAAAGATATTGTTATTATCATTATTGTTACTATTGTTATTATTATTATTATTATTATTATTATCTAAGTTAACCCTGTTTTGTTGAATATTGACAATTTTATATGTGTTTTTCACCTCTTCTACTGACTTCTTTACAAGTTGAATATAATCTTTATCTTTCAGAAGTGAATGATTGAATTTCCAATAACTCTTTCCTCGTTCATTTTGATTAAGTTTTAATTTAAGTATAATTCCTGAGTGATCTGTTCTGTATCCTGATACCACATTACAGTCATAAACAAGCTTGAAGCTTTCCTCACTGACCAAGAAGAAGTCCAAACGTGCTTGTTTTTTCTCAGGATTAATTTTCTTCCATGTAAAGCCTTTGCTGTCATGTAAACTTCTAAATACATCAATATAATTATCTTCATCAATAAGTTTTAAAACTTCTGACCGTGCTCTTGGATTATTAATATGACGATAATTTTCAGTGTCAACATCCGGATTCAGAACTAAATTCCAATCACCACAAAAAATGACGTTTTCATTTCCAAAATCTAGTACTTTTTGTTTGATATTTTTATAGAAATTTGGCTTATCGTCATTTGGTCCGTAAATACTTACTAGTGTAATTTTCTTTGTATGGAGGTTTAACTCCATTATGACAAAGTTTCCTTCTGGATCAGTTAAAATTTGTCCTATATCACAATGGAAGTTATTATTTATTAGGATCATTACTCCTCGGCTAGCATTTACTCCATTCTTTGCACTCAAGACAAGATTATGTCCCCACTCTGCTTTTACATATGAATACATGTTTTTGTCAATATGCACATCTTGTAAGCATGCTATATTGTATTTTTTTGAAGGAATATACTGGAATAAGTCTCTTCTTTTTTGCATATTTTTGAGGCCTCGACAATTTTGGGAAAAGACAGTTATCAAATCAACCACTTTTTGTTTAAAGTTAACCATACTAAAGCCCTTATGTTCACATATGCAAAGAAGTCATGCACAACAGCAGAATTTATTTTAAACAAGAAAACAACAAAAATAAAACAAAATATGAGTGGCATAATGTCCACATATAACAGAATTTTTAGCTCTTGGAAAACTTGCAGCTATTGTATTGCAGCACATAGAATGATACATGGATTTTTGTTTTACGAATAAAAAAGAAGGGAGAAAAAAAAAAAATAAATAAATAAATAAATACATAAATAAAAAAAAAAAATAAAAATAAGAAAAAAAAAAAAATGATAATATGCTACATGCGTTGCATAATGGACTCTTTGTAACACAATTGTTGCAGTCTAAGACAGAATATGTTCTGGTTGAGCAGTTTTGTTGAATTCAAATGGAAATGTATATGGATTGTATGGGAAGACCAGTTATGGTCATTTTCTATATGATCAGTACATTTTTAGGATCCATCTTAGAACTCTGTTATATCAAATACCACATAATAACAAACAGTGTTATAAAGAGTTTATTTTGTATAGAATCAATACTTACGGACATAACAATTAAAAAAAAAAAAAAAAAAATGTACAGGAAATGAAAAGCAAAACAAAAAGAAGATAAATTCCTGAATTTTGTCTTGCAATTTTCGCCTTTTCGGCAAGGCAAAATTGGGGGATTAAACAAATTTGTACATGAAACCCTGCATGGCATGTTCTCTTCTTTACGGAGCTCCTACGGATAATGTAGGGGTTCTTTAAAATAAATTAACACCATTTCAGTATTGAGGAAGCTAAAAGGGGGTAGAAAATACGAATAATGTATCATTTTTACAAACAATAGGTACGTCTACATTTTAGAGAACCAAAAGTATAATCGAGACAGATTCTTAGTTCTTAGTTGTAGCCAAAGGGAAAGCTATCATGAAAATCTTTACAACTTATATTTAGGTATAGCTTTTGAAATTACATTTCTTACTGTATAGTACTTAAAAATATTTAAGTGTATACTGCAGAAAAAAAAAAAAAAAGGATTCTAAAATTATATATACATGTAAATATTTAAAAATAAATTTTGCATTATACTGCAAATTAATCCATATGTTGTATGTGTTAGTATTAGACATCAAGTTAGTTATTGCGAAATGGTTGTGCAGTACTTAAACCTGTCCTGCTGAATGGATTTACATGTAGCTGCCACACCAACTTCTAATATTCAGCTGGTCGGATTGTTAGATCCAGAATGTTGCTATAAGTTCGCATGCTTGGTGGCAGGCAGTGTAGGTCCAGATCAGTTGGCTACACTGTTTGCAAAGGCAGGGTATATCCAGGTTCAGCAGGACAATGGTTAAAAAGCACATGTATTTTACTAATTAGAAGACAAAAGATAAAAGGTGGCTTTTGTGGTGTGTGCAACCGGTGAGGTCTTGGGGGATCCTGCACATTTGTGCAGTGTTGCTCGGGCTTTTGCTGTGTGCACACGCACGAACAGGAAACTAGCAGACGTTAAACATTGACATCAAGGAATGGCTGCAAGAGCCCACCAGAAATATCACTGAATATCATATTGACGGTCCAATACGCTTTGGATCATTACATATCCCACTTCTACATAGTAAATTGGTGTTGCTGGAGGTAGGCATTACCTCTTGTTAGTTCTGCAATGGGGCATGGTGTGTGGACATTTGATGAGGCAGTTCTGACAAGTGCTCATAATCTATGTTGTGTGCACAGACTGAAAAGGAATCACATTTTTCGTCTGAACTTTAACATTTTATGGTCATAAAAGTGCCATTGTGCTGCACGTATGTGTTTGTTGCAAAGCGTATGGGACCGTGAACATCTCTTTAGCTGGTCAACTCTATTTTTTTTATTTATTTCTTTTTTTTTTTTTTTTTTTTTTTTGTATGCTTACACTTCATTAACATGTGCATGCTAAAATGTACAACTGAGCATGGGAAACCAACAAATATCCTTGCAGAATGGTCAAGTGTATTTAAAGTGCTTTCTATATAAGCCCTATAAGATACATGGAACCTAACTATGAGCAGGGCTCCTGATCATATGGCACAGATGCACAGGCTGGTGAGATATTTGTTGCTTTCCAAAGCCAAGTTGTAGCTTTCAGCATGTAAGTATTTCAAAGGTGCAGCAAGTAGTGAAGATCTTAAACAGACCAGCAGATCTGCATGATGGTCTTTATCTTCACTGTCCTTTTGTCAGCCTCAAATTTTGAAAAGAAAAAATAACAATGACGAGACTTGTATCATATTTACCTTAAAATTTCAAACAGACATGTTTGAGTAAACAGTGTAGACCCAAATCAAATTGCACCCATAGGAGGAATTTGGTCAGGTGCTGGGAGCAGTTTGATCAGGGTTTGGACTGTTTTCCATTCTGTGAGCACTAGTGCTTGACGGACAAAAGTAGTCAAATGAATATATTGAAGAAAAAATAAACTATGTCTTGAATATTTAGGGTAAATATGATGTAATTCATCTGGTAATATACATGATTACAGCAATAATATGATCTGATGCCATGATGTTGAGAGGATTTTCCAAATCACTGAATTACTTGAGATACTTGTGTCAAGTGGATCAAAAGATATAGGAACATCCATGAGACCTGCTACATAGCATCAGCTCATGTTACTGTTGTAGTAATGTGTTTATTACGTGTATATACCTTTAATACCCTTAAAGCTTCATTCGCAATAGCAGTAGGTGGTATTCTAAAATATACTTTTAATGTTTTGCCAAGATAATATTTATTGTGATCAATCTGCATAGCAGATGATTTACATAAATGACAAGCCCTATTTTCATGAAAAAATAACTATAAAAAAATTGTCATCTGCTACAATTTTGCACTTTATTTTTATCTCATTAAACTTGATCTGTTTGTGCATTTGAATGTGTTGTTAATGACTTAATGCTTAGAGCAGTTTAATAGGTGGAAATGTTATACACATGTTGCTTCACCTTCATATCTTTATGTAAACAAACCCCATTTGAGAGAGAGAATATGATATGGACCTGGAAAATTAAAACCCAACTGATCTGGCATTTTGGATCAGACTGTAAGAAATTTAGGTATTTGAAAGCGGAATATTTGATAGGTATAAGTAGGTTGAATACATGTATGATAGGCAACAATCTGCAGTCTGTCATGTTCTTTGTCATAGCTCTAGGTCTGGAGAAATTGGTATAAGTAGGTTGAATGAATGTATGATAGGCAACAGTCTGCAGTCTGTCATGTTCTTTGTCATAGCTCTAGATCTGGAGAAATTTCTTTAAGCAATACAGTATTTCTTAGGGAAAATGAGGTAATTATACCCCCGGCATACGAAGTATGTCGAGGGGTATATAGTTTTCGTCTTTCCGTCTGTTCGTCCGACCATCCGTCCGTCCATCCGTCCGTGTGTGTGTCTGTAAGAATGTTAACATTTTGCATCAAAGTTTTGCGTGAAGTTTTTTCCTTTTGCGTATATTTTTGAAAGCTTACACTTTAGGATGTTGATGTGTGGTTAGTGTTACTACTAGATGATTACAAAATAGCTGACATCATTCTGCTGATGCTGCTGACCCATGGTCAAGGTCACGGATTTAGAAAATAGTGTGATGTTTACGTCAAAGTTTTACGAGAAGTTTTTGTCTTTTGCATATATTTTTGAAAGCTTACACTTTAGGTTGTTGATGTGTGGTTAGTGTTACTACTAGATGATTACAAAATAGCTGACATCATTCTGCTGATGCTGCTGACCAAAGGTCAAGGTTACGGACTTAGAAAATAGTGTGATGTTTACGTCAAAGTTTTACATGAAGTTTTTGTCTTTTGCTTGTTTCGCAAGTATATATAGGTCAGTGACCTATATTTTATGGCCCAGCAGATTTGCTTCATGTCTTGAAGACTATTTACTCCAGGAAAAGTTGTACTTGGGATGATAGATCAGTGTCACTCAGAGACTGACATTGTAAACTATATCTTGCCTTATATCATTGTCATTAACTTTAAAATATTTTATAATTAAGAAATGGCGCCGTCCGGGGGTATTTGTGACCCTCTGGGCACTTACTCTAGTTCTATTTTGTACCTGCAACTATTTTCATCCAGAAATAAGACTGATATGAGGGGCAAAATATATCCAGACTTTTTGCTCTTTCTCAAAAACAGTTAAATATTTTTCAAAAATTCTTTTTAGCTCATCTGAGCACGAAGTGCTCAAGGTTAGCTATTGTGGTGATTCAGTGTCCGTCATGCGTCATCCATCATGTTGTGGCATCAACAATTGCTTTAAAAGCCTACTCCTTGTACACCCCTGGGCCCTGATCTGAGTCTGGGTACACATCCAAAAGGTAGATTTTCTTACTTTGTGGCTTATATTAAAATGATACCAGTATGTTTAGTTTTATATGGGATCTTATTCAAGTTATATTTTGCTTTTCAGCAACTCCTGCTAATGATGAACTGGAATTTGTAAAGATGCACACACTCACCTCACCACGAACTGGCAATGTCACAGAACCACCAACTGAACGCCCACCAAGTCCACGAAGAGAACAAGATCTTAATTCCACTCGAACTCCGAGTGAATATCGTTCCAACAGTGAATATCGTTCTAACAGTGAATATCAGGGTAATGAATACCCTACAGTTGACCGTCCACCAAGTTATGAAACTAGCATGCGAAATGCTACATCAGTTACTCAATATTATGGCTCTGACAGACAAAGTATGCGTAGTACTAGATCAAAAGCAAGTACAAGGTCTAAGTCGAATAAACGGCGACGAGAGCAGCGCCAAGAAGATTTACCCTGGGTACAGATTACCCCATCTGCCTCTAGTACAGCAGCTGATAATCCCTCATACAGGCATTTCCCTTGATTGTAATATATCAAACTCTGGTTTTTGAGCCAAACAGCTTCTACCAAATAGGGACAGTGTATTGGAAATGAGTAAACACAATTCAACCAGTATATTGCTACTACTGCAGACCTCAACCACTTGCTTAAAGCATTTTTACAGAGGGTTCAATATATTTGATGTTTTATAGTAGCCAGTTTTTTATTTCATAAAAGTAAATGTTAGTATGTCTATGAATGACATAGTGCAAGATTAGACCAAATATTCAGCCATTTTTGATGTCTTAATGCATTTTAAACTCCTGCCTCAGAGGTCAGTGATGCCCGGAAAACTGCCTGTTAAATAGGTGTCTGTACCTCTTGAACACATTCAGTTTTCCAGATACCGCTCATGTTTAAGAGATGATTTAAGAGAACGGTATTTGTTCACAGAAGCTGATATTGTTCTCATTTTGTACTAGATCACTTCCGAAATCAGGAAGACTAAATATAGTTATTTTTACAAATTCTGAAGTGACTACAAACACTGAATATGTTGCAATCTGTGTTTTAGCTTAGTCCTTAAAATACCAAGCCAACTTGTAGCAGATGTCATTCAGATTTTTGTATTATTTTTTCAGAGAAACAGACAATTCACATGAAATGTCAAGCCTGATTTCTCTGAATAATTAAAAAATTAATTCAGAATGTCATCTGCTGCAGTTGGTATTCACACTTTTAAGGGCTAACACAGCTGTTAAATTAGCCTGGTATACAGAAGTGACTTTTTTTTTATCAAAAGCACCATTGTCTTAAGTCTTACAAAAATGACAATGTTGCCTTAAGTCTCATTTAAAGTAACAATCCTTTGTACAACTTGGCCCATGTAAGCAGACAGCTTTTATGACTTCCTATTCATTTTACTTCATAACAAGTCCTTCTGAAATAAAAGGGATCAACTAAAATGAATGAATTTGCTCCACTTTCCTTTTAGACTGGACCCCTTTTCAGAAAGGAGACAAACAATTTTGACAAGAGTTGTCTCCCCTAACATTGTAGCTATTCCCCTTAAATGATTATGGACATTTGCTAGTGAAGAAAAAAAATGCAACTTCAGGAGAACAGATGCACGTTCAAGAACAATAACTTTCACAGATATATCTTCCTTCTCCTTAAAGGAAATATTTGCTGTCTTTGCCTGCATTTATGAAAGGATTTAAGTAGTAGGTTACTAAGTTTCTGTCTGGAAATATTGCCTGCCGTTGAAATATGGTAGTAAAATCTTCAGGTTTGTCTGTTCCCCTTAACACACAACATTTGGCATTGTTCAGTATTTAAAAGTGTAGAATGGTATTTGCTGACTAGTCAAGACAGATCTTTGCCTGTTGTTAGGTCATAGCTCTAAATACAGATGAACTTCAATGGCTAGAACATCTTTAGGACCGTGGAAATTTGTTTGAGACATGGATAGTTTGAGCCACTGAGGGTTAATCATGGTGCCAGATCAGGAAACAAATGGCAATAATTTAGGGAACTCTTTTCCATCTTCTGTACAATAATGGTATGTTGACTGTACTTCTATACAATAATGGTATGTTTTTTTTATGCCAGAATGGTCTATACAATAATGGTGTGTTGAGTGTACTCATAGGAATTGCCTCAATGAGGTGATTCTAATGAGCACACACAACAAACAATTTCATGATAAGATCTGGAGCTATTGTAAGAATTCCATAGGGACTCAAAAACAAGTTCGAATCAGCCATGGTAAACGAGCAATCAATGTTTGAGGCATTGAGGTTTTCTGTAAGAGGATTAGCCAGATAAATTTTTTACCCCTTTGAAAAGCTTTGTGAGTGTGATTACAATGAGTAACCAGAAGATACATGTTTTTATGAGATAAGAAAAGAAAACATCAATTCTCTTTTATAGAGTTAATTGATAGACTATTTTGTTGATTTGCCTTTACAACAACAATTGGTGAATATAAAGAATCATCACTTTGGAAATTTCATGATCGTGGTCTCTTTTTAGCTCACCTGTACGAAAATACAGGAAGGGCTAATGCACAACCCTCGGCGTTGGCCTCGTCATCGGCGGCGGCGTTAACAAAATTGTAAAAGTTTTACATCAAAGTTTTTAAGACCTGATATTTTCTAAATCCTCTGATGAATTTAGTTTATATTTGGTATAATCATAGATATTGGTCCAAAATTTTATTGAGCTTTATCCCTCCTCATGACCTATAGGTCAAGGTCACAGACTTAGAAATTTTATGTTAAAAGTTTTGCGTCAAAGTTTTTAAGATCTCTTAATTCCTAAATCCTTGCATGGATTTACTATATATTTGGTATGTTAATAGATATTGGTCCAAAATTTTATTTGGCACCCCCCACCTCTGCTTATGACCTAAAGGTCAAGGTCACGGACTTAAAAAAAAAATTGTGCTAAAGTGTTTAAGAGCTCTTAATTTCTAAATCCGTGTATGGATTTACTTTATATTTGGCATGGTTATAGATATTGATCCAAAATTGTATTTGGCACTCTCCCAACCCCTGCTTGTGACCTGAAGATCAAGGTCACGGACTTAGAAATTTATGTTTAAGTTTTGTGTCAAAGTTTTTAAGATCTCTTTATTCTAAATCCTTGTATGGATTTACTTCATATTTGGCATGATTATAGATATTGATCCAAAATTTTATTCGGCACCATTCCCACCCATGTTTATGACCTAGAGGTCAAGGTCACAGACTTAGAAATATATGTTAAAATTTGCATCAAAGTTTTTAAGATTTCTTAATTTCTAAATTCTTGCATGGAGTTACTTCATATTTTGCATGAATATAGATATTGATGCAAAATTTTATTCAGCCCCTAGAGGTCAAGGTCACAGTTTTTAAGATCTCTTAATTTCTAAATCCTAACATGGATATGCTTTCTATTTGGCATGATTATAGATATTGCTCCAAAATTTTATTCAGCACGATCCCTGCCCTATAACCTACAGGTCAAGGTCACAGACCTAAAAATTTTATGTTAAAAGTTTCCTCAGAGTTATTTATAGTTGGTATACAGATAGCAGCTATGGAAGATGTTCTTAAGATCTTTTATTTACTCAACTACTTTTCAAATTATACTATTTATTTTTGGTATACAGATAGCAGCTATGGAAGATGTTCATCCAAAATTATCCAGTATCATGTCTTCCTCCTTCCCTCCATGCACGCCGTTACCCCCCCCCCCCCCCCCCCCCTCCTCCCACACACACACAATACACTAACTAACTATGATCAGGATTTTTAAGGTCATAGTCTTAATTTTTTATTTGATTGATAAGCACAAGTTCAGACAAGCTACCAACGGGTCATGTTTATTTTAAAAAGTATTTAAATCTTACAGTTGTCCAGAATCCTGCCTTTATTTTCATCAGACATTTGACAAAGTCTCTGTATTAACCTTTACCACTAGTTAGGTAAATTCAGCAGATGAGAAATTGATGTTTATCAGAAAATAAGGTGTGACATTTCATGTGAGCTCTCACCTTAGGAGAATGTTTTCATGCAATATTGAAACCAATAAATATTTCAAATTGTCATCTGTTTAAATTTTGCACAGTATGCTAACATTAAATGTAAATTCTTGTACAGAACTATTGTCCCTGTTTGGTTGGAACTGTTGATCCGAACCTTAACTTGGGCTGCAACAAGAAGACGAGGACATTATGACTGTGACCAGCAATGACCTTGAACACTGAACAGACTATGTCTGGGTCCATTCTGGACACATGTCCTAAGGTCCTGTTTAACTTGGTGGAGCTCATTGTTACTTTTGGGGCCATGTGTTCAGTGTGGTAAATACTTTACACATAAGCACAGCTCAAGATAGGAGGAGTAGCCGTACAAACAGTTTTCTTATTTCTCCATAAATCATGTTGTAAGTACTCATCCTTCACCGAGACATCTAATGAGTTAGCAACAATATATATTCAGTCTGTTCTTTTATGACAAAATTTTCCTCACTGCTGAGGAATCAGGTACCGTTAGTTTTATAGCTCTTATCAGGATATCAATTACCCCCTACAGGTCATGACCTGCCAGTACAGCTGACTTCTGCAAAGAAGCAATAAAATAGCCTGTAAACATACTGGCATTTACATTATGCTTAGGTTAAAATGATTTTGTGCCGAAATTATATTCAGTGTCTCAAAAAAAAACTTACTGTAAGTTTTTTTTCTTTTTGAGAATACAAATTTCAGGCAGTTTCTGTATTCTGTTAAAAATGGGACGTTCACACTAAAGTCTTTACTGATTTGATTTAAGTATATATATATATATATATATCAAAACAAAAGAGGGGCTCAAATATACCATATGAAGATGTGCATTCAATAAGCATTGCAAAGACACAAGATACAAGCAAACAATCAGGGTTTAAAACATCATATTCATGATATGGCTCCCCCCACCCCCTCCCCTTCAAACTGCTATTGCAAGATATGTGTTGATCAAGTGATGCAAATTGAATATCTCTAGATTGCTGGCCATTACCAGTACAGTGTGCCAAACTTTCTAGGACGTAAATGCTTAAAGAAAAACACAAGTGGAGAAATTGAATATGATTTTGAAGAAGAGTCATATTTTCAAAGCTTAGCAGATCTATCCTGTGTAAATGTCAAAAAAAAAAAAAAAAAAGGAAAAAAAAAAGGCATTTTGAGGACACACCTCAAGGTGGTGCTCGCAGGAAAAGACAGTGAACTTCGACTCCAAAAGGCAAAATGGGTTTAAAGGTCTAGTTTTCAATTATTAACTGAATTAATGATAACAATAAAGTTTAAGATAGTTTTCAAAGCAAATAAGAGAACTTAAACTTGTTCATGGTAACTAAGACTCCCGTAAGTTATAATGATTTTAAAATCAATGCCTATGACATGGATGGAAATGAAACGCATATATATTCTTAGAAAATAGGTCTTGACATTTCATGTGAATCGTCTGCTAAGCAAGCAGACGATTCACATGAAATTTCAAGACTTATTTTCTAAGAAAAATATATTTTTTAGAATGTCGTCTGCTGCAAATTTTGCTAGGCGCTTTAAGGGGTGTGCGGTAAAAATGCCAGAGGTAAAAATACCATGTGCAAAAATGTCAGAGGAAAAATGCCATAGGTAAAAATGCCAGAGGCTACCTAGTAAAAGTGCCATAGGAAATAATGCCACAGGGTAAAAATGCCAGAGATAAAAACTTACTATACAAGTTTAGTTCTTTATTTGTCTCTCATGTAAGACAATTTGACAGCATCATGAGAAAAGGTGAAAAGATGCAACAAGAGTACAATGTATGACCAAATAAACTCCCCTACACTATGTATTGGAAGAGTCTAATTCAATTTTAGGCATGTCAGGCTATATGATTTAGATACTCCTAGAGAAAAATGACTTAACTTTGCAAACAATGGCTACCCTTATCAAATGCCGCATTCTGCAGTGACTGATCTGGATCTGCACTGTTTTCCAATAACCCTTTTGGGGTCTCCAGACAAAAGTGAGTTAATCTGTTTCACATCAAAAACAATATAATCTGCTTATATCTAAATATAGCAGGTTAAATGTTAACCTTTACCACTCTCTGGGCTTATTCAACAGACAAAAAAGTGATGACATTTTTTTTTCTATTTTTTTTTCTTCCAGAAAACAGGATTTGACATTTCATGCCGATTGTCTCTATTGGAGACACTTTGAAATGTTAAAATCTTTTTTTTCTTTTTTTTTTTTTTGAGTGGGGGTGAGGGGGGGGGGGGGGGGGGGAGGGTGGGGAGGAAAAAAAATGAAGGAATGGCATGTGAGAAAATTAACCTTCTCACACATGCTCAGTGAAGACTGGGATCAAGCTGTCCTTTCACAGTCTGAAAAGTTTTCTCTGGGCACTCTGTTGACAGACAAGGATCTCAAGTTCAAGTGAAGACTGACCAGACTGTGCATTTTTCTGCCTGATCTTTGTCTTTGTTGGGCATGTCATAAAGTATATGGGCTGCGTGGTGCAAAAGCATGTCTTCCAGCATATATAGTCAGCAAAGTCCAAGATCAGCCTGCACAACCATATAGTCTGATCAGGACCTTATCTGTCTGCTAACAGACCATTGGATACTACAGAATGTATTGAGTGAAGAGCAAATGCCCAGTTGATACTTTGCTCTTGCACAGGATGATCTGAATCTGTGTACATGTATTTTGTACATGTTTGAAGAGACTTTTTTTCCCCTTCCGGAAAATATTCAGATTCAATATTAAACTTTTATTTTTGCCTTATGAAAGTATATATCTATGGCATTTTTATACCCCGCCACACAATATTATGGTTTCACGTTAGTCGTCCGTGCGTCCGTCCGTCTGTCGTACGTCCGTCCGTCCGTTTTTCGTTTACGGACTATAACTTGAGTAAACATCAATGGATTTTCGCCGAACTTGGTATGTGCATTGATATTGTGGAGATTTGGTTTGGGATCGCTCATGGGCAAATTTCGCCAATTTTTGACGGAGTTATCTGCCCGAGACACGCCCATATTTTCGTTTCCGGACTATAACTTGAGTAAATAACAAGGGATTTTCACCAAACTTGCTAATGCATTGACATTAAGGAGATCTGGTTTGGGATTGCTAATGGGCAAATTTCGTCAAATTTTTACGTAGTTATCTGACCGAGACACGCCCATATTTTCGTTTCCGGATGATAACTTGAATAAATAACAAGGGATTTTCTTCAAACTTGCTATATGCATTGACATTAAGGAGGTCTGGATTGGGATTGTTAATGGCAAAATTTCGTCAAACTTTTACGGAATTATCTGCCCGAGACCCGCCCATATTTTCGTTTCCGGATGATAACTTAAGTAAATAACAAGAGATACTAACCAAACTTGCTATATCTATTGACAGTAAGGAGATCAGGTTTGGAATTGCTAATGGCCAAATTTCGTCAAATTGTTACGGAGTTATCTGCCCGGGACACGCCCATATTTTCGGTTCCGGATGATAACTTGAGTAAATAACAAGGCCTTTTAACCAAACTTGCTATATGCATTGATATTATCAAGACCTGGTTTAGTTTTGTTATCTGTCCATTGATATTATCAAGATCTGGTTTAGGATTGTTATTTGTCCCTCCGTCATTTTCTTTCCAGAAATTTTCGCAACGATAACTTTAATACATAAACAAATAATTGCTATGGCAGGGTATTATGCTTGCGGTGCTTTTATTTCCTATGGCATTATTACCTATGGCATTTTTTTTTTCGGGTAGCCTCTGACATTTTTACCTCTGTTTTTTTTTCCTTTGGCATTTTTTCCTCTGGCATTTTTACCTACAATCCTTAAATTTAAGGTCAAGTAAACTGTCATTACCTTATTGTGACACCATTCATTCTAAGAAAGATCAAAATTAAAATATAATTCAGACCCTGTATAATATCCCATGTCATTTCCACCACTGGCTGAAGTAATTATTACTCGTTACCATGATATTTTGAGGCTGCATGTTTTCTCATACCTTATCCTAAATATGAGGTCATCTCTGGGGAAACAGTTTAGATCCAGACTGAAGCTGGAGTAGTTTGATCAGGGTGTGCTGTACACTGTTGGCAATTCACCCAATCTGCAGCTTTAGTTTGGAGTAATAACAACAGTCTTCTTGCTTTCTGACCATCAGAAAGCCAAAGGCCAAATTGCAAAAAGGATTTGACATTTCATGCATATTTAGGAGATAATTTGCATGAAATGTAAATCCTGTTTTCTGGGAAAATTATGAAAAAATATTACAAAATGTCTTCTGATTTTTCTTATTTTTTTTTCAAGAAAACAAGATTTGACATTTCATTTAAAATGTCTCCCATGAGACAATTTGCTTGAAATGTCAAAACCTGTTTTCTTGGAAAAATAAGAAAAATATTTCAAAATGTCGTCTGCTGATTTTTTTTACCCAGCAGGCAAAGAGTTACAATCAGGGTTTTTGTGGCTATCCAAAGCCAAAGGCATTGGCTTTCTTAACCTTAACCACCCTCGGAGCAAATTCAGCAGACGACAAATTGGTGATATTTTTCTTATATTTCCCAGACAGTTCATGCAAATGTCTCCATTGGAGATAGTTTGCATGATATTGCCAATTTCGTATTTCTGGGAAAAATAAGAAATATGTTTCATTATGTTGTCTGGTGAAAAGTTTATCAGAGTGATAAGCGTTAAGGAGATATATTTGATGATCACTTTAGGATATTTATCTAATTCCGCATAAAAAATTTGACACTTTGAATTTTTTTTCCAAACATTAGATTTCGAGGTGTCATGCACATTCTCTCCTAGGGAAACTTACTACACCAAAAGATTGGCTGTTCAATGCTCTGATTGTATTGTTTGCATGCTGTCATTTTGTGTGGGTTTGGGGGAGCAATATATTGGTTATGTAGGAACCATCTGTGAATAGGAGTAAACTAAGGTCAGAGCCAGGGATAATTACACCTCATGCTGAGAGGTTCAATTTGTGTACCGTTACAGGTTCCCTGATATTTTTGGAGAAACTTGGCATATTGGAATAGACTGTATTTATTTACATGGAGAAATAAAAAAAATATTGCTTGTTTGGTTGAAAGAAATGCCTAGAGCTATGCATCAATATTATCAAAAAAAATCTCATGCATAAAGCAGTCATAATAAACATATGTACATTAATAAGTTGTCATTGCATTTTGGGAATGTTTTTGCATATGTAAATTAAGCATGTGAGAAAATTATTTTTTGGAGATAGAATGGTAGAAAGGAGTGTGTGAGTGTGCGTGTGTGTATTTTTAGCTTACCTGGAGCTGTGCTCCAGGTCAGCTTATGCCATGGCCTGTTGTTCTTTGTCTGTCCATCCATTGTGCCTCATTAGTTTTTCCAATTTTCGACATCTCCTCCAGAACCATAAGTTAGATTGAGCTGAAACTTAGTGGGAGGCATTGTGGCAACATTGGGATTGTGTGGTTCCATTCCTTTATCCAAATTCTTCAAATGACATCTCCTCCCACACTGTAAGTTGGATTGAGCGGAATCTTGATGGGAGACATCAGAGCGACATAGACATTCAGAATTGCTAAAATCGTTCAGTTTTGATATCCAAAATGGCCACCATGGCGGTCATCTTGAAATTCTTCAAACGACATCTCCTCCCAAGTCGTAAGTTGGATTGAGCCAAAACTTGGTGGGAGGCATTAGGGCCACATGGAGATTTAGGATTGCTAAAATGATTACGTTCTGATATCCAAGATGGCTGCTATGTCAGCCATCTTGAAAATCTTCAAACAACATCTCCCAAACCGTAAGTTAGATTGAGCTGAAACTTGATTGTAGGCATCGGAGGAACATAGAGATTCAGAATTGCTAAAGTGGTTCCGTTCCGATATCCAAGATGGCCCCAACGGTGGCAATCTTGAAAATCTTCAAACCACATCTGCTCCGAACCATAAGTTGGATTGAGCCCAAACTTTGTGGAAGGCATTGGGGAGACGTTGAGATTTAGAATTGCTAAATTTGTTCTGTTCCAATATCCAAGATGGCCGCCATGGTGGCCTGCTTGAAAATCTTGAAACAACATCTGCTCTCGAACGGTAAGTCGGATTAAGCTGAAACTTTGTGATAGGCATTTGGAGACATGGAGATTCAGAACTACTAAATTCATTTCATTCCGATATCCAAGATGCTTTCTTGAAATTCTTCAAACGAACTCTCCAAAACCGTAAAGTGGATGAGCCCAAACTTGATAGGAGGTATCAGAGTGACATAGAGATTCAGAATTGCTAAAATCGTTCTGTTCCGATATCTGAGATGCCCCCCAAGGTGGCCATCTTTCATATGAAAATCTTCAAACCTCATCTGCTCCTGAATGGTAAGTCAGATTGGGCCAAAACTTGTGGGAGGTATTTGGGCAACATTGAGATTCAGAACTGATAAAAACAGTTTGTTACGCTATCCATGATGGCAGCCGCAGCAGCCATCTTGAAGATCTTCTATTGTTAGCTCACCTGGAGCTTTGCTCCAGGTCAGCATATGCAGTGGTCTTTTGACCATGGTCTGTCCCTCATCCGTATATCGGGCAGTAACTTTTCACATTTTCGAAATCTCTATCAGAATCTTATTCATGATGGCCGCCATGGCGGCCATTTATACAGTCTTCAATTGTTTTCTGCTCCTGAACAGTATGTCAGATGGAGCGGAAACTTGGTGGAAGGCATCAGGGCAGCATGGAGATTTAGAAAGGCTAAAATGGTTCCATTCTGTTGTCCAAGATGGCCACCATGGCAGCCATCTTGAAAATCTTCAAATCACATCTGCTCCCAAACGGTAAGTCTGATTGAGCTTAAACTTGATGGGAGGCATCGGAGTGTTATGGAAATTCAGAATTGCTGAAATTGTTCTGTTCCAATATCCAAGATGGCCACTATCTTGAAATTCTTCAAACCACATCTCCTCAGAAACAGTGTCAGATTGAGCTTAAACCTGATGGGAGGCATTGGGGTGACATGGAGATTCGGAATCGCTAAATAGTTCCGTTCCAATATCCAAGACGGTGGCCATGGTGGCAGTCTTGAAACTCTTGTAAAAACATCAGATTCTGGATTGCTTAAAGCAATTTGATCTGATAGCCAAGATGGCCACCATGGCACAATGTATCATATCATGATCAGCCTAAGCCAGGTGTGTGATTTATGGCCCACCTGGGCCTCTAGTTTCTCATGTTTTGAGTTTTTAGTGAATTGGTTTTAGCCTTTCTGAGGATGAAAATACAGTGAACTCTCGTTACAAGGACAGCATTTGTTCCCAAAGACGTTGCCATTAAAATGAATTTGCTGTGGTACAGAATACTTAATGAGCATATTGATATGTAAGAAAGGTCTTGTTTTGTTCTTATTTCATCACAGAACATATGTTTTGGATATTTGTTAGAATTGCCTGCAAAGTATTTAATACAATATTCTTGCATAATTTGTGACTAACTGTTACCACTTAAGCAAAGGTTTCTTGATGGTCAAATTGTCATAAAGAGGGTTGTCTGTAGGTGTTCTTAACTGGTTATGTTTAATGTTAGGGAGCTTTATAAATGGCTGTCAAACTAAATCAGAAAACAGGGACTTGTGTCAGTCAACGGAGCAGGGTGAGGGTTGTTGTATAATGTATTGTGCATGATCTAGTGATGGCCCTCAGATGAAAACCATCAGGTTTATGTATATGAACAGGCCTGGTCTATACAGAGCATTTCTTTCTACACTGCAACATCCAGTGGCAAGGATTACCTGCAGGTGGATTTTAAAATTTTATAATCGGTAGTGTGTTCTTTGTTTCCAAAGGCAATCTTTTTGACGTTTATTTTACTACACTGCAGCTGGTGTAAGTCTCGTGTGGTTGCGGTAAACATCTCCCCATATTTTACCATAGTGCAGATTATATTTCATTTCCTTTGGGATCATTGGGCCCATTGCGGTATATTTGAAAATGGAGTTCTGCTCATGTATAGGCTAGAGGGCACAAGCAGTGTTGCAAACTTCGTTACTGGTTATGAAGAGTCTCAATAAAACCAAGACTCCCATTTTCTAATCTGTAATATGTTCTTTGTTTCCAAAGGCAATCTTTTTGTTGTTTATTAAACAGCTTTTAAGCTCACCTGAGCAAGGCTCAGGATGAGCTGTTGTGATCACTTGCTGTCCATCGTCATCCGTCCATCCGTTGTCATCTGTCCATCCACACCTATGAAGGACTTTTCCTCTGAAACCTCCGGGCCAATTTTTAGCTTAACTGAGCCGAAGGCTCAAGGTGAGCTATTGTGATCACCACCATCCGTCGTCGTCATCTGTCTGTCAGTCCGTCCACAATCTTTAAACAACATCTCCTCTTAAACCACTGATTGGATTTTGACCAAACTTCACAGGAATGATCCTTGGTTGGTCCTCTTTCAAAATTTGTTCAGATGGTTCTGGTCCATTGCAACACTAGGTCACAGGAGCTAAAAACTTAAAAAAATCCTCTTGTCAGAAACCACTGGACTTCAATATAACACGGCAGGAATGTTTCTTTTACCAATGTTTCTCTACCAAGATTGTTCAAGCCTTCATGATTCATCAAAAAACATGGCCGCCAGGGGGCGGGGCTTCTTTTCCCTGTATATCTGTATAGAAAAATTTAAAAATCTTGTCAGAAACCACTCGACCGATTTCAATATAACTTGGCAAAAATGTTTCCTTGGTGATCCTCTAGCAAGATTGTTCATGCCGTCATGATTTGTCAAAAAGCATGGCTGCTAGGGGGCGGGGCTTATTTTCCCTATATATCTATATAGAAAACTTTGATGATCTTCTTGTCAGAAACCACTGGACCGATTTCAATATAACATTGCAGGAATGTTTCTTTTGTAACCCTCTACCAAGATTGAATAAGTCGTCATGATTTGTCAAAAAACGTTCCTCTAATGCCCCTTTACCAAAATTGCTTAAATGATTCTGCTCCGCTGAACAAAATGGCCACCAGAGCTAAAAATAGAAAAACCTTTAAACAACATCTCTTAGGCCTATGACCAGATTTCAAAATAATTTCACAGAAATGTTATTCTTATGTCCCTTGACCAAAATTGCTAAATGGTTCCCTTTGGCTTAACAAAATGGCCATCAGAGCTAAAAATAGAAAAAGGGCATAGACTGTCATGCATCTGACAATAATTTACTTAAAAGACATCTCCTCCTAAACTGGTTAATGGATTTTGAAATAATTTTACAGGAATGTTTCTTGAGTGACCCTCTACCAAAATGCTAAAATGGTGCTGTTCTGCTAAACAAAATGGCATCCAGAGCAAAAAAAAAGAAAAGAAAATCTTTAAACAATATCTCCTCCTAGGCCAAGGGCCCAATTGCAAAATAATTTCACAGAAATGTTCCTCTAATACCCCTTTACCAAAATTGCTAAAATGTTTCTGCTCTGCTGAACAAAATGGCCACCAGAGTTAAAAATAGAACAACCTTTAAACAACATCTCCTAGGCCTATGGCCTGATTTCAAAATAATTTCGCAGAAATGTTCCTCTAATTAAGTCATATTCTCCTCGAGTACTATGATACTCAGGTGAGCGATATAGGACCATCATGGCCCTCTTGTTTAATTTAGGCTTATATTTTCAAACCTGTGAAAGAAATCGGGTTCCTGTTTGCCTACCCTAGACCTCAGACAATCTTTCTGTGTTTTCCAAGCCCAAACAGAGGGCACTCCCAAGGTGTTGGGGGTCAAAGGTCAATATTTAGAACTATTATATATTATTAGCTCACCTGAGCACAAAGTGCTCAAGGTGTGCTATTGTGATCGGTCAATGTTTCTCATCTGTTGTGCGTCGTCCATTGTGCGACATCAACAATTTGCTTTAAAAGCCCACTCCTCCTACACCCTTGGGCAAATTGACTTGAAACTTGGTAGGAAGCATTGGGATGACTTTTAGATCAAAAATAGCTAAAATCATTCCGATCAGAAATCCAAGATGGCCACTGTGGTAACCATATTGAAAATCTATTTTTTGCTTCTTCTGAACCAAAAGGCCAATTTACTTGAAACTTGGTAGGAAGCATCAGGGTGACTTGTAGATAAAAAATATTTAAAATTGTTCCGATCGGAAATCGAAAATGGTCGCCATGGTGGCCATTTTGAAAATCTATTTTTCGCTTCTTCTCCAGAACCAAAGGGCCAATTGACATGAAACCTTGTAGGAAGCATCAGGGTGACTTGTAGATCAAAATTAGCTAAAATCTTTTTGATCAGAAATCCAAGATGGCAGCCATCTTGAAAATCTATTTTTTGCTTACACACCTGAACTGAAAGGCCCATTGACTTGACACTCAGTGAGATCAGAGAAGCATCAGGTGACTTGTAGATTAAAAAAATAGATAAAATCCTTCTGATCAAAAATCCAAGATGGCCACCATCTTGAAAATCTATTTTTGGCTTCTTCTCCTGAATTGGTAGGAAACATCGGGGTGACTTGTAGAGCAAAACTAGTTAAAAATTTTTCCAATCGGAAATCCAAGATGGCCAGCGTGGCAGCCCTCTTGAAAGTCTATTTTTCACTTCTCCTGAACCAAAAGGCCAATTGACTTTAAACTTGGTAGGAAGCATCAGGGTGACTTGTAGATCAAAAATAGCTAAAAATCATTCTGATTGGAATTCCAAGATGGCTGCCCTGGTGGCCATTTTGAAAATCTATTTTTGGCTTCTTCTCCTGCAGAGCAAAAATAGTTAAAATTAGTCCGATTGGAAATCCAAGATGGCCACCATCTTGAAAATCTATTTTTTGCTTCTACTCCTGAACCGTACATGCCATATCTCACACTGTGAGATAAAATCTCACAGAATCTGGCCAATCTGAAAGGCAATTCCCATAAAAAATATAAATCTCACAGAATTTTCAGACCATTTTACAACTGATTTTATGAAGAAATAAACATAAATTACATACTACTGTGGTTTTTACAAGCTTCTTACATGAAAAAAAGACTTTAGACTGTATTGGGGGAGCTCCCAAATGATGTTTAAGAACATCTCAAAGATTTTGTCAAATCTTCCTTAAAATTTTTTCTTTTCTCGCAGATTTTAGTCCACAGCTTATGGCATGTATGCTGAACTGAAAGGCCAACTGACATGAAACTTGGTAGGAACCGTCAGGTGACTTGTATATCAAAAATAGCTAAAATTGTTCTGATCGGAAATCCAAGATGGCCGCCATCTTTAAAATGTATTTTTAGCTTCTTCTCCTGAACTGAAAGGCCAATTGACTTGAAACTTGGTAGGATGCATCAGGGTGACTTGTAGATCAAAAACAGCTAAAATCATTCCAATCATAAATCCAAATATGGCCGCCATCTTGAAAATCTATTGTTTGATTCTTCTCCTGAACTAAAAGGCCTGTTGACTTGGATATTGGAACGAAGCATCAGGGTGATGTAGATCAGAAGTAGCTAAAATCGTTCAGATCTGAAATCCGAGATGACCACCATGGCTGTTATCTTGAAATCCTGTTTTTATACGCCCGTTTGAAAAATGGGACGTACTATGTTATAGGGTATGGCATCCGTCCATCCGTAAACTTTTCGTTTCCGGCTAACTCCTCCTAAAGTTTACATCCGATCAAGCTGAAACTTGGTATATAGTTAGACCATGATGTGGCGCAGCGCATATTTTTTCGAGGTTACAGTCCACCAAATGTTTGCAGAGTTATGCCCCTTAGAAAATTGCTGTAAACTTTTCATTTCCGGTTAACCCCTCCTACGTTTTACATCCAATCAAGCTAAAACTTCATATATAGTTAGACTTTGATGTGGAGCAGCGCATATTGTTTCGAGGTTACAGTCCGCCAAATATTAGCAGAGTTATGCCCCTTTGAAAATTTCAGTAGACTTTTCGTTTCCAGCTAACTCCTCCTACAGTTTCCTACATCCGATCAAGCTGAAACTTGATTTGTAGTTAGACCATGATGTGGAGCAGCACATATTTTTCGAGGTAACAGTCCACCAAATATTAGCAGAGTTATACCCCTTTGAAAATTTCTATTAATTTTTCGTTTCTGGCTAAATCCTCCTATTGTTTACATCCAGTCAAGCTAAAACCTCATGTACAGTTAGACCATGATGTGGAGCAGCGCATATTGTTTCGAGGTTACAGTCCACCAAATATTAGCAGAGTTGTTCCACTTTGAAAATTTCAGTAAACTTTTCGTTTCCGGCTAAATCCTCCTACAGTGTACATCCTATCAAGCTGAAACTTGATTTGTAGTTAGACCATGATGTGGAGCACACATATTGTTTCAAGGTTACAGTCCACCAAATATTAGCAGAGTTAAACCCCTTTGAAAATTTCTATTAATTTTTTTGTTTTCGGCTAAATCCTCCTACAATTTACATCCGATCAAGCTGAAACTTCATAAATAGTTACATGATGATGTGGAGCAGCACATATTATTTTGATTTTTTTTATTTTTTTATTTATTTTTTTTTTTTTAACATCTTCTTTTATTAGATTTGCAAGTAAAGGTTGTCATTATTAAATCTTTATAAATACATAATTCTTTTTGAATTATTTTTTTCTTTTTAATACTTTTCTGATTTGGCTCTCTTGAAGAACAAAAATAAAATCAGTATTAAGCAAGTTAAAGGTTTACAAAAAAATTCTTGCAGCATTTTTTTTTGTTGTTGTTTATTTTTGTTTTGTTATTGTTTGGTCCGATATTGAAGTATAGGAAAAACAAATCAGCTCATATGAGCTTATAATATAGCCATGCTTCTGTGGTGTGTCCTCCGTCAGAAAGCACTTCTCCCCAGAAGCAGCAAACTTCTCCCTTTTTTCCCAGGCGGGAGAAGTCACTTCTCCCTTAATTTCTGGGCCAGCTTGGACCCTTAGGTTACAGTTCACCAAATTTCAGCAGAGATATGCCCCAATGAAATTTTTTTAATTTTTTTTTGTAATTCCACTTACAGTTTATATCCGGAGCACTGAATTATACAGGAGCCAGTTTATGTGCTACATTTTATTACTTGCCACGGGCGTATAATGCCCTGCTTGGCAGAGCTCTTGTTTGCTTCTTCTCCTGATCATGAACCCAAAGGCCAATTAATTGACTTGAAACTTGGTAGGATGCATTGGGGTGTCTTGGAGAGCAAAAATAGCTAAAATCGTTCCGATCTGAAATCCAAGATGGCCACCATCTTGAAAATCTAGTTTTTGCTTCTTGTCCTGAAACGAAGGGCCAATTGACATGAAACTTGGTAGGAAGCATCGGGGTGACTTGTAGATAAAAAATAGCGAAAATTGTTCAGATGGGAAATCCAAGATGGCCGCCATGGATGCCATCTTGAAAATCTATGTTTCCCTTCCTCCTGAAACAAAAGACCAGTTGTCTTGAAATTCGATAGGAAGCATCGGGATGACTAGTAGATCAAAACAGCTAAAATCATTCTGATCGGAAATCCAAGATGGCTGCCATCTTGAAAATCAATTTTTCGGTTCTCCTGAACCGAAAGGCCAATTGATGCCAAACTTGGTTACAAGCATCAGGGTGACTAGTAGACAAAAAAGAGCTAAAATTGTTGAGATCAGAAGTCCAAGATGGCAGTCATTACCGCTATCTTGGAAATCTATTTTGCACTTCTTCTCCTGAACCAAAAGGCCAATAAATCTGGTAATCAAGTGAGAGATACAGTGCCATCTTGTTTTTGTCACACCTCTGTTAGCATGGAGGACTAAGGCGTACAAGTTTCTGTCCGTTCCTTCATCTGTGTACTTATGTCCACCCTAGTGTCCACACTAAATGAAGTCTACAAACTGTAAAACTTTACTGATTGTTTTATCTCTCTGAACTAAACAAGGATTACAACTCTCACTCTTCTGGTGCTGCTTTTCACGTTTTAATTGACAGGTGTGACATAAACTTCAACAAAGTTCTTTATATTCTATTAGGTTTATATTATTTTTAAAAGAAATAAATACAGCTGCAGACTAGGGACTTGGTACTTTAGGCACAGTTGCCTCTAGGGGAGAACAGCTGATGATGACCATAGTTATATAAAATTTTTGACCTGCTTTTCATGTTTAACTGACTTTGTATGTTTGCCCTGTATTATTCAGTTTCAATTAGAGGACTAAGCCTGCCTAGTAAAAGTGTGGTTAGGTAAACTGACTGCACTCAACATGACCCCACTGGGCTGACTGGGCCGTAAAACCTCAACACAACCAATCATCAAATATTTTGATTAGTTTCTCAGTAACTGTGGCCTAGGGACTTGGTAGGTGTACCTGTGTTGTATCTGGAGGAGTCATCTGTCATTAGTTCACCTTGACCTATTTTATTTAACCTCAGTATTCAGACAGACAGGCATCAGCAGACAGTGTAGGTCTAGATCAGATACCACAGAAATTGTCAGAATGTATTGTCTGATCAAGATTTGCATTGTAAAACCACTGTATCATGCTGTTTAGGACACATACAGGTAGTAAAAATTGTCTTGTTTGAATTTTAGAACAAATGTGGGAAAGGGTTGAGATGCTCCAGTATTCAGGTTAATACAGGTTGGTTTCATGGTTTGTTGATTTGAGTCAGTTTCTCTTTAACTGCAGGGATTAAAGGTCTTTGTAGCAAATTGTAATCACATGATCAAAGTGGTTTGGAGTGTAGTAACACCAGTCATAACAATGACATCATGGCACTGTCAGTAGACAAGTTCCAGTGGTATGTGACTGAAATCATCATTGGTTGATCTTATTTTAGGGTCTTAACCTTATTTTAGGATAGAATTTTAAAAAAGAATCTTACATTCATTGTTATTTCACATGAAGTTCATGAAACTTTTTTTTAAACATACTCTGTATTTTGTTCACCAAGGCTTGCAAATATAGAAATTATTTTCAACTTGTTTCAATATAAAATGACAGTTGTGTAAGATCCCCTGTTTATATAAAGGGAACTAATACACCTTCATTGGAAATAACTTCAACATAAAAACATTTATATGCCTTCTTAGTGGGGTCACATTTGCTATCTCTGAGAGCCAATTTCTTCCTTACAAAACAACCCTGATTTTTTATAGGATTTAATGACTAGAGATGCAAAAGTTGTTTCCCTAAGAAAAATGATAAGGAAAATCTGTGGGTGTGTTCATTCCCCTAAATCCAAATTCTGTTAAACTAGATTTAAACATTTGACATTTGTGTATTGTATAGTGATTCTTTTTAGTTTATGATCATATAACAGTATATATCCTTTTAGAATTGTACAAATATTTAGTGTCAGTAAGACAGTTGATCAGTTGAAAAATCATTCCATAGGATTTTATTAACAGTTAGTGATAGATTTTGGAGAATTTCTTCATCTTTGCCTCAGCTAGAGCTGGTCTAGCTGTGGCTGAAGGTAATCATCAAGGATCTCATAAAGATTGGCCTTCTCCGCTAGGATATAATGAAGGACAATCTTTCTTAACAATGCAAGCATCTTGTTGTTGATAAGTCACAAGACCAAAAATTAGTCGCATCCCCATTTACATTTGAGTCATGCCACTTGAAAATATGCCTTTGAGGCATATGCAAACAGCAAAGGTCCATCTCAGATGGAACATGAGCAATCTGATATGGGCTTTTGGTATCCAGAATGATGGGATACTGTAGACTAGTAGTGCATATCGAGAATGATAGGGTAGTAGTGTATATCAAAGGCCCTTATCGGATGGTGTAGTTTGTTGACTGACCTGGATTTTTACTGTACATATATGTTTGAAGGCACCTTTTTTTCATGGTGCCATTCATTAATATTGTCTCACAGGAAAACCTGCTCGGAACAGCCTGTGCATACAAGCTGTCAACACTGATAGTATCAAATTGTAGCACTCTAGGTGAGATGAGCATACAACAAATAAGTATATTTGTCACAGAACACAAGGCTTGATATTTTATTCAAATTCATCGTATAGAGACAGTTTGAATTGAAATTTAATACATTATTTTCTGTAAAAGTAAGAATTGTTTTAAAATGTCATCTATTTATTATGATGTGGGGCTACACCTGAAAGAGTTTGTCACCATTTGTAAAGGGAGACATCATTCCAGTCAGTCTTCAGTATTCCACAGTCTTCGTAGTATTTGAAATCTTTCAAAATGGGGCTACTCTTCAATGAAAGAAAGAATCAAGTCTTCCCTACTACCCCCCAATGAAAGAGAGCAATTATTTGAATGTGGGAGTTTTTGTTTCCTTGGGAGGTATATCCATTCTCGTTAACTCTGAGTGGTAAAATGTTTCCTAAATCTAACAAGTGGACATGTAAATTCTAGGGCCCAGTTGTTCAAAGCATCGTTAGCCTAACAAGCTCGTTAATGACAAACTTGTTAACTGTTGTAGGTAAGGTATTCTCAAATACATTGATATTTTTGCTGCAAAAATGTGAGTAGCTTCTGCAGTGCAAATGCTACTCACATTTTTTCAGGAAAAAATATCGGTGTGTGAAAATTTGCCATATTTTAAGGTCATGTTAGCTAACAACTTTGTTGAGTTTCAAACAACTGGGCCCAGGATGAATACACAAGCTGGAAGATGTTATCTCAAGAAATGTATTGTAATAGCAGATCATCTCTCACATCTAATCAATCTGATCATGGCCTACCCTGTTTATTGATATATTCTCCTGTGTCCAGTGATTCTTTCAGCAGACAAGTGATTGTCCTGATGTGTAGATGTACAGGATGAGCTGGATGTTTGTTGTCTACATTTACAAGTTGTCATCACAGGGTATTCTGTAGGTGTTTCTGTGGGACTGCACACATTTTTATTCTTTAAGGGGAATGGATACACTTTCAGGGAAGGCAACTCTTGCCAAATGGGATTTTGACCCTTCTGAAAAGGGCTCTACTCTACAAGGAATAATTTGCTCCCAAGGTGAGAAACTTCTTCCCTTTAAGAGCAGATTCCTTGTTAGGTAGGAAAGCAAACAGGAAATCATAAAAGTAGTCTCCTTGTGACACAATGACAGAAAACTGACAAGTGTATCTAGTCACCTTAGTGAAGAATCATTAGATCATCATCGTATATGTTGTTATATTTGAGATCATGAGAATGATAGGCTGTGGTTGGCAAAACATACCTAGGCCACTTGTATGAGAAAATGTTAACCTCACAACAGGCCTAGATTAGATTATTGTTTTAATTTTCATTGTACATATACTAATTATTCATCACATATTGCAGCATGAGAGTAATACCATAGGCCATAGCCAGGATGAAGATAATCACCCAGGACTGAGAAGGACAGTCACAATTAAGGCAGATTCTCCCTTAAAGTCCAAGTTGATGAGGTTGAATTTTAAAAGGTGTGGTATGAGCGATTTTTTGATCAGTTACATGTATTAATTATGTAACACCATTATTTTGCCAGTTCAAATGTCACAAAATGGGGAGATAACCAATGGTTTATCTACCTACCCTAAAATAAATGTATTCTTAACACCTTATATTTTCAAGAAACTAAAAATCTCAGTTTTTTCTTTAGTACTGATGACTGCTAAGCTTAGGTTGGCAAGGGAACATATGTTGTTCATGGACCACCATAGGGGGAGAACAGCAGCACAGACAGTAACTGCTCAGGTCAGTCTGAGAAGAAAGTAGCCAGGCCCTGCCTACTGGCTTACAATCTTGGTTATTTTTATCCTGCAATAGCCTATTCAATCTGTATTGTTGCAAAGGGTGCTTTATGCAGTATAAATGATTACAGTTAGATTAGCCAGACATCCATGCAATCTACCTTGATACATACATATACTATTGTAATCTGACTTATGTGCAGTAGCAATGTAAATGTGTAGGTGTAGATGAAAGCTTGGGTGAGTTGAACATGTCTAGTCTAATTGTAGTCTAAACTTAACTATCACGTCCAGTGATTCTATAAGTAAGTATTGAAGGCCATCATTATACTGCACAGATGTAAAGGCTGAGCTAGTCTTTGCTGCATTCATAACCATTTAGCCACATTATACTTGTTGGCTTGGATTATATCATAAGGTACAGTTTCCTTTCTTGTGGTTCCTTTTGTTTCAGATAGATCTGTGATGTGATGCTTTTGTAAATACATGATTCATATGTTTGTTTCTTTGATATGTAATGTAGATTTATAATTTAAAAAGAAAAAAGTCAATAAACTGTTCTAATGAAATATGAAGGCTAATGAAATAATGTTTTCTCCTCAAAACAGCCCCTTTCAAGAAATAATTGTTAACAATGGCATCTGAGATATGGCAACAGCTCCAAATGAAAGAAAGCATTGGAGTCACTGGCAGATGGGAAGTACTTTTATTATTAATGAAGATAGAATATACATTTATTGACTATTATGGTATTGGATATGACGTGATATTCACCAGAGAATACCAGTATTGACCGAGGTGATAGCCGAGGTCAATACTGGTATTCAGTAGTGGATATCAACATCATATCCAATACCTAAATAATCAACATTGTTTTATTATACAGTTTGATTTTTCTCTTGACAACTGTGGCAATAACAGTCAACACTAGACCTCATTAATATAAATAGCGCACATAGACGTCAGCATTACTATTGACGACATCATTAAAAGTTGATATCTAATTATGCCTCCGCCATTTTCAATGCTGGGGGGGGGGAGGAGGGGGGGGGCATATAGTATCACTGCTCTCCGTATGTATGTCCGTCCTGTCCGACCTTCCGTCCCGTAGGTAACACTTTTGATTTCCGTGTGATATCTTTTGAAAGGATTGGTGTATTGGATTGAAATTTTATACACAGGTATATAATCATAAAATGTAGGTCAAGTTCGATTTAGGGTAAAATCGACCAATTATTTTGGGAGTTATGGCCCTTTTCAACTTTGAAAAATTTTCAACTTTGAAAGACAGTTTCCGTGCGATATCTTTTGAAAGGATTGGTGTATTGGATTGAAATTTTGTACACAGGTATATAATCATAAAATGTAGGTCAAGTTCGATTTAAAGTTAAATCCATCTATTATTTTGGGAGTTATGGCCCTTTTTCAACTTTGAAAAAAGGTTTCCGTTCTATAACGTTTGAAACGATTAGTGTATTGGATTCATATTTTATACAAAGCATATAATTATAAAATATAGGTCAAGTTCAATTTAAGGTAAAATCCACCAATTATTTTTGGAGTTACGACCCTTTATCAATGTTGAAAAATAGTTGAAAATGGTTTCCATTTGATATCTTTTGAAAAGATTAGTGTATTGGATTCAAATTTTATACACAGGTATATGATCATAAAATGTAGGTCAAGTACGATTTAGGGTAAAATCCACCAATTATTTTTGGAGTTATGACCCATTTTCAACTTTATGGTTTCCGTTCCATAACATTTGAAAAGATAAGTGAATTGGATTCATATTTTATACACAAGCATATAATTATAACATATAGGTCAAGATTGATTTAGGGTAAAATCCACAAATTATTTTTGGAGTTACGGCCCTTTATCAATGTTGAAAAATGGTTTCCGTTCGATATCTTTTGAAAAGATTAGTGTATTGGATTCAAATTTTATACACATGTATATAATCATAAAATATATGTCAAGTTGGATTTAGGGTAAATTCCACCAATTATTTTTGGAGTTATGGCCCTTTGTCAACTTTGAAAAATGGTTTCCGTTCCATAACTTTTGAAAAGATTAGTGAATTGGATTCATATTTTATACACAAGCATAAAATTATAAAATATAGGTCAAGTTTGATTTAGGGTAAAATCCACCAATTATTTTTGGAGTTATGGCCCTTTTTCAATGTTGAAAAATAGTTTCAGTTTGGTATCTTTTGAAAAGATTAGTTTATTGAATTCATATTTAACCATATTTAACACACAGGTATATAATCATAAAATAGAGGTCAAGTTCCAATTAGGGTAAAGTCAACCCATTATTATGGGAGTTATGGCACTCTTCCACCTTCAAAAGATGTTTTCCTACCGATATTTTTTTAAAAAAAGTTTGATTTGTGTATTGGATTAATATTTTATACCCAGGTACATAATCATTAAATATGTTCAAGTTCGATTTAGGGTAAAATCTGCCAATTATTATGAGAGTTATGGCCCTTTTTTCAACATTTTTTTTGTGGGTGAGGATGGCCCTGGGTGGGGGCATCTGTGTCATACTGACACATTTCTAGTTTTAGATACTAATATACACTGGAAGGCATGCACTAGCCACTGTATATCACGATCTATGAACTGGGCTGAAGGCGGCTATGAACCAATGAAAATCAATCTATTTATAATATATAATAATATACAATTATTGAGTGTCGAGTCATTGATGTGATGTCGACCAGAGAATACCAGTACTGACCAATAAAATGTCTTTTGGTCTGTTTAATGAGACACGTGTCTCCATGGCCATCAAGTCATATTTTGAAGACCGGAATAGTCTCGAGTGGGAATGGGTGTCCGAATGGCAAGGATGATGGGACGGTGGTGTATGGTTGTTTGAACAATTTCTCTCTCTCTCTCTCTCTCTCTCTCTCTCTCTCTCTCTCTCTCTCTCTCTCTCTCGATTCAGCAACTCTCCACATGGATACCTTTTAAAATATTTTGTCATATAAGGTGTGCAGATGTAATTGTTGGATGCCTCAGTGCATGTGTTAAACATTCATCGCCACCATACCACCATAAGTCACACTGAACGGAGGCTTGAGCGACTCATTCGAGCTCTTCTGCTTTTCATTCTCACCCCTCCGCTGATTCAAGAAGGGCAGTTGTCAGTTTCTGGCGAAAGAATGTGCACAATACCGGTTAACCGCTTAGAGGACTAAGCCTGCCCAGTAAATGTGTGGTTAGGTAAACTGACTGCGCTCGACATGACCCCATTGGGTTGACTGGGCCGTAAAACCTCAACACAAACAAACCGACCCAAAGAGCGACAATTAAAACTGAAAATTAAGCAATTAAAGACTGAAGAATGAAAGCTAAGCCATGTCATGAGGAAATGACTTGTACGATCGTTGGTAAACATTGAAGGTCAAACTCAGCATCCGTGCAGTCTGGTCAGGGACTTTGATATCTATCAACACACTCAAAAGTACTGAGGGATTTGTTAACGAATATACGAGGGCTGATTGAAAATTTGTGAGCCTCATATATAAAGATTTTTAGGGAGAAACGTTATATTTTCATCATGATCCCCTCCCCCCCGCTCCTCCCCCTCCCCCCCCCCCCCCCCCCGACACACACAGTCTAAACACTTTTGCCAGCAATGTTGAAGGACCCGAATGCCACTGCCTAGAAAATCCTCCACTACATGTATGACGTCATATCTGACTGCTGAAAATATGGGTACCAGAAATGGCCTTTTTAAACTCTGGGAATAAATGGAAGTCTGATGGAGCGAGATCAGGCGAGTAAGGGGTGTGGGGGTGGGGGGGTGGATGTTGAATCAGTTCAAAGCCACAGTCGTTGATGGCAGCCGTAGTAATGACAGATTTGTGAGACAGAGCATTATCCTGGTGAAACAACATGCCTTTATTGAGTTTCCCTTGGCGCTTGACCTTAATATTTTCTCTTAACTGCCTAAGAAGTGAAGCATAATATGTTCCATTGATTGTCTCTCCATTTTGGAGACAATTAACCATAAGAATACCACCAGCATCCCCCAAAACCATAACCTTCCCAGCTGAAGGAACAGTCTTTGGCAGGGGTGAGCAGTGGTTATTTCATTGTTTAGACTGTTGTTTGGATTCTGGGGTGAAATGATGGACCCGTTTTTCATCCATAGTCATAATCCTTAGCAGAAACTTGTCAGGATATGTCTCAAAAAGGTTCAGATTAGCACGCGGCATAATCTGTCTTGTGTGCTTCTGATCATCTGTCAGAAGTCTGGGTACCCAACGGGCTGAGTGTTGTCGTATATTCTGATCTTCCGTGAGAATGGAATTAACTCTTTCCTAAGAAATCCCAACAGCGCTAGCTATATATCTTTCTGTAACTCGTCTGTCACCTGTAACCATATCATGGACTTTAGTGACATCGGGAGTTGCCACAGTGACAGGCCTCCCAGGACGGGGGTCATCCCCAAGTCTTTCCCTGCCACGTTTAAATTCTGCCAACCACCTTTTAGCATACGAAGGGCATCCTTCCCCAGTGTTGCTACCATACCAGCATGAATAGCCTTAGATGCTAGACCCTTTTTATGCAAATATTGAATCACCGCTCGTTCAGCAATTTTGTCCATTTTGCAAAAGTCACGTGCCCTGTTTACTTTGTCTTACCACTTCGAGGTAAACTGACTAAATGACACGGGTACCGTAAACAGCCAAGGTTTAATAGGGCTGAAACTAGGCAGCCCTGCTTAAATCATTCCTCGTATATACCCCTCAGTCCATGTGTATGTCTATCGCCCCGTACTTCCGCAAGTCGCATTGAACTCGGACCAGAAGAATCCTCAAATGGATTAGCTCTTTCTTAGGGGATCGAACCCAGGCTGTAGTGCTTAAGGGGGAATGTTCATCAGAAGTACCCGTCACTTCAGGCGTGCCAGCTCAGTACTGGGCCCACTTCTCTTCTTGCTTTACATTAATGACCTCCCAGAAAACATTCTGTCTCAGGTCAGGTTATTTGCGGATGATACTGCAGTTTACCTCACTGTGAGAAATCAAAATGACAGTCGCATTCTCCAAAATGATCTTAACACCCTACAAGAATGGGAACGAACCTGGGACATGGAATTTAATCCAAGTCAAGTAGTCAAGTTCTGCACATTGGCAGAGCTGGACAGCTTATCCACTCCCAGTATACCCTCCATGGTGAGATATTGGAGTCTGTTGATAGTGCACGCTACCTAGGGGTAAGTATTTCCGAAGACCTGACCTGGAATACACATATTAATGAAATTGTCACTAAGGCTAATCAAACTTTAGGATTTGTTAAAAGAAATGTAAAAACCAAAAATCAGTCAGTCAAAGAATTAGCCTATAAAACATTGGTTAGACCCAAAGTTGAATATGCCTCCACCGTGTAGAGCCCTTATACCAAGAAAAATCTAGACCAAATAGAAATTGTGCAAAGGAGGGCAGCACAGGGTTACAAACAGATACTCCTCCTATGATAGTGTTTCTGCGATGCTGGGCAATCTCGGTTGGCGCTCCCTTGAAAACCGTCGCTGTGACTCGCGCCTCGCGATGTTTTACAAAATACAGTATGGCCTTGTTGCAGTGCCGATGCCTTCATATTTTGAGCGGCCCTAGAAGATCACTCGCCACAGCCTTAATAATCCCCTTAGTTTCCGCCAGGTATATGCCTCTGCAGATTACTATAGGTTTTCGTTCTTTCCCATGACTGTTGTTTTATGGAACAGGCTCCCTGTAGATATTGTACTTTTAAGCGATCTTGACTCCTTCAAGAGAGAAGTGAGCAATATCAATCACTTAAAGCCATAGAAAGTAATATTGTTTTTAATCTGCTTTTAAATCTCATTCATACTAACACTCAAACACTATCATCTTTTTTCATTCTTCACTATCACTCTTTTAGCCCTCACTATAATTTTTTTTACTTTTTATTCTCACGCACGCATCCCTGCGCATAATACTCAGTAATGAGGGTGACGCAGTATAGGTAGATAGATAGATAGAAGAACCAATTCGTTATAACTATGCTGCCTTTCGTTGAGTGCCGACCTTAAGAGGAGCTGTTATAAGGAAGAAAACCAGCAGGTGAACCACTTCACGAGGAAAGGGCTCCTGTGGTAATACGCAAATATCAAAAGTAAACCTGTGCATTCGAGCGGAGCCCGATCAGGCCTTCAGTATCTGTCGTCTAGTTCTCCAGTATCCAGTGATATTATTCGCGGACAGCGAAGGCATATACATGTGTACCTGTACCAGACTTCCATCTAAATCTTGAGTCTCCATCGCTGTATAACAAACACCAAGCCTCCGTACTAACCTCCTTTTCCCCCATACACATACACAATCCCAACACACACACACACACACACACACACACACACACACACACACACACACACATTAAATACACAAAACGAAAATAATCTGCTATGCTGGAGCTAGAAGCACTTACAGAACTGTGTTCAACATATCATTTACTGTTAAAAATACATGCTTAATGACCGGTTAACTATAATCAGAGTAACTATATCTGGGGTGAGTTGCATAAGGAAAGCGCTTTCATGTAGCACTCTGTAGCGATTTGTCCTTGCTATGCAACGGTCTGCTTGTTCGGAGCGCTTTTTAAAATGTCTGTCAAAATGACACGATTTTCAAACTAGGAATTTCTGGTAAAAAAACTTGCTTCAACGACTGGTTTTGTGTTCTACGGTCATTTCTGCACAATGCACGTCGTCTAAGGACAATAAAATAAATAAAAAAAAAAACATTTCATCTCTTAAAACGGACACTGACTACGCCGGGCGCCGCCATTTTGTTTTGTCTCGTTGCTAAGCAACAGTCTGTTTCAGACAGCGAGTCAGCTCCGAACACAGTTACAAAGCGCTACAAAGCGCTTTTTGGTAACGTACCGTTGCATTGCGAAGCGCTACAAAGCGCTCTGTAACGCTCGCCTCATGCAACTCGTCTCTGCTTTCTTAGATCGATTTAGAATATCTGAGTATTATTACATCTCATTGCATATGCATAATAAGTGAAATATACTCAACAAAATAATTATGGGGTCACTTCAGTTTCCCTTTGATTAACATTCAAATGCGATCCGTCAGTTGTTAAAATTATTCTGTGGGCAATACTGCTATTTTCAAGCCCATTTCAATAAGCTCAACTTGTCAGCAATATGTTCAGCTATCAAAGTGTCAGTGGCGCGAACATTGTCAGCCCAGAAGATTCTGAGAAAAATGGGAATTTCTGAAATGCGAACTTTTACCCCCAAATGATTTTTTTTTTTTTTTTTTTGTATCAGAATATCTGAAATTTTCTATTTTTAGTCAAAACAATGATTTATCCCAAACACAAATATTGCAAATTCCACTTTATTAGGGATAAAAGACAGAAATAGCCAGAAAAAGAGGTCAACCCTTTAAGAGGCTAAAATTGCTTCGGTGATTCCCCATAGACCGTGAATTATCTATAGAGGGTGCCTGTAGGAAAATGTGGGTTTCTTGATTGAAATAATAGTTTTCTCTATGATTTATTCACAGTTTGAAGTCAAAACATTATTTATCATGTCCAATTATCAATTTTCCATTTTTGAGGAAACAGTGGATATTTTACGAATTTTAAAATGAAAATTTGTTGTTGGAAACACTTCTTTTCGGGTTCCACTTTAAGAAACAATCAACAATATTCCCATATCTTCTGCCCATAGACTCGGTCAAAGTTTGCATATATGGAAAATTGCACTGTGACCCTTTGATTATTTTGTTGAGTATATGTATAAGAATACCAGATCACTTGATCACATATGACTGTTTTGTTTACTCTGGGCAACCATTTGGTCGGATAGATGTTTGAAAAGAAACCTTCCACTACATTTCTACCAAGCATCATCAAAATATATCCAGAGGCTCAGAGCTTATGGAGCGCACCGTATTTAATGAACATGTATTTGAAGGAGAGATAATCTAAAAGTCAGGAAGCAAGAGTTGTCATACGCGATACATCTACTTGATCCAATCTACTTGTCTAGCAAATCAGGCAGCATTGGAGTCATGATGCTTGTTTGTGTTGAGGTTTTACGGCCCAGTCTAAACGATGGGGTCGTGTCGAGCGTGGTCAGTTTACCTAACCACACTTTTACTGGGCAAGCTTAGTCCTCTTGGCAGTTAACCAGTATAGTGGACATTCTTTCGCGAGAAACTGACAACTGCCCTTCTTGAATCAGCGGAAGGGAGAGAATGACCGTAGAAAATATTTCATGATCGAATCTCAACGAAAGAATGTTGCCGACCCGGCACCTCCTGATCACCAGTCGGACGCGCATCCAATTGAGCCATCGAGGCCGCATAAAATGACCACTGTTAGAACGGGAAACAATCTAAACAAGAGGAAGCGAGTCATCTTTATGTGACGCATCTATAAACCAAGCCTGTATTTTACCCAGTATCGTCAAAATATATATAGGGTCAAAATGTATACAGGGGTGAAGCGCCCATGGTTTAATGACCAAATATTAGAAACGATAATAATTAGATAGAATGATTCCATTGCGATAACCCATGTAGACCCAGTCTACATTTCTATTTAATATCATCAAAATGTATTCAGGGACAAAAGTTACGCAGCAGACAGGTTTAATGATTAAATATCAGAGGGGAGATAATACAAAAACGTTATAAAATAAGAGTTATCTTTCTTTTATGTACCATTCACTTCACACAGTCCACATTTCTACTAATTATCATCAAAATATATGCTGGAGCATTTGAGTTGTTTAGCGTTGAAGATCATGTTTATGGGCGGAAGGACGGACGAACCCATTTCAACAGTTCCCACATGGGCAAAAACATTCAAGATAAAAAAGTGTCAACAGTTCACATCACACTGTACTTCAGCTTTGTCTTTCAGTAACTTTGGATAGACAGAAATTATAGTCTTACAGGCAAAAACCTTTGACCATTCAGCGATATTCTATCTGACTGACTCAAGTAAACGTGTATGTATGTTTGATAACACACACACGCACGCATGCACACACAGGTCTCATCTCATCCTCTTCTTTATGTTGCCATCTTGGTGTGACTAAATAGAAAGAAAGGCAATGATCAGGAGTCGATACAATTACCTAACAACTTCCGTTCCAAAACATCAAAGGGAAAGAAGGACGCACTTAAAGTAACGGCACCACAATCAAAACACTACAAGCTGAAAGCCAAAAGGACAGTTTCTTCCCAAAAATGGCCAAACGGCTATCCAAAATAAAAGTTTCACCAAGACATACATGCAAAGACATACAATGACAGATACAGAAAACCACAGCAGAATCCCCGCCTTGCAAAAATATTACTCTGTGTGTGTGTGTGTGTGTGTGTGTGTGTGTGTGTTTGTGTGTGTGCGGGAGAGGGGGGGGGGTGGGGGGTGGGGCTTGAATCGATTTTACGTGGCCACAACCCTCGCCCTTAGTTCTGTCGTGGTATACACAAGTCATTTGTTCAGTCCGCGTGAAGGGTTCCTAACTCATCAGTGCAACATCTCCGAGAACATAAAACTCAATCGAATACAGAAATGAAACAACGATGAGGACTCGACAACTCGACACAAGAAATAACTGAAATGCTGAAGCAGAAAGAAACCAAACAGTAGGACTCCGGTGGGCCCGATCAGAGCCAGAGTATCAGGCACCAACCGACTTACTTAAAAGTCTGCAGTGTGGTCGATCAAGCCGTTAGGTTTACATTACCTGAAAAATGCACGTAGCAACTATTATGTAAAAAAATAAAATCTTAAGAAAAGCTTGAGAAGAAGTCGCTGTGAAATAAATAAATAATAAAAAAAGAGCTGTTTGATTTTCATGGATCATTGTTGTCCTGGGCTTGGCTTGCCAAGTCGAAGGCCAAAGTAGTCATACCAAAATTTCAACCCCTGCCAAAGCACTTACAGAAAAAAAAACGAGTAAAAGTAAAAGTGCAAAGTACCGTTGCATCTACGCTGAAGAAAAAAAAAATAAAATAAAAAAAAAAAAAAAAAAATAAACGACCCGTAAAATTAAAAATACATGTATATTTGAGTTTGAACATAATAATTAGATTTAAGTTTACAACAAACTTTGATAGATGTGCGATGTTAATCGTACGAAACTGTTTGACTAAGAAGTTTGAGTCTTGGTGCGCTTATTCATAACTTGAAACACGATTGTTTACGGAAATAGCCGGTCTAGACAGCATATATTAGGACGGAAAAGTACGAGCATTTGCGTATCTGGAAAGCTGAAAACAAAAATAAAGTTCCCTTTCAAAAGGAAAGGCTTGCCAAGTTTTATCAGTGATCTCTCTCTGTGCATGTTTATAGGAATGCAAATGCTATAAACCATGATCCTACTGTTCTTTCAACAACATTTGGAAAGACGTTTTTTGCTTGGCGTTTTATTTTAAATGAAACTATTTTGTTTTGTTTGACAATATCTTATCAGAAAACATTTGTCTTTTCCATTTCTGTGTTTTGTTCTCGAATATACTAGTCAAAAGTTCTAACCGGCCACCATTTGGCTTAAATCTTCATAAACGGTATTTGACGTTTTCTATTAAAAGATAGTGGCTGATAAACTTTTAAGATTTTTCACTGAATATATCATCAGGATAGCAGTTCTCTAAAGAGCAGGCCGGAAATGGAATGGCCGCACTGTTCTTGCATTACGAACTGACTAAGTTTCCATTGTGGTGAATGGAAAATTACAAAATCCAAAATTTTGAAACTTTATTGTCATTTTCTTGCTTTGCAATTCGACAGAGCGGTTTTTAATGTTTTTTTTTTTTTTTTTTTTATTTTTTATTGTAAGTGATGAAGTTTCAACTGTGGCTGTTTATTTTTGGAATTGAAATTTATAGACTAAGGATTGCGCATGCGCATTAATGCTTTTTTAAATTTTGCTAGAAAATTGCGTTTTAAATCTTTGTTGCTAATCATATAAGAACGTCTAGAAAATTATCTTAGACCCAGTTTATTTCAATCCATTCACATTTAATAGGATTTACCAAGAAAACAAAAGTGGCAGGTTAGAAGATCTGCCCAGTACATTTACCCTAAAATTAAATTTATGGCCAAAAATTCGTCTGGTTTATGCAAGGGATTTTTGGACAGGTTGACTATTTTAAACTTTTCTTTGCTGAATTTGAATTATTGATGTTTTACAACAATATTGTGAAAATTTCAGAAAAAAAATGAACAAGCGGAAATTGTTGAAAATCTGCCTCCAAGTTACCTACCCTACAGATTTCTGCATAATTTGCATTCTTTTTTACTTTGGGGAAAAAGTGAAAATATTTGATTTTTTTTTTATTAACCGATGACTAGAATAAAACTTTTTATGCATAGGCAGTAACGGCAAATGGTTTTGCATTAAATCAAGACAAAAGTTTGCAAATTTACTTCTTCTGTGTAAAGTATCAAGCAAAAAACGACTTTCTGAAATATGTCGAAAGCACAGTAGTTGTTCACACAGTTCTCTATATTCCAAATAGATGCGACACCTATTAAATTAACCTGTCCTACATACCAACTAAGTATGATCAAACTATCTCAAAGTGTATCGCAGTTCTCTAGCATACACAATTTCATAACTAAACACTCCAAGGTAAAGTAACTCGAAAACTAAGACAATGTGAATTACCATTCTTGAACACGACATTTGGTTTGTCCTACATACATTCCAAATATCACCAAACTATCTCAAAGTATATAACCAAATATTACCAGGGGATGTCATAAGTTTTGTTATAATCCAACCAACCATTCATGCAAAGAAGTTGGTGGAAATGGTCCAATCTTTCCATTCCACTGCAATACGATTTCCCTTCTGCATGATTAAACCGCAACCCCTATTTCAGAGTCTGATAGATTTTACAGCCTGTTGCATCCGTTTCCTACTTCTACGTACAGTGCAAAGACAGTAAATCCGATCACCACGAGTGCTTTCAAACAAAGCAGGACTCGGAAAAAAAAAAAAGATCCATATACACATGTAACATTTTCCTTTCTATTTGTTTGTCAGATCTTGTACCACTCGAGCACCCGTTCTGCTCCCCCGTGTGTGTCGGTATAAATCTGAAGTTCATGCATACAGCCATTTTGCGCAATGGCTCCTTCCCACACGTTAATTCCAAATTTTGCCGGTTTTGCCGGAAATACTACTTGGACGTAAGTCTGCCCTTAAATGCTATCATTCTTTCGTAAGCTGACTGCGCCATAGTATGTAAACTTGACCTTAGAAACTGCATCCAGTAATGTCCTTGTGCGACAAAGCTTGTCTTACCAGGTTGGTCTACGAGAAGAATTTCACTTGTGTCATTCATGGGCATCCATTTTTTTTCAAAGCATGTCCTTGTTATTATTTGGGGTATACTGGGAACAGCAAAAAGGTATATGAATGTCACTTGTATTGTTAAAGAACGGCAGTTCATCCAAACAGATATTGCTACCGATACAGGGGATGGGGGTCTATTCAGTCTACAATGGATTAAGATACTTTGGCCAAAACTGATTTTCTTGTGTGTGTGTGTGTGGATTAAGATACTTTGGCCAAAACTGATTTTCTTGTGGGGGGAGGGGGGGGGGGGGGGGCGGTGTCTATTCAGTCTACAATGGATTAAGATACTTTGGCCAAAACTGATTTTCTGTGGGGGGGGGGGGGGGGGGGTCTATTCAGTCTACAATGGATTAAGATACTTTGGCCAAAACTGATTTTCTTGAGGGGGGCGGGGGGGGGGCGGGGGGGGCGGGGGGGCGGGGGGGGGTCTATTCAGTCTACAATGGATTAAGATACTTTGGCCAAAACTGATTTTCTTTTGTGTGTGTGTGTGGGGGGGGGGGGGAGGGGGGGGGGGGAGGAGAGGGTCTATTCAGTCTACAATGGATTAAGATACTTTGGCCAAAACTGGTTTTCTTTCCACAGCTATCAAGAGCAGACAGCTCAAAAACCAGAATCACTTTTATGCAACTTATAGTATTCTATGCATCTGTAAAATTTCATCAAAATATTCCATATAGTAATCCAGCTACTGGTCAAAATTCATGCTTCATATACGGCCGCCGTGACAATAGCCGCTGGTTATTCACCCGTCTGCCGGTTGTCCGACACCTTATACACCCGGCAGCCGTGTGAATATACACGGCCACTGAATATATCATCAGGAAAGCAGTACTCAAAAGAGCAGGCCGGAAATGGAATGGCCGCACTGTTCTTGCGTTACGAACTGACTAAGTTTCCATTGTGGTGAATGGAAAATTACAAAATTCAAAATTTTGAAACTTCATTGTCATTTTCTTGCTTTGCAATTCGACAGAGCTGCGGTTTATTAATGTTTTTTTTTTTGTTTTTGTTTTTTTTTATTGTAAGTGATGAAGTTTCAACTGTGGTTGTTTATTTTTTGGAATTGAAATTTATAGACTAAGGATTGCGCATGTGCATTTAATGCTTTTTTAAATTTTGCTAGAAAATTGCGTTTTAAATCTCAAAAATGCCTTAATCTTTGCTAGCTAATCATATTAGAACGTCTTATACCCCCAGCAGCCGTGTGAATATACACGGCCGCTGAATATATCATCAGGATAGCAGTACTCAAAAGAGCAGGCCGGAAATGGCCTTTGACGACAATAGACGGGTTTCCGACTATTCCTAGTTCTAAAGATGACTGAGCCCTGAAAACGAGGACAAATATAGACTAAAACTGGAACGAGCTTTCCATTCTAAATGGCGCATGCCAAAAAAAAAAAAAAAATAAATAAAAAAAAAAAAAATAAAAATAAAAATAAAAAAAAAATAATAATAATAAAAAAAAAAATTGTCAACCAATTTTAATATTTGAAACCGTATTGTGCCTCAAACCTTTTCATAACTTTCGGGATTAGAACCATTTTTTCACACGTGCATAAATAAGGTTGGTCTTTTACCAGAATATTCATCAGACGACAAATTGATAATGATTTCTTTATTTTTTTCCAGAAGTTAGGTATTGTCAAAGATCAGGAAAAAAATAAGCAAAATATTTCAATGTGTCGTCTGCTGAAATTTTTACCCCGAGTGTCAAGCGTTAATTCAATAATGTTTTGTTGGATGTTTGCTCTTTAATTGCCTGACATCTCGACAGATGAGTAGTTCACAACCACAGACAAGAAGATAATCTTAGTGATATTTTTTTATTTTTGTTGCAAAACATATGTTGTGGGTACTTATTAGAATGGCCTCAATGAGGCAATTCTAATGAAAACCCACAACGTATCTTTTGTCGCTAAAAACACTAAAACGCTAACTATATCTGTAGGTAAAAGGGAGTGGGGTAGGGTGGTATCAGATGAATATTTTTCTTATTCCTCTATGAAAACATACGTTGTGGGTACTCATTAGAAGTGTCCTGCCGAGGCGCTTCTAATGAGTACCACAACGTATGTTTTCATGGAGAAAAGAGAAAAATATCCATACGTTTTGATTGAAAAAAAGTATCTTATCCAGAGCTATGGTAATAATAACTCACTGAAAGTTTTGAATAAACGCTTATGAAAATCTGTTGACAACAGAACATTATTCCGATGCCCAGGCATCCAGCGCCTGCAGCGCTTTGATTTTGAGTTCTGGTCAGCGCGCGTGGGGCAGACAGTTTAATAAAAAAAAACACAGGTGCCTTCTCATCTCAGGAACTGTAGATTTTTCGTGGGCTTGACCTCTGTTGACCCAAATCGTCGGATAACCAGAGTAGCGATCTTATTATTAAGGCTAGAATCTTACTGTTTAATGGTTTAGGTGTTCTGTAGTGAGTTAAATGTTGATTCGGTTTAATTCTACTGGCTTGTTACATATTAAGCTAAAGTTGATTTGTTTATTTTGTGAGGCTTAATGCATATACACATATATTATAAGATACATACATATTCTTAGCTGTTCAATACAAGTAGATATTCCCAGATCACAGTACCACACGAGGCGCTTACATCAAATGTAACTCGGAGGTAAGGAACATCCACGAGACGTGATATAGAACATCAGACCGTGTTGCTGTAGTATTAATGTATTGTATATCTTGAAACTCACCCATAAAACCTCATTCACATCAGAAGCAGACGTCACATAGTATGTTATTTTTTCTGCACAGAAGATTATTCGCATGAAATGTCTAGCCTTATTGTTTTTTTTTTGTTGTTTTTTTTTTCAAAAAAAATAAATGAATGTCGTCCACTACAGTTTTGATTTGCGCTCTAAGGGTTAAGTAATTTTATTTCGTCAAATATTGATCCTTTGGTTCAGTTTAAGAGGCGGACCTCGACGTCATAGTGTCAACGTAAACAGGCCGGCCTCCTTTAAGAGATGGTTATGTGTGTCTAAAAAAAAAATCGAGGCTTTCAACTGATCCGGCTTTTCGTACTAAGCTGATAAAACTTAACTTTTTGAAAGCAGTATCACGAACAGGTATACTACAATGAGATGTAAAATAGTTTTACGTGACCTGAAAGGTGCTATCAGTCACGTGATCCATCATGTGCACTTTAACCGTGTTATTGTGACTTTACAAGAATGAGGAAGTTTTCTGTTGTTGTTCTTGTCCTTATCTGCTCCATTGGATCTTTTGTCCACGGAGACACACCGGCCAACTGTACATATGAAGACATAGAAGGGACGTGGGTTTTCCGGATAGGACCGGTTTGTATCTTAATCACTTTCTGCACAAAAAAGTATGCGAGTTTTATGTAAGGTTCACAGACACGTATTCGTATTGTTTTTTATAAATGTATTTAGTGACCGTTTATTACATGTTCTGTTTATAATATACGTGAATTGTAGGCAATGTATCTCTTTTTTCCAGAGAACACACACACACACACACACACACACACACACACACACACACACACACACACACACACACACACACACACACACACACACACACATGCAACGTTTAGCATTATTTTGAAAGTATTCTCGCTTTTAATATCCAGCGCTTCGTTTACTTACTAGTGCCAGTGCTTCGTTTCCGCTCTCCAATTTGAATATATCTTTGGCCTGGGCTTGGCTTGCCATAGTAGTCATACCAAAGTTTCAATCCCTGCCAAATCATTTATGGAAAACCCCGAATAAAAGTTGTATACCTTATCATTATGTTCAACCCGAATATAATTTTATTTTCAAGGGCCTTTTCTTTAGCGTAGTTGCAGGCGGTACTTTGCACTTTTACTCGGGTTTTTCCGTAAATGATTTGGCAGGGGTTGAAATTTTGGTATAGCTACTATGGCCTTAGGCCATAGTAGCTATACCAAAGAGAGTTCATTTAACAGAAAACAATTTTACCTTTATTTTTTTTTTCAAAAAATAAAGCCCTGACATTTCATGTGAATCATCAGCCAAGCAAATGCTTCACATGAAATGTCAAGACTTATTTTCTCTGAAAAATAAATAATAATAAATAAAAAAAAAATCAAAATGTTGTCTGCTACAAATTTTGCTTGGCGCTTTAAGGGTGAATATCCAATCTAGCGCGTGCCTTCTGTACAGGTAATTGCGTCAGCGATAATTATAAAACCTCAATACACTTATGCTAATATACGTGATTTCTGGTTTTCAGTTCATTCTGGTCTCCTGCTCTTCTCTGCGGGACTTTCCGTTTCAACAGACAGAAAGGATGCACCTATTTATTTACTCTGAATAGAACTGGGCTTCTTGGGTGTAAAAGAAGAACTGACTAGCTTTCTTCATTAAATAAAGATTATTTAAGTGTAACAATTCATGTGTATCATTTTTGTTTCATCGGATTGCACACGGAACTTCGATAGTATAGAAGTGGGTGGGGTGTGAGGACCGAGTTTATGTCTGACCGCTATAACGCGTGATCACTTATAACACGGTGAGCTACCTGGGACCCCACTGACCGCGTTATAACGGCGTTGCAGTGAACATGAAAATCTCCACAGGTTTTACATAGAGTAAACAGAGAGTCAGTCCCCGTACATATTATTACACTCCACGCGACAACATATTATTACACTCCACGAGGCAACTCCACGCGCAACTGACACTGCTGCATTAAAATCTAAAATCACTAGAGAACACAAAATTTAGTTTCTCAGACTTACGGTTTTAGATTTACAGGCCTTGCAGGTAAAGGTGCCTGAGCGTCCGTCTGTCCGGCCATCTGTCCATCTGGAGTTATCTCCCTTACTTATACTCTGGATGCGCTCCTTATTTTTATTTTTTTTTCATGATGTTTGCATTCTTTGTTGAAAATCACTTACTGGGGGACACAAAACTGAGTTTCTTAGCCTTATGGTTTAAGAGTTACAGGCCGTGTAGGCAAAGGGCCTTATTTTTCTCATTATTTATTGATTCTTGAATGAAAATCACTTACTAGAGAACACAAAATTGCGTTTCTCAATCTCATGGTTTAAGAGTTATTGACCTTGCAGGCAAAGGGCCTTATATTTCTCATTGTTTCTGGATTCTTAAACTAGAAATGTGTCCAAAGTACACAGATACCCTCGAATTGACGTAGGCTAATTTGGCAAGGTTTGCACACAGTTTTATAGAGGTACCCAAAGCGGGGGCATCCGTGTACTGTAGACACATATCTAGTTTTTTTTTTTTTTTTTTTTTTTTTTTTCTATATTTTACAGGCTTTTAAATAGACCTCTAGTCATTTGTCATTGCATGCAAATATTTAATCTTGTTTCAATATGGATGCAAATTAAACTGGTTTTGTTTGTTTGTGTTGAGGTTTTACGGCCCAGTCAACCCAATGGGGTCATGTCGAGCGCAGTCAGTTTACCTAACCACACGTTTACTGGGTAGGCTTAGTCCTCTAAGCGGTTAACCAGTATTGTGCACATTCTTTCGCCAGAAAATTAAACTGGTTATTTTGTCTATACAAATCTTTTGATAAACGCTAACTCTAATTAAAAGTAACACACTTTATTTACTGTACACAATGGTTGCCAAAGGTAATTACTTAACGTCATGTTGCCATGGTTCCATTTGTGACGTCATGACGTCACTTAATGTTGTTTCCTAATGAAGAGTAAATTAATTAAACAGAAGAGTTACCTAACTTAGGAAGAATAGCAATATACATGAAATTAACATTAATTATACTTTTCCTTTTTTTTTTGTTTTTGAGATTATAGTTAATAATTGATTATTTTAATAAAAAAAAAAAGAGAAAAGAATATGAAACAAATTTGTAAAAGTGGTAGATATCAAAGCGACCTGATAGTGTAGTTAAATTCGTAATAATTATAAAAAGTCTTCTGGCATCCTTCCGTCTGCAAGAACATTTAGTAGACTGTACCCAGAAGCTCCAGGCTTTGTCATGCAGTCCGCCAGATGAGCTTTACCTGGGCACCATTTGATTTCACTGACTTCGTCTCTTGCCAGGGATTGGCTAATTGCAGCTATGTCTACTCTGAGCCGCTTGTCTTCAACTAGTTTTGTTGAGAATATGGCTTCTATAACACTCTTATTGTCAACATAGGCAATTATTGGAATAGTTTTAGTTGACACACCTAAAATGTCCTCCAGCATCTTTGTGTAGTAGAAAGCACTTTCTAGTCCTTCCTGTAAGCTAAGGGCCTCAGCAGCAATTGCGGATCGTACTACCCGCTTAATTTTACCAGCATGCCAAGACAGTGGGGAACATTTTCCGTGGCAGTCCATCAACCAGACAATATATCCTGCTGTACTTGCCGTTCCGTTGTTGATATTACATAAGGCTGCATCTGTGAAGACCACAATCTTCCAGTCGTTAACTGTGTTGCTTAAATTCGGGAATGAAATCAGAGACCTAATGTCTTTCAGCCGATTGACTACTTTTACAGCCCGAGAAAGGTCGCCTATTGTTCCCTCCTTGAGTTTTGTGCTGAGATCTAAAGCCATGTCAGGTCTGGTTCCTTGTACAGCCCAGTTGATTTGACCAACAAGCTGCCGATATTTGGTTTGTTCCTCTGAAGTTAATGAGCTTTGCTTGTCTTTTGCTCTGTTTGGGTCAATAGTTATATTCTGTATGCTAGTGACATAGTTGGACTGATCTAATACTATGACATCTCTGGTCTGGGCAACTTTAAACCCTATGTAATTAAAGTTGCCTTCTTCAACTTTTCCTGCCACAAACCTTTTTTGCAAATTGACCATTATTTGTTCAAGATATTCGTCACCGGCATGGAGAAAGTCATCTACATGGCAGCATATGATGCCACTCAGTTTACCTCCTTTGTGCAAATAGAAAAGTGCTGGATCTAGTTCACTCATTTTACATCCCAGCCTCAATAATTCATCTTTCATACTCATGTAGAACTGCCTAGCACCATCTTTCAGCCCATATAGTCCATTTTTCAACTTCCAAACTATCCCTTTTGCTGTGTCACTCTCTTTTGGTGGTTTGATGTGTACATCTCGCCTTAGTTCTCTGCCCTGCAAAAAAGCAGACTTAATGTCTGTTGTTTTAGCGGTCCAGTTCTGGATTGATGCAATAGCCAAAAATATTCTCATTGTCCCTTTTCCTACTGTCGGGCTATCCCTAGGCATAGTAAATTCCTCTTCAAAACCACGTACCACCATCCTTGCCTTTGTTTGACCTTCTTTATTTGTAATAACCCACCTGGTCGACAATGTTTGTTGACCACAGTCTTTCACCTCATCATAGGTATGGAACTGACTTAGTTTTTGTAGCTCCACTAATTTCGCGGCTGTTGTGTCATCATTGTTTTGTCTCGTTACTAGGTTTACTGTCTCGTCATCATTTATCAGCTCCCACTGTATTTGTTCAAGATTTACACTTTTCTTTTCTTTGCTGGCTTTTTCTTGTATATTGAACCAGTGTTTATTCTTGCCTGTGGCTTTTCCAGCCCTTCCTAGTACCGTCGCTTTAATCCACTCATCAGTATTTTGCGTCTTATATTGGATGCTGCCATTTGGTTTCAGAGTTGTTCTGTTCTGTTGGATATTCTGTCTGTCCATCCTTTCAGGCTCTGGTGTATTTCTGTTCTGTTCAATATTTTGTCCATCTATTCTCTCTGGCTCAGGAGCTGGTATATCCTTTGATATTGTGTGGGATTCTGTGTTTTCTTCATGACCCTTATTTTCATCAGTTTTATCCTTTAAACTGTTCTTACCTTCCTTCTCTTCTTCATCTGCCAAACTACTGTTGACCTTCTGAAGTCTATTAGGAGAAACTCGCACAAGTACTCCCCCATGTCTAACAAACACGACTTTTCCATCTTGGAACACCACTTTTCCAGGACCAAGCCAGCTTCTCTTTTATAGAAAACCCTATCACCATGTTCAAATACTTGTTCTGATGCTCTCACTTTATTCCTGAGGGCCCGCCTTACTCTTTCATCAGCTTCTGTTGGGATAAATGCTCTGTGGGCAGCATGCAGATCATTCAAATGCTGTGCAAAAACCTCACTACTTGTTGATTCCTGTAATGCAGGTAAGGTATCACTCATAATGTTTGGTAGGTTAGGGTTTTGTCCAAACACTAGTTGATGGCTGCTGTACCCATTTCACATTTGAAGTGAGTTTCTTGCCATGTTTGCCCATGAAAGTAATGTTTGAGAGTTTTTCTTTCTGTAATCAGCTCAAGTTTGACTAACATCGTGTCTGTAATGGCGTGGACCCTCTTGCATTAATCATTTTGAAATGGACTTTCTCCTTAATTTGTGCATAGCTGGACATTAAGAATTGAAGTGATTTCTCTTACCTCATCTGCATTGAACTCTCCCCCGTTATCCGTCATCAAAGCTTTCATGACTCCAAATTTGGCAATCCACTCAGTCATCAATGCATCTATTATGTTACATGGCTTCTTTCTGTCAATCAAAACAGACAAAGTGTATCTCGACCACATGTCAATGATATGTAGAATCCATCGACCATTCCATTTGAGATCCATTGCCACCTTTTCATTGAATTTTGTAGCCATTGGCATACCTACTACTGGCTTTGATGGGGTTTTGGCATACACTTTGCAAAGTTCATATTTTTCACCTATCTCTGCTAGAGTTTCTTCATATTCATCCTTCCAAACCCCTGCGTCCTGTAGGAGAGCAGTCTTTTCATTGGGGGGGGGGGGAGGAGGGGGGGGGGGGCGGGAGGGGGGAGGGGCAAATTGTCTATGTAGCTTCAGCAGTGGGGGGGGGGGGGGAGGGGGATGGGCAAATTGTCTATGTAGCTTCAGCAGTGTCTTGTATCTATCCTTTCTGTTCAAAACGTCAAGATTGACGGCACAAACACTCTCCACAGGAACTTCCTCTGATTTGTCTATTGGGATAAATAGTGACCGGATGATGTCAGATTTAAAGCTACCTCTTTTCCCATTATCACAGCTGTATCAGTTTCTAAATCTAGTTTGATCGCAGCTTTCTTCATTGCTGTTTGTGAAAGTAACAAAGGAATGTCAGATTCTACTACATCTGTCTTAATAGTTACCTCTTTCCCAGCAATCACTGCTGGCAAGCTATACTCTCCCTTGGATTTCAGACATGTTCCACCTCCAAACTTGAAAACCTTTTGACCAGCAGACTGTTTCACCTTGGCTTTATCATTCTTGTCTAAAGATTCAATATAGCTGTTAACCCAATTGTCACCACAAACTGTACTGCAGCACGCACTGTCTAGAACTGCACAGTTGCGTGCATCGATGCCCAAACGACGTACCTCTTCAGTATTGTATCCTGTGAACAGCACAGCATGTTCCTCCCCTGCAATGTTCTTTTGCCATGTTTTCCCAGCTGTCTGGGCATGCAGGTAGTAAGTGGCGGTACGATCCACATAATTTACATGTTAATGGACAACCATCTGGCCCTAAAGGATTTATGTTCTTTCTCTCCCTGTTACTCGGTTGAGTGACCCTTGACCCAGATTCTGTTCGCTGATAACCGCCGCCTCTTCCTGTTGGTCTTCTAGAATCTGGCCGCTGAAATTCTCCTCCTACTGCTGCTCCCTGTCCTGACCTTCCACGCTTCCATGTCGCTCCCTGCCATAGCTGTGACCCCCGACTCTAGTTTTAGTGTATCCTGCAGCAAGCAACGCCTCCTCATTTGCTGCCAGGAAAGCTGGTTCTATCTTTATACTCGATCCACTGGTGCTAGATTCGCCGTCACTCCCCTTAAACTTCTTCAAAGATTTCTTCGCCTCCTCATATAAAGTAGTTTCATAGTTCATACCAGTCAACACAAGCAGTTTTTCCTCTTTGGTAATGTTTGCTTTCTTTAGTAACTTAAATGCCAAAATTTCAGGTGGTAAGGTCATTTTTTTCTTTTCATTTTTCTTGTACTTAGAGTCAAATATGGCTATGTATTCCGTCACAGACTGTCCATCTGTTCTATAAAAATCGTCAAAATCTTCAAATTTTTCTAAACTGTCAGTGAGGTCATCTTTGGCTAAATGTTCATCCAAAAAAATTATCAAAACTGTTAATCCATCATTACTTTTTAAACCATCAATTGCAATCTGATCAAATTTTTTTTCTCTAATTTGTGATTCATCATCATCTGGGAGTGACAAAGCAATTGCAATACCTTGTTTGTCCTTATTGAGATCTGTAATCTCTGTCCATGCTAATAACTCTTGCCTGAACCTCTCATATGTCTTTGCCTTGTTGAAGGTTGGTGGATTTATTCTTGTTGTCATGTTGACTTTTCCACAAAAATCAAGAATAAATACAAACTGTCAGATCTAGCACCAGTTTCAGCAAGTCTCCACTGTTTAAGAGTCCTGTCTACCCCTGAGGACTGTCCCCCTCGCTCTGCTACCACTTGATAAACGCTAACTCTAATTAAAAGTTACACACTTTATTTACTGTACACAATGGTTGCCAAAGGTAATTACTTAACGTCATGTTGCCATAGTTCCATTTGTGACGTCATGACGTCACATGACGGCACTTAATGTTGTTTCCTAATGAAGAGTAAATTAATTAAACAGAAGGGTTACCTAACTTAGAAAGAATAGCAATAGACATGAAATTAACACCTTTGTAGGACAACATGAACATGCAGTTTCACGTTTTCACATAATTTCATCTACTCTTTCAGATAATTAAACTTTCATTAATATCAGGATTTTTTTCTCGAATTTCTGCAAGAATAGATTGAACAAATATGCTCAAACTGGCATTTGTCTCACTCAGTGGTTGTAAGTTTTTCATTCAGATCAGTTACTTAATTGATATATCATGAAAAACTCTGCCATTAAAAAACAACAACAAAACAACAGTTAAAGATGATTAAATGCTGTGTAACTATTCTTCCTGTTTGTCACTCGATGTAGGAGGGGAGGGACTATAGAAATGACACTTGTCGTTTTGTGTATCATTCTATCCGTCTGTGTGTCCATCACACATCTTGTGCCCCTAGCGCCTCCAACATCTTTTATCGGATACTTCTGAAATTTTGGAGAATTTTCTTTTTTTAATTTGAGGGTGCACATATGGTATTGAATTTTTCATCCAATTATTTCTGACATAATTACAGCCCTTGTGAACTGAGAAATAGTATTTTTTAAAGCTTGTGTCCACTACTCCTCCTACATCATTAATTGGATTCTTCTGAAATTTCGCATGTTTTCTTATCATTATATGAAGATTTGCATGTGGTTTTGAATTGTTGAGCCTGTTTTATTCAAAGTCACTGATGAGGCTTTATTAGCCGAACTTGTGCATTATGGCCCATACCCTAACTTCTTACAGATTTATCCATTGCTTTTAAAGACATCTGTTTTAGATTTTTATTTGCCCAAACACTGGGTAAGTTACAGTTTCCATATACTTATAACGGGAGAGTATTTACTGCCCGGCAATTGCAGATACTTTGACAAAACGTATATTGTAATGTTCCCTGATGTGGTCATTTTCTTCTACTCTTTGTCTGAGCTATGAAGTTGCATATCAGATTGTGCTGACTATGTGCAGCGCATAGTGAATTGTAGCTTTAAGACGTATTTCAAAATTTAGCTTAAAATTGCTTCTCCCTCTCTGTCTCTCTCTGTCTGTCTCTCTCTGTGTGTCTGTCTGTCTGTCTGTCTGTCTCTCTCTCTCTCTCTATCTATCTCTCTCTCTGCCTCTCTTTCGCTAAAATTGTTTTTTTTATGTCTTGTACTATATGTTTGAAGTTTTTCTATTCAGTCGCTAGGCAATGTAATAAGAACAGCTGTTTGTATTGCATGTATGTATAGACCTTTTTTATGATATTGTTTTCATCCGGGCTACTTACGACGTGATTACAATGTTATGCCACATGACCAAAAATTGTGGATGGCAAAAACGTTTCCGGTTCCAATTGATACCACTTGATTCAAGCCAAATTTTAGTTGGAGAATAAACTCCTATTGGTTAATATTTAATCATTAATTTTATCTAGTGTTTTTAAAATATATCTTTAAGAAGCAATCTGACTGCTTTTCCTAAGACAAATACAACTGTTTCGATATTTTTCCGATATCAGCAGGCACGCGCGTAACCGTAATATTGCTTTATGGTGACCAATTTCGCCTAGTTTTAGCTATTATGTAGTCAAAATATATGTTAATATTTGTGGTATAACATTTAAATGATCACTCGATGAGAATCTCTACTGAAAAGAAACTTTTGACGAATGAAACTGATTTATTTTTCTGAAAAAACATTGGCAAATATACTGTCCGATATACGTAAACAACAACTTTCTGCCATCCAATAGAAACGAGGCTAGAACGAACTCTGCGTTAGAGACCGAGAGGTTCTGAATGATGTTTATTGTGTGGCGTAGTATTTAAAAAGGTCTATAGTTTCGTTATATTTCATGTATGAGTTTGTATGTGTTGTGATACTCTCCTTATTGGAGGAAATAAAGAATCTATCTGCTATAACCGAAAGAATCAATACTCAGGTCCTCAGTTTAGTGAAAAGAAATTAAATGATAGAATAATGCTTAATTTCCGCCTTGCAGAGAAATGGCACTAATTCAATTAACTGCAACCAGCCATTCCAGTCTGTGGAAGAGTTTACTGTCAAGCTGAAGTTTCCCAACGTAGCCTTTGATTCAAATGGATTTGAAGGTAAGATATTTATATATAATTAGAATTTGTTCACTTCAGCAAAATTCGGTCATTGCAAGAAAGACTGAAAGAGGCACTACTACAATGGATATCATTTTACACAATAATGAATTAAACTTTTAGTCCCCTTGGTACCACAAGGTTAGATTTGACACCACACAATCACCAAGAAATTTGTCATTTTTTATGTCTGGACACAAACCGTGATTTTCTAAAAGAAAAACAAAAAAAAAAAAAAAAAAACAAAAAAAAAAAAACAAAAAAAAACAAAAAAAAACAAACAAACAAAAAACAACATAATGTTTCAATATCTGTAGTATTTCAATATCAGGAATACATGTAAATAGACATATCAACGTCTTTTCTGTCGAAAGTGTTTAATTTCGCAGCTGAATACATGAATTTCAAAAATAGTGGTTGAAAGGCATAATACAATCTTCCGAGGCTCAATTTCACAGACAGGAAGACAGGAATACCTTTTCAAAAGTTTGCACCTAAGAATATGTAAACCGCCTGGGAGGCAGAGGCAGTTTCGTGATTGACGAGAAGATTGCGCCGCAGAAGTTTTCTTGCATTCTTGCAAACGCTACTCACAAAAGTAAAGTTACCATGAAAATGCCACAATCACGAAACACAGCCTTCCCGAGTCACGAAAAGAAGTAGAGAGTTGGACCAAACAATGATAAGACAAAATGGCATAGTTGCAATTACCGACCTATAAACAAAGAATAAGTGCAACAGAAGAACCGCCTTGGAACGGACAGCAGAAATAACAGTTACCCGCGGCTTGCGGACCAGGGTGAAGTTGGCTAGCTGTAAAAGTGCTTTAAACCCCCGGTGGTTTATTCTACTGACCGTTCTAAGGCGGTGGTCCCGGTCTGGTCTTACTCTTTGTTGCTTTGTGGTTTATTCTACGAGGCGATTTGTTTTATGTCGTACCATGTGTTATTTTATTCTTGTGTTTTTCAGTCCTTTTAGCATTGCGGTTACCTCGCTTGGGGAAGAGAGAGCTAATCTTAGTGCTTTTCGTACGTTTGTTCGATTTGCGCTTGTTTGGTTTTGTCTGTTTCCTTTTCCTCTTGGTGTCTGGGAAGGGCTGCGGTTTGTGACTGTGGCACCTTCATGTTGCAGTTCAAAATTACAAATAGTTTTCAGTCCGCGTACAGTAAAACGGTTAAGCACAAAGCTGTAATGACACTTAGTAGAGGGCTTAATGTTAGTCTGAAACCAGAGCATATGGAAACTGATTTGACCCCGACGTCGGGTCTGATCACAGACAGAAAGAGTGAGATGTCAACCTTCTGAATCAGACTAAGAAAGGGGCCGTCATTCCGTCTAAGGAACGACTTACCGTCTTGCAATTAAAGAGGAAAGCAAAATTATCAAGCTTAACTGGGTTCGATTTGCGCTTTTTTGGTTTTGTCTGTTTCCTCTTCCTCTTGGTGTCTGGCAAGGGCTGTGGTTTGTGATTGTGGCATTCCCTGGACTCTTACCTTTTTTTAAACCATGCATGCAGTTTGCAGCATAATATTCATGTTGTAAGGTAGCTCTTTGTAATGACTGACAATCTTTTTTCATTGTTCCGAAAACATCAGTTTCCTTCTGACTTTGTAGACTAAGTCGCCATAAAATTCGGATTTCGATAGTTACATATTCCATATATTCCAAGTTCTGCGAGGTTTTCATTCATATGTAAGTAGTGGAAGATAAGAAACCATGAAACTGTCTAACGAAGTGACGAAATATTTCACTAAAAGCAAAACCATTCTGTAAGCATAAATCTGCATACTGACTATCACACTGGCGTATCTTGCCGTTCTTTTATGTGAATATGCTCAAATGAGGCAGCCTCCGCAAAGCAACAAACCTATCGGGACCCAGATCAGCAAGAGCTGTCACATTGGATTAATAATTGGACGTACCAAAGATATTACTGTAATCATCCCAAACTTTGTACAGATTTTGGTTTTGCAATTTAAAAATGTGTCTTAATGATGCAGATGGCAAACAGTGACGACATTGCTGAAAGAGCAGTCCGATCTGGATCTGCACTGTTTGCATAAATCTGTCTGTCCAAACAATCACGACCATTACAGTAAAGTACATTTTAGTCATAATCCTTACGAGTGATGAGATACTTAAATCTATCTAAATTGTTCATGCAGCAAAATGTCGGGTAAATACTTATAATTTTATCAAAAAAAGATTTCCTGATATTTTCTAGCTTGGAGCATTAAATCACAAAATGCATTTCGTCTTCAACTTCAGTATGACACAACTGGCATATTCTTTCTCTCAGAGGTATTTTTCTGTATCTGCCTTCTTCACTATAAACATGAAGTTTATGACAACTTATTCGTATTTTGGCATATATTCCTATTTCCTTTCTTGAATTGTTACTCGACAATAAGTATTTCTCAAGGAAGTCAGATGTTTTAAAAGTACGATAAATCCTTAGCTTGTTCCCATTAATAATATTTGAACTATCATCAAATAAACATTTTCTCCAAAAGACTTAAAAAGAACCTTTTAATCTTGTTGTAATTGCATTCAGTAATCTTACTTTTGAAAATGTACCTTGATTTGCCCATACATGTGAAAAATTAATTTTGTCCAGAAATAAATTTAACATGGTGAGTAAACTCTGTTTCACTACAAATCACATCATTATAAGCATTATATACCAGCTTAATATTATTCATGTTTATAACATGCAGCCAAAATTAACACGTGATTTTAAGCAAAAATTGGATAGAGGGAATATGCCGAGTTCTGCCCTGACTGCATTACTAGAAGCTGATTTATAAACTCCGATCAATATTTTACAGAATTTCAACTGAAATTTTCGATTGTTAGTGTATCGTATTTTTGTTCTAAACTTTTGCATTATTTTTTCTAAAGACCAAACTTCACTACAATAAAGTAAAATTAGGCTTGACACGTTGTTCATATAATTTTACGAAAAGTGAAACATTCATATATTCATAAGAAATAGCTTTCCTTATACAAAACAAAGCTTTTGAAACCTTCTAACGGAGATCATTTATAGCCTCAGATAACGAACCAGACGGTTTAAGAATAGTTCTTCAGAATTCTACCTGCTTTATTAAAAATAATCACTTTGGTTTTAGTAACATTTACCTTAAGGTTCCACCTCTGACAAAAATATAAGAGCCTATTCAATAGTTTTAGTGGGCCATCAGCACTATTTGACAATATTACTAGATCGTCAGCATACAGCACGGGCAGTAATCTCGTCACTCATGGCCAATTGTTATGCAAAAAAAAAAAAAAAAAAAAAAAAAAAAAAATAGTGACGTGAATATCTGGACATGAATAGCGCGAGCTAAAAAGGTGGCTGTTTCAGGTGGGTTGTCGACAATCTGGGTCTTTTGGCGCCTAGGAGGGCGTTATTTTAAAAATAAGAGAATGCCATACTGCGCGGAATTAAATTCCATACAACCCAGCACCACAATTTACGTCAAAATATAGCTACGGTTTCTGGAATTTGTTTCATTCTGGCGACAATCACTCCGAATTCGGTGCCATGTTGGACAATTTACCCATTAAAATCAATGTTTTCAGCCATATCTGCATCTTGCGTAACGACTTGAATTGGACAGACGCCATCATTTGGCATACGTATTACAATCATAACAATGCAAACTATCAATGCAACCAACAAAAACGGAAAAATGCTAAAATTATAGGACAGAATGAGTAGCGCTAGTGGATATGAGTGACAAGATGTTTTATGAGTGTCGAAAGCAGCGACATTGGTAATAGATGTATGTTTCAGTTCGTAAAACAAATGCTTATTACAAAAATATTTTAAAATGTAAGTCCTTATCTTGGCATTTAATGCCCCTACAGGTGCGGATCCAGGAGGATTTCCGAGGGGGTTCGATTTAATCATATTACCGTATATACTCTACGTATTTGGACAGACAGGCCTGTGCAAACAGTGTAGACCTAGATAAGACGTCACAGAACACTGTCACTCACCCAGCAATTTTACAAACATTTACAGGTAGTAAAATTTGTCAACTTTATGAAGAGAAGTAGAAGGAAAAGTGTCGGAAATCGATCAGATTTATCCAAAATTTCCAATGTAAATAAAATTTCGAGTCAAAGGGAGATTCGACCGAAACAGCCACCTTTTTAGCTCGCGCTGCTCATGTCCGGATATTCACGTCACTTATTTCTTTGCATAACAATTGGCCATGAGTGACGAGATTACTGCTCGTGTACAGGAGACAAGAAATTAAACGTTCACCAACCTAGCTTGATCACAACTTTCATCAAAATGATGCTTAAGATCATTAATAAATAAAGCAAAAATGTTGGGCTTAAGATACAGCCTTGCTTTACTACTGTTTGAGTTCAGAAGCTCTGACTCAATAGAGTACCTATCTTAATCGAACAACGGACTGACTGATACAAGTTTTTGATAACGTTAAAAAACAGACCTGAAATATTGTACTGTCCAAGTTTATATAATAATGCTGCTCTATCAACCGTATCAAAAGCTTTACCAAGATCTACAAAACATGTAAATAGGTACGTCTTCGACTTGAAAGCTTTATCAATTAATGTCTTTAATGTTAGAATGTGGTCACTAGTTCGACCCTTTCTTCTAAAATCAAATTGTTCTGGGTAGATTAGCTCATTTTCTTTAACACATTTATCAAGCCTATTAAAGAGCACCTTACTGAAAAGGTTACCAAAACAACTTGAAACAGTTATGCCTCTATAATTTGAAGTCCCCCCTCCTCCTTTATAAATTGGTTTTATTAAGTTGTCACGCAAGCGTCTGGATATACTCCTGATTTTAAAATAAAGTTAAAGAGAACCGCAAATTCTTCAATAAAAAAAACAACAAAAAAAAAAACTGGGAGGCAATTTTCAACATTTCATTTGAAATTTCATCAGGACCACAAGACTTACCATGTTTAAGACTATTAATATATTCCTTAACTCTTCTACTGAAAAGAGGGCATTTAAAATAGTATTATCCCAATCAGAGAAATTGAGATTATCATTTGTAGGAAAGTTATTTGTGTAGTCCATATTCAACAAGGACATAAAATGCTGTATCCAAATATCTGGGGAAACATCTTGAGATGGATCACTTTTATTATTTTTCAACAAATTGTTAACAGTATTTCAAAAGTCTTTAGGATTAACAACAATCACAAATATAACGCATTGAAATTAATATAAAACATGAATAAAAACCAATCACGCACAAACTTTGCTCAGTATATCACCCCTGAATCTGCTCTTGACCACCGCTAACGGACAACAGAATAATGAAGTTTTTAAAATCGGACCATCAGAACTACGACACACAAAATATTTGCCTCTCCTACCCTATTTGGATAACATACGCATAGGACTGACCTCTATGTCACACGCGTTGCATGACTCCCTCCAGAAACCTTATTGCCCACAAATTCCATGGCAGATCTATGGCAAGCCGTTATACTATTCATTATGCAAAAAAGATATCTTATATATTATATCAGATATCTTATATAGGATACCAGATATCTAATATAGGATATAAGATATCTGAATTAGTATATCAGACATCTTATATCCTATATTTGATATCTTATATCCAATATGAAATATCTGATATATCATACTAGATATCTAATTTAATTCAACATATAAGATATCTTATTAACCGTATAAGATATCTTATATGTGATATCTTATACATTAATATAGATATCTAATATACTAGATAAGATATCTGATATACTAAATGAGATTTCTTATTTAACTGAAAAAATGAGATACCTTCTTTAGTAATAAGATACCTTATATCCTATATATAACTCATATAGCATATGATATCTTATATGTCAATTAAGATATCTTATATAGCATATAAGATATCTTATTTGTTAAACAAGATATCGTATATATTAATACAGATATATGATATACTAAATAAGATATTTGATATTCTAAATTAGATATTTTATTGAATAAATGAGATATCTTCTTTAGTAAATAAGATATCTTATATCCTATATAAGATATCTTATGTAGCATATCAGATAACTTATAAAGCATAAAAATATCTTATATGTAAATTAAGATATCTTATATAGCATATAAGATATCTTAAATCTGAATTGATATATAAGATATCTTTTTAGAGAAGATATCCTATATAATATATCAGATATGTTATATATTATGTAAGATATCTGATAGATTAAATCAGATTTCGGATAAAATGGCTTGCCATACAGATCACAATTTTCTGAAACATAACCTTTCTTAAACGGATAACGTAAGAAGCTTTCTGTCCTTTCACTCCTGGGATCAAAGTATCTTGGACAATATCAGTGAACAAAAGGAGTTATGGCACGACCAGGAACAATTAAAATACAATTACACTGGTATTCAGAGATAAATTAATTAGCGGAGCCAGCAGAATGAATGGGAGACACATATAAAAATTTTCTCTCCAGATACGTCTTGTGCAAACACACTGATCCCCGATGTACCTCAGGTCCAATTTGGGGTTATATGCCATTGAGTTCCTCCGACTTTTAAGTCTCATTTCTACGCATGCAGCAAAGACGTGATATCTACATCAGCATCAACTTTCTGATCCTAAAAATACGCTGACTGATAAAACGTACCATATTCAGTAAAGCCCATGACAGGTAGACTCCTTTTCGTCGTCAGACCACAAACAATAATCCCACCAACTTATCAGATTTAAAGTAAACGATACCGCCCTACTTGTTTGTGACGATTCAGACAGTATCTTCATAAATAGACACCTGTTTTCACTCCAACTTGCCACCCCATGTGTCCTAAGGCCCCCCCCCCCTCCTCGATTCTCCTGACAATGGGACCTTGAACTGATCTTCCTTTGATACAGTTATTCACCTAGGACATAGAAGAAATACCCATGCCACTAATTGCTGCAAGATGCGATTTGATAAGGCAACTATTCCACAGTTTAGCCTATTTATCTTTCTTTATAAACCGGAAACAATGATCGAGTGAATGCACTAAAATTCTTTGGAAAACTGGCCGAATAAAAATTGACTTAGCCAAATTTATGCAATAGCCTAACCTGGCCAATATTTCGCAAGAAATGTAATTTGCCACCTGCGCACAATTAAAATTACTTTGCAGTCTGTTCTAGCGCAGTTGTTCCACCGTAGGCTGCAGATTTAATGTATGATAAATATACGAACTCAGCTTAAAACCAAAAGGCAAAGTTCAACATAGCCGACCTTCCCACTGAAATAATGCACATTTTCAAAAACTAACTTGGCAGTTATGGAAGTAAAGTACCTTTGGAACCGTTTTCAACATAGCAAGGAAAATGGTATATCGACAAACAATTTAGTAAGGCACATAATATTAACGCACAACCTAGGTTTTATCGGTTCGACTGTGAGCAATGCAACTTTGTTTGGGGCATGTCCCCAAGTTTTCGTGAGTTTGCCTGCTTCAAAAGTTTGAGGGCCAGGAAACAGAATGGTGTTAAATCGGGGTGTTTCCCTTGGTAAGTCAATTAACTTGCTGCCATTTCTGCTGACAAACCTACGACATATTGACCCCTGAAGCTAACTAATTCTTGCTGTCTCGTATTCAGAGCAGTTAGATAAAAATTCCGTTTAATTATCCTTTTGCATGTGAAATCCGGCTCTTTATCTACCGCCTCTTCTTTTAGCTCCCTTTTCTTTTAGCCTCTCTCTCTCTCTCTCTCTCTCTCTCTCTCTCTCTCTCTCTCTCTCTCTCTCTCTCCATCTCTCTCTCTCTTAATTAATTAATCTTTTCCATCAGGACACCTATCTATGCATCACAAAACAAACAAAACACATTAGGCCGTCTACGCTGTATTCACGTTTCTCACCCTGCGCTGTATCCTTAAACATTTTCGCACCGCAAACCCAATGGGAAGTAGTCTCCGTCATTATAACAACCTCACCAAAAATAAGAACTGCACAAAATACTCATACACCATTCAACCACTTATAGTGCAATCGCCCGCATCCAACGTATTCAAGAAGCCATTATAACAAACACTGACACAGATGCATTAAAAACCCACTGGTGCGTTAGACGGCACCAAGTAATCACCTTCCATTATAACAACCTTCACCAAAACAACAACTGCGCAAAACACTTACACCCCGTCCACCCACATAGCACCCACCCATGCTCTGCGACTCAACAAGCCATTATAGCAAACATGAACAGTAAGACGTTAGACGCTCACTCCATGTATAATAAAACCGAAGTTAATCACATTATTCTTTCTACATGGTTCTCACATTTTGTTATTGCAGTATATTCCTATCCTTCGCGCGAAAGACTATATACTGAAATAAGATTTATTACGTATCCTTATATTGCTGTCAACTCTCCTAAAACATTTCGCATTATACTCACACTCCGTTCACTCATTTATGGGGCAGTGTTACACCCCAAGGTACCAAACACTTTTTTTGTATCAACAATGCGCTACAGCGTTCAACTCCTATTCTTTTACAGTATTCCTTTACAGTAACAGACAAAACGGAACACATAGCCCCGTAGTGTTTTTTTTCGTTACCCTGCATGACAACCTCACATCCTGTTCCCCAATCACTGGACAGTGTAACACATCAGTCAACAATGCGCTGCAGCATTACACTCATATACGCGCATCCCTTTAAAGTAATAGACAAAACGGAATACATAGTCCTTCGCCGTTCGCTTTCGTCACCCCACTTGACAGTCTCACATCCTGTTCTCCCATTTAAGGAGCAATATCACACCACTAGGGTACTGACCACACCCTTTTGTATCACCAATGTGCTACTGCTTTAAATTCCTGTACGCGCATCCCTTTAAAGTAACAGACAAAACAAAACACACAGTCCCTCATCGTTCGTTTTCGTCGCCCACTGTGACTATTTCTCACCCTGTTCGCCCATCTATGGGGCAGGGTAACACCCCCAGGTACCCAAACCAACACCTTTGTATTAACAATGCGCTTCTGCGTTAAATTCCCCTTCGCGCATTCCTTTTAAGTAACAAGCAAAACAAGACACATAGTCACTCAGCATTCGTTTCCGTCAGCCAGTGTGACAAGCTCACACCCTGCTCACCTTCGTGTCAACAATGCGCTAAGTACTGCGTTAAATCTCCAGACAAAACAGGACACATAGTCCCTCGGCATTCGTTTTCGTCACCAAGTAAGACAATCTCACACCCTGTTCACCCATCTAAGGAGCAATGTAACGCCACTAGGGTACCCACCACACCTCTGTATTAACAATGCGCTACTGCTTTAAATTCCCGTATGCGCATTCCTATCAAGTAACAGACAAAACAGATCACATAGTCCCTGAGCATTTGCTTTCGTCATCCAGTGTGACAATCTCACACCCTGTTCACCCATTCTTGGGACAGTATAACCCCCATATACACCTTTGTATCAACAATGCGCTACTGTGCTAGCCTACCATACATGCCTTTCTATAAAGTAACAAACAAAACAGAACACAGAGTCAGAGTCACACTGCGTGAAAATCTCACACCCTATTCGCCCACTGCAGGCAGTGTAATACACCCAGGGTACCTAACATACCCATTTGTATCAACAATGCTCTAATGCGTTAAGCTCCGCAACGCACATTCCTTTAAAGTCATAGACAACACGAAACGCAGAGTTCCTTCGCGTTCGCTTTCGTCACCCTCATCACTCTGCGTGACAATGTTACTCCCTGTTCACCTATAAATGGGGCAGTATAAACTCCCAGGTACCCAGCACATCTTTTGCATCAACAATGCGCTACAGCGTTAAACTCCCATACGCGCATATCTTTTTAAGTAACAGACAAAACGGAACACATGGTCCTTCAGCGTTCGTTTTCGTCACCCTTCGTGACAATCTCACGCCCTATTCACCATTTATGGGGTAATATAACACCCCAGGTCCTCACATATCTTTAAAGTAACAGACAAAACGGAGTACATGGTCCCTCAGCGTTAGTTTTCGTCACCCTTCGTGACAATCTCACACCTTGTTCACCCATTCATGGGACAATGTAACACCCCAGGGTACCCACACACCCTTTTGCGCTATTCCCTTTAAAGTAACAGACAAAACGGAACACCTAGTCCCGTAGCGTTCACTTTCGTCACCCTGTGTGACAATCTCACTCCCTGTTCACCATTTATGGGGTAATATAACACCCAGATTCTCAACATACCATTTTTGTATCAATAATGCGCTATTGCGTTAAACTCCTAAACGCGCATTTCTTTTAAGTAACAGATAAAACGGAACACATAGTCCCCAAGCGTTCGCTTTCATTATCCTGCGCGACAATCTCACAACTTGTTCACCCATTTATAGGTACCCAACACACCAACTTGTATCCACAGTGCGCTACTGCGTTAACTTCCTATACATGCAATCCTTCAAAGTAAAAGACAAAACAGAACACAAAGTCCTTCAGCGTTCGCTTTCGTCACCCTGCGTGACAATCTCACACGATGTTCACGCATGTATAGGGCAATAAAACACCCCAGGTACCCAACACATCCTTTTATGTCAAAACTGTTCTATTGCATTAACCCACCATTCGCACACTTTTTAAGTAAAAGACAAAAAGGAACACATAGACCCTCAGCGTTCGTTTTCGTCACCCTGCGTGGCAATCTTTCTTGGATGAACTCCATACTTCATAACAATAATGAGATTCAATAATCTATCCGTTTGTTTGTTGCCTTCACCGTCCTTGAACATTGCGCATTATACACCCTTTTCATTCATTTATAAGGAAATACAACACCCCAGGTTCCCAACACACCCTTTTGCATCAACATAAACGCTACTACAGTAAACTGCCGTACGCGCACTCCTTTTAGTAACAGACCAAATGGAAAGCACTATCCCAACAGCGTTTGCTTTCGACAGTGACAATCTATACTTCTCGGCTAAACTCCATACTAAAGCACCAGTATTATCAAGCGCACTCCACTATGCTGCACTTACATCATTTTTTTTCACTAACACTTTTCACCCGTTTCTGAGATAATTTACTTGCTTTTCATCCAGCATTATTTTACTGAACTTATTTGCAGCGCGCGCGCACGCACGCACGCACGCACGCACACACACACTCACACACACACACACACACAATGAACACAATATTCCTTCTAGGCAGTTCTTGCACTTTTCACACTGTATGCCATTCATACCCTCTCGGAAAACGCGATACCATAATGAGATTCAATCACCTGCCTTTATGTTGCCTTAGCCCTCTTAAAAACATTGAGCATTATGCTCACAACCTGTTCACCCATTTATAAGGCAATGTAACACTACAGCTACCCAAACGCACCGTTTTGTATCAACATAAGCAGCGCTACTGCAGAAAACTCCTTTACGCGCACTCCTTTAAGTGACAATTTTTTTCCTTCCCGGATGAATTCCATACTAGAAAATCAATCTATTATGCTGCACTTACAACAATATATATTTTTTTTCACTAGTATAAAACACCCATCATCCATTCCTAGGACACTTTTTCTTCCTTTTCTATTCAACATCACTTTTATCAACCTCAACTTATTCACAACACATTTGTGAGCTTGTGTAAGAACTCCGAAAACAACACACACACACACGCACACGCACGCACGCGCGCGCGCGTATACATACACTTCCCATTTACAGATCGCTCTAACTGCTTACTTTGTATTGCTGGTCGCTCTAATTGCCTGATTAGTGCTGACGATTCCCGTCACAGCAAGCGGTAATACAACTAATAATGATAATCAATTAGATATACGAGGTGCTTGTGGATCACCGCATGAAACTATTGACTGCATGATCAGATCAACGACAGCAATTATTATGCCCCCAGCTTCGAATAAGTTGGAGGGGCATATTGCTTCTGGGGCGTTCGTCCAACCGTTCGTAAGTTCGTCACGCTTTTTGATGCATAGCATGACTTTAGAACCGTGCACGCTACTGTTGTGATTTTTTTTATATGAATTCCTCATGGAAAAATAGTTGACACATATTTTTTCTAAACAGGATTATGCCCCTTTCCTGAGTTATGGCCCTTTGTAAAAATATGGATGCGATCTTGTCAGCAAAATATTTCAAGAACTATTCAAGCTAGAGCCTTGAGACTTGATGAATAGACAGGTAGTGATGAGTAGACAATCTGATTAACTTTAGAATAAATTTTGAAAATTACTTAATTAGTTATGGCCCTTTGTAATTTTGGGCATTTTTACCTTGTCAGCAAAATATCTCAAAAACCGTTGGAGTTAGAGCTTGAAACTTGGTGAAATGATTGGTAATGATGAGAAGATGACCTGGTTAACTTTTGAATAAATTTTGAAAAAGATTTCATGAGTAATGGCCCTTTGTAAATTTGGGCATGTTTCCCTTGTCAGCAAAATATATAAAAAAAACTATTGAAGCTAGAGCCTTGAAACTTGATGACTAGATTGGTAATGATGAGTAGATGACCTGATTATCTTTTGAATAAATTCTAAAAAAAAAAAAACAACACTTCATAAGTTATGGCCCTTTGTAATTTTGTGCATTTTTACCTTGTCAGCAAAATATCTCAAAAACTATTGCAGCTAGAGACTTGAAACTTGGTGAACTGATTGGTAATGAAGAGTAGATGACCTGATTCTCTTTCGAATAAATTCTGAAAATATTTCATGAGTAACGGCCCTTTGTAAATTTGGGCATTTTTCCCTTGTCAGCAAATTATCTCAAATACTGTTGGAGCTAGAGCCTTATGTATTTCTGTATTAAGAGTAGCATCAGGACCCAGGGTGAAGTTGGCTAGCTGTTAAAGTGCTTTAAACCCCCGGTGGTTTACTCTACTGACCTTTCTAAGGCGGTGGTCCCGGTGTTAGTATTACTCTTTGTTGTTTGTGTTTTTTTCTACTAGGCAATTTGTTTTATGTCTTACCTTGTGTCATTTTGTTCTTGTATTTTTCAGTCCTTTTAGCACTGCGTTCGATTTGTGCTTGTTTGGACTTGTCGGTTTCCTCTTCCTCTTCCTCTTGGTGTCTGGGAAGGGCTGCGGTTTGTGATTGTGTCAATCTCTGGACTTTTCTCTTACCTTTTTTTGCAACTTGATGACTAGATTGGCAATGATGTGTAGATGACCTGATTAATATTTGAATGAATTCTGAAAAAAAAAAACACTTCATGAGTTATGGCCATTCGTAATTTTGGGCATTTTACCTTGTCAGCAAAATATCTCAAAAAACGGTTGAAGCTAGAGCCTTGAAACTTGGTGAATTGATTGGTAATAATGAGTAGATGACTTGATATTGAAAACATTTTGAAAATTATTTCGGGAGTAAAAGCCCTTTGTAATTTTGATTATATTTCCCTTGTCAGCAAAATATCTAAAAACTATTAAAGCTAGAGCCCTGAAACTTGATGAATAGATTGGTAGTGATGAGTAGATGACCTGATTAACTTTTGAATAAATTCTAAAAAAAAACAACAACAACAAAAAAAAAAAAACAAAAAAAACGCTTCATGAGTTATGTATGGCCTTTTGGGCATTGATACATTGTCAGCAAAATATCTAAAAATCGTTTGAAGCTAGAGCTTTGAAACAAGGGGAATTGATTGCTGATAATGAGTAAATGACCTGATAAACTTTTGAATAAATTTTGAAAAAATATTTCATGAGTAAATTTGGGCATTTCCCTCGTAAGCTAAAATATCTCAAAATCTATTGAAGCTAGAGCCTTTAGACGTGATGAATAGACGGGTAGTGATGAGTAGACGGCCTGATTAACTTAAGAATAAATTTTGAAAATTATATCATTAGTTATGGCCCTTTGTAATTTTGGGCATTTTTACCTTCTCAGTAAAATATCTCAAAAACTGTTGGAGCTAGAGGCTTGACACTTGGTGAATTGATTGGTCTAGTTAACTTTTGAATAAATTTTGAAGAATATTTCATGAGTTATGTCCCTTTGTAAATTTGGGCATTTTCCCTTGTCAGCAAAATATATATATAAAAAAACTACTTAAGCTAGAGCCTTGAAACTTGATGACTAGATTGGTAATGATAAGTAAATGACCTGGTTATCTTTTGAATAAATTGTAAAAAACACTTCATGAGTTATGGCCCTTTGTAATTTTGTGCATTTTTACCTTGTCAGCAAAATATCTCCAAATTTGTTGTAGCTAGAGTCTTGAAACTTCGTGAACTGATTGGTAATAATGAGAAGATGACCTGATTAACTTTCGATTGAATTCTGAAAAAACACTTCATGAGTTATGGCCCCTTGTAATTTTGGCATTTTTACCTTGTCAGCAAAATATCTAAAAAAAAACGGTTGAAGCTAGAGCCTTGAAACTTGGTGAATTGATTGGTAATAATGAGTAGATGACTTGATAAACTATTGAAAGGATTTTAAAAATTATTTCACGAGTAATGGAGTAAATTTGGGCATATTTCCCTTGTCAGCAAAATATAAAAAGAAAACTATTAAAGCTAGAGCCTTGGAACTTAATGAATAGATTGGTAGTGATGAGTAGATGACCTGATTAACTTTTGAATAAATTCTAAAGAAACACCATGAGTTATGGCCCTTTTGGGCATTTTTACCTTGTCAGCAAATATATATAAAAACGTTTGAAGCTAGATCTTTGAAACAAGGGGAATTGATTGCTAATAATGAGTAAATGACCTGATAAACTTTTGAATAAATTTAAAAAAAAAAATATTTCACCAGTAATGGCCCTTTGTAAAACTTGGGCATTTTTCCCTTTTCAGCAAAATATCTCAAAAACTATTGAAGCTAGAGGCTTGAAACTTGATGAATAGATTGGTAGTGATGAGTAGACGACCTGATTAACTTTTGAATGAATTCTGGAAAAACACTTAATCAGTAATGGCCCTTTGTAATTTTGGGCATTTTTACCTTGCCAGCAAAATATCTTAAAAAACTCTTGGAGCTAGAGCCTTGAAACTTGGTGAATTGATTGGTAATTATGAGCAAATGACCTGATAAACTTCTGAATAATTTTTCAAAAATATTTCAACAGTAATACCCCTTTGTAAATTTGGGCCTTTTTCCCTTGTCAGCAAAATATTTCAAAAGACCTATTGAAACTAGAGCCTTGCAACTTGATGAATAGATTGGTAGTGATGAGTAGATGACCTGATTAACTTTTGAATGAATTCTGATAAAAACTTTATGAGTTATGGCCCTTTATAATTTTGGGCATTTTTACCTTGTCAGCAAAATATCTCAAAAACTGTTATAGCTAGAGCCTTTAAACTTGGTGAATTGTTTGGTAATTATGAATAGATGCCCTGATAATCTTTTGAGTAAATTTTGAAAAATATTTCATGAGTAATGGCCCTTTGTAAATTTGGGCATTTTTCCCCTTGTCAGCAAATATTCCAAAAGATCTATTGAAGCTAGAGTCTTGAAACTTAATGTATAGATTGGTAGTGATGAGTAGATGACCTGATTAACTTTTGAATAAATTCTGAAAGAAAACTCATGAGTTACGACCCTTTGTAATTTTGGGTGTTTTTTACCTTGTCAGCAAAATAGCTTATAAACTGTTGGGGTTAGAACTGTGAAACTTGGTGAAATGATTGATATTGACGAGTAGATGACCTGATTAACTTTTGAATAAACTCTGAAAAATATTTCAACAGTAATGGCCCTTTGTATATTTGGGCATTTTTCCTTGTCAGCAAAATATCTCAAATATTGTTGGAGCTAGAGCCTCATCACTCGATAAATAGATTGATAGTGATGAGAAAGGACGTTTGTTCTGGGCATGAGTAATGTCCCTTTGTAAATTTGGGCATTTTCCCCTCGTCAGCAAAATGTCTCAGAAACTGTTGGAGCTAGAGCCTTGTAACTTGATGAATAGATTGGTAGTGATGAGAAGATGACCTGATTAACTTTTGAATAAGATCTGAAAAATATTACAGGAGTTATGACCCTTTGTAGATTGAGCCATTTTTTCTTATCCGAATTAGCTCCCATTTTAGAGTTATTTCCCTTTTAATAAGATAGCATTGAAATCTCGTTAGCAAGATATCTCAAAAGTATTTGAGTTAAAGCCTTTAAGTTAATATTTAGTATACTGATTGGGACTAAGGAGGAGATCACCTAATTAATATTCAACCAATTAAATGAAATGTTGTTGGAGTTATATCCTTTGCAATTTCTGGCCATTTAATGTTGTTGTTTTATTGTGCATAGCATATAAGTTTAGAATAATGTATGCTAATGTTTTGAAATTTCATAAATGGATTCCTCATGAAAAAATAGGTGATCCGTATTTTTTTCTTATCCGAATTATCATCCATTTTAAAGTTATTTCCCTTTAATAAATTAACATTGAAATCTCGTATATTTGTACTGTTGTTACCGTCATGGGCAAGCAGTGTTGGAGTCAAGCATTATTAGAGTCAGGCAGTTGGGGGCATAGTATTTTACAAACACCAGCTCTAGATATTATTATTATTATTGAACAGAATTAAGTTCACACACACGTATGTACCTTGTCAACAAACTTGTATACTGCTCTTCACCCACACCCATCAAGTATATTCATTCATTTCTTTCACTGAAAATTACGATGTCATATATTTTAGAATCTGAGTGGCATCCTTTATCATTAAGTTGTATGTTCACTTTGATTTGATTGGCATGTCAAGTTTACCCAGTAATCACATTTATTTATTTATTTCCACTCCTTACTTACACCCCATTATCAAAAGCATATGCCCAAAACCGTGCACAGAAATGCAGAATCAGTTACCACCGTTTTAACTGGACCCGAAGTGCAGACAACCCCAAAACACCAATATAGCCGTAACATTATGCGCTGCCGACATGCATAACATGAACAGTAAAAGCTTTGTCAGTACTCCAAAGGCTTGGACGTTGTTGGAATCCTTAAAACGGTCCAGGCCGTCAGCCACTCTTGTAATATACGAGGGGCGTTCATTTAATGTTGTAATGGGGTTCTAGAGGGCGCGTTGTTAATCCCATTTACATTTACATCGTTTAATTCAAACCTTCGAAGTATTCTCCCTTGACGGAAACACACTTTTCAAGTCTCGAAATCCATTCTGTAAAGGCAGAGAAGTAGGCCTTTTTAGGTATACCCTGAAGACACTGGTAAATTGCACTACCAAGTGCACGTCGGGATTCATAACGACGACCAGAAAGGTTTTTTCTTTAGTAAAGGAAACAGGAAAATGTCGCAAGGACTAAGGTCTGGCGAATAAGGTGGATGAGAGAGCTGAACTGCCTTTTCATCTTTCAAGAAGTCTTGGACAAGAACACGTGAGCAGGTGCGTTGTCATGGATAAGACACAGACCTCTTAAACCGGTTGCAGGTCTACGTTTTTCATAGTGTGCCTTTACTTTTGAGTGTATATGACTGAACCAACTTGAACTTTCAATAACTTTTAAAAGACTGAACGGACCAGACCGAAATTTCATCCTATTATAGAAAATCACTGCCCCGTGAAATCACCGCAGTTTTCACATGCTCCTTACAGCCACGCGGTATGGTGGGCCATTAGTGACAATATTAAATGAACGCCCCTCGTATACCACAAGGTGAATAAGACGCGCACAAACGCCCTTACACCCCTTCACGCGCATTTGCGAAAGAAAAGAAAAACGATAAGTAATGCAATCATTTATCAAATAGACACAACTGATAAGTTCAAATTATTTTGTTTTATCCGGGTATCAAAATCTGTACCAGTGGTACACGCGCCCATGGCATCAAATATGCTTTATAATTAAACACCTCTCACCCATTGTGAGTTCTGAAACGCCTCTATAACGCTCATACATAAACAGACACTTAGGCTAGTGGGGTTTGTGGCTAAATGACCACCTTACCAATATTTCTGTCATATCAAATACGGACCATAGCTGTAAAGAATGTAACGGCACTGCAGTCGCAGGACATAAGAAAACACATTGAATTCAGAAACTATATCAGAGGCATACGTTTACTTTAGCTGAAGTTCTTTTGGATAAAGTTTATCTACCATTTCGTCAAGATTATAATTATGAATATTAAGAAAGTCATCTAAATATCGAGAAATTGAATTGAATGCTTCATAACACTGGCTTGGTTTACAGGCGAAATGGAATCATAAAGTCCCTTTCGTAACAAAACAGAAACAAAGAGAGCACACTTAGCGTATACCCACTATTTGTACATTTACTATCAAAACGAAGAAAGATATTATCAAGGAAAAAGGGAAAAAGTCACATACTTTCTGACAAGACCACAAATTGTTACCATGTTTATGATCCTCCAAAGTGAAAAAAATCACGTTTCTCATTTCCAGCAAGGTGAAGAGAATATTCTCTTATAACATTCTTTTAAGTAAATCCAGATGTTTATCTTTTCAGTTTGGGTGTGACTAAAACGCCATCTTTTTCCCACAGAACCTCTTTCTGCTGACCAGACCAAAAGCTGACCAAAGTGACTAAAGCGCTGACCAGATGCCATGCTGACCAGATTAAACATCTGGTCTTTACTAGTATCAGGTTTAATTGGTGATAACGGTATAATACCAACTCTTTGAAAGAAACTATACAAATTAGACAGACTCGGTTTGATTCAATCTCTTCATATACGACACTTTAGTTTGCGAGGCTGCATACGTCCCCTTAAGCGTTATTCGATTTTTCAAAATAACCAGGATGGGCTCAATAATCCAAAAGGAAATAAAATATAACCTGCACTATGATGATGTACGGAGAGACTTTATTGCGGCCGCCACACGGCACGCAAGCTACAGTAGAGTAAAATAAAAGTAAAAAGGATTGCCTTTGGAAACAAAGAACACACAAACTCACGAAAATCGGAGACTCGGTTTGATTGAGCCTCTTCATATGCAACACTGTAGTTTGCGAGGCTGCATACTTATCTGAATCTAACATTAAACTTGCTAAAATTCATCTTGGTTTTTAGTGTATATTTACTCAGTACCTCTGATTCTTCGCCTGATCATATATATGTCGAATGATTGCTAATAATTAGCACCAACCAAACCTGAATAAAGAACAAATGTTTTATATGTTCAGCTTTTAGTCACTTTGGTCAGCATTTGGTCTGGTAAGCAGCTAGCAGTTCTAAGGGAAAATGCCAGCGTTTTTGTCAGAACCATCAGTTTAACTGGCAATGTAGCATAAAGCGTAGAAAAAATCAAGATGCGCGGTAGCATCTAGATTTGTGTCCGTTGTTTTCAATTCTTTTGAGTCTTACTTATTTTCAAATGATGCTTTCAAAAAGAATACATTGTGAATACGCTATTTCTTACTTGCGTTGTCTTTCTTTCCTTCCGGGAAAAAAAATGTGGATTCACCTTTTCGGCATCCCTAATACGTCATAAGCGGTTAACATTGAATACTCGCAGCCTGTCACATAACATCTGCATTATACCCTATCCTTCTATAGTGATTAATCTTTTTGAAGTGTTAAAAATCCGACTAAACAAGAAAAATATAAGTAAAAGTACCTACAAAATGCCACAATCACGATTTTCTACCTTTTGATGTTTATAAGAACTGTTGGATGAGTGGCTGGCCCTAGTCAGGCATGTCTCTCTAAATACTTAGAGTAAATACGGCATTAACACAAGAACTACTGACATTAACACTAGACCTGTTGACATTGACAGGTACATGGACGATGATTTACAATCAGGGTTTTGAAGTCACAATATTGGGGCGGAGGTATTTTGCCTTTTCATACTACAAAAAGACTGGCAATGAGACAGAGAGTATTTGTGACACGACGTTTCCTGGATGGGTTCACGATCTAGATGAATGGAAATGGGGCTGCTACACAGGAGAAAAACAGGAACAACAGAGCACCGGGAGAAATAAGAAACAGAATTTCGAAAAACAAGATGACAAGAATTTATTCAAGATTTCCGAATCTTTCATAGCAGGTTTGACATTTTTGCTATATAATCTAGGACAGTAAGATACAATATGATAATAATATAGCGGTATGATACATTAGCGGGTAATCTAGAGGGAAATGTAGGGGATAAATATTACTGCATAATCTAAGACTGTGAACTATGCGAGTTAGTGCTGGAAAATTTAGTGGTGTAATAGGTGTGAGAAAATCTAGGATGATGAGATATACACTAGATAATCTAAGTATGTGATGCACTCTTTCTGTTTTCTAAGAATATATACGCTCGCATTTTGTATTTTGTTACTGATTGTGAAGTTTTAAGTGTACAGTGCTTGGAGTTTTTCTTCAGTTGCTCAAGATAGCGATACTATTTACATTACTGTTTAAGTTTATATATAAGCAGAAATGCCACATTTCATTAGAGACGTGTAATCTGGGAGTTATAATCCCAAAGATTATTTCCAAAATGTCATAAATGCCTGCTTGGTGTAAACATGAATATTATTTTCGTAATGGCTTTAAAACGGGCATACAAAATGAAGTAAATCTCGGCTAGATTTGGCAATCTCTTTCTAATTTTCATGATTTTTCTGCATGTATTTTTTTGTAATTTAAAGTTGAAATTGAAACGGTGACAAAACCGTTTGATATTAGATCAAGCTATTTGAGCTGTAACCTGAGAGCAGCTTTGGACATGTATGCCTAATGACGACTCAGATCATCAGCACATGTACGTAGCCTGATTAGGCCACTGCTGCTGATAATCAACGGTGCTCCTTTAGTATATGTTGTTGATATAGATATTGCACATACATGTACTTATCAAAAACTGCTTGATATATACTTTTAAGATAACACCAAATTAATTTATACGAATAAGTGAGCGATTGATTTTTATGCAGTTATTTTCAGCACATTTTTATTATTAGTTTCTTGTCCTATTTCTTGCAATATTATTTGTAGTGCTTCTCTTTTCCAATAGATGTCTTGAACATGTCATAAATTTGTAAACCCCGACCTAGATTTGCAATTAAATGTCTCCCCATACTTTACCATAGTGAAGTTTATATTCTCTGGCCCTTTGAGCCCACCACTCCGGGATTTTGAAATTTTATATGAGGTTTACTGATGAGACCTAACTGGCCGTTTTGTGAGTGCGTTCATTGCTCTCAAAGGTCATTCCCTTCACAATATATTACATTAGACTTAGATAGTATGAAAACAACCTCGTAATGTAGGAAGTTACTTGCCTGTAATGAGAAGAAAATGTCTAACTGTTCAAGAGAGATTTAAACGGTTTTTTTAATTATATTATCATGTGTGCTTGTATGTGTTTGAAATTTTATTTTTGTATTGTACTTTTCAATGCATGTGTGCAGAAAATATCTCCAAAGAGCTATTAATCAATATGGTGTGGCCTTATAGACAAACGGAGTTTTCTTAAAATGTATTTGGATGGATGGGGAAAGTTTTGTATAATTTTGTTCACTGTTATATAATTTTATTTTTGTAACAGAAATAAACAAGAAACAGAACATGTGGAAAGCTACAAATTATAAAATATTTGGACATATGACCAACCTGGAGGTTTCTCGGATGGCAGGCGGCAGACGGTCTGCTAGGGCATTTCCGAAGACTAAAACAATAACAAAAGATGACTTAATATGTAAGTTTCATGTTTGTAGCATTATACATCGACCAGGCATAACAGCTGAGTTAACAGATATATTATATTTTCGTTAACTCTTATTTTTATAAACAACATATTTGCTGATTTTCAGATAGCGCCTCATTTGATTGAACTATTTGCAGGATAAGATAAGAAAACTGTTCGAATATGACGTCTGCGGATACTTTACAGCTAATGAAAGTCTGCTAAATTGAATAGAGAACCTACCTTAGTTTTATAGTTTCCATTTCTGTATCATATGATTTTCATATAGGATGCCCCTTCTCCTATACAAATAAATTCTAAATATAGGATGCCCCTTCTCCTATACAGATAAATTCTAAAGAATCTGTACAAGTTGATTCTAATTCTAAATTCATCTCTAGTTCATGTTGACCGTCTCTTATGAATTTTAGTGATGCCGCCTTGGAATTACAAAAGGCATTAAATGTTTTCAAGAATATTGCATCAAATGGAAGTTAACAGTCAATTTTACAAAGACTAAAATATTAATTATAACTAAAGGAAGACCAAGCAATAAACTTTAATATTATTTTAACTATTCAGTAACAGAATATAAGTATTTGGGTATTTCCTTGTCAAGAAGTGGTTACTTTAAAGCTGCTATCAAACATATCTCAGCAAAAACCAATAAATCTCTTTTTTGCTGATCAAGAAGATCCGCACTTTTGATTTACTATTTTGACCTACAAGTAGACCTATTTAATAAAACAACAGAATCTGTTCTTTTATAAAGCTGTGAAATATGAAAACTGCGATGTTAATGAAAGGGTACAGGTAAAATTTCATAAGCGCATTTTAACTCGAAGAAATTTACACCCTCATTTATTATGTATGTCGAATTGGACATTTTGCCAATTATTGTTGATATGTAAGCCCGCGTTGCTTCATTTTGGTCGAAACTTATTGCTCCAATTGATGGTACCAAATATTATCGTCAGGAATTTACGATATAATTTGTCATGTACATGAAAACTCTATCTGTATATCTAGTTTTATCAAAATGTTAAATTTATTGTAGAATCATGTGGATTCTCCGGATTTTGACAAAATGTTATTAACCCCAAATAGCTATTTCACATAAAGTCAAAGATCATTATATGCTAGACTGGTCATCTCATCTTCGAACAGATTTCAGCGGAATAAATTATACACTATTTAAGGATACTCTCTCAAGAAGTAGTAATTTTTCACTTTTATCAATTTTTTTATTGCAAAAACGTTGTTGCAATTAGAACAACAAATCACAAACTTCCTATTGAAACAGGAAGATAAAACAGAAAAACCAAGGTTGACAGAAATTTTACTTTTTGTCAGCCAGATATCGGTGACGAACATCATTACATCATGTTTTGTAAATATTTCAGTACTGCAAGGAAAAGATTAATAAAGAGATACTATTTTGATCACTAAAGTACTTTAAAGTTTAAACAGTCAATGAATACCGAAAATGTAAAAGATTTAAACAAACTATGTCGTTTTGTTATGCACATTAGTGAAACACTTATGTTTCCTTGAAGTGATACGTGAAATATACGCATCCTTCCGGTAGTATTTTTCTGCATCAAACATTATCGTTATATTTACTTATTTATTTATTTATTTATTTATTTTGTTACATGAAATACTGCCAAGCAGATACAAAACGTAACTGCAGCATCGAATCTATGTCGCCGCGACATGATGAAGTCACGGCGGTGACGGAGCGAGGTTGCTGTATTGTTGCGTTAGTTTTGCGTTATACGCTTAATGGAAAACATAATGAATGGTAAAGTTCAAGTATACGAGAATTATAAAAATAAAAAAAAAATAAATAAATAAAAAAATATTGCGAACTAAATTCGAAATTATTTGAAATATCAAACTTACCTTTAAAACCCTTCAAAGTAATGTCCTTTGTGTTTAATCATCAACCGCCACCGACCGGCAGCTTCTGTATTCCCGCTCCTAGGCAACGGCGCGCATACATCTTTACTTGCTCGGCCGCGGCAACGTCTAGTTCCTCTTAGTCCTCAAATCTAATCCCTTGCATGCTTTGTTTCAATCTAGGGAAAAGATCGGTCACATGGACTGAGGTCTGGAGAATTCGGAGGATGGGGCAACGTTTCCCCTTTTGTAGCGCGCGAGTAGTGATGTCACCCCCTCCGAAAAATGTGCCGCAGCACTATTGAGGGATGATTGGACCTGCTGCCAAAAGTTTTGGATGTTTTCTACGGATAGCAAGTCGCAATACGTTTTGAATATAGCCCTTGTAGTACATGCCATTCACAGTTGGCCAGTCTCTACCTACGGCTGATACGAACATCGCGGATGTCATAGGCAAATATCATGAGCATATTTTTTTTCTCTTGCTCGCGTCGAAATTGTTCCGGCCTAGGCGAATTCGGCGTGTGCCAGGTTCAATTGATCTAACCCAAGTCTCGTCAATAGCAACGATTCTAAAATCAAGTTATTTCCTTCTGTTTCAAAGGAGAAAGTAAGTTGGTGGCGACAGTTAAACGACGTTGCACTTGGTCGGACGTCCAATATTGTGGCACCCAACATACTGACACCTTTCACATTCCGAATAATTGAATGAACATTACAGTGGCTTAAATTCAGTTCCTAGGCTAGTTCCTCAGATGTATATCGTCAATCACTTTCTAGAAATTATCTTTTCTAAAAATATGCGCCACTTGTCGAAATTTTAACTGCATAATACATTTACCTATTGATAAAGTGCTATTGCCTTCTTTTCATTATACCTTCCACAGAATTTTTTAGTTTTAATCTCGAGGCTCCTTGAGGCAATACCTTTATGACGTCACCTCTCCCGCCGTATTGATCACGTGCTCAGTTTTCCTTCTGTGGACAAAAGAAAACATCAGAATTTTTCAACTGGGTGATAAATTTCTTTATTTTCTTTCTGATACCCGGTTATTTAATATAAGTATTACGCTCATTTGTAATTCCTTCCTCGGATTATGTTGTCATTTTGACATTTTCTTCGCCGATCTTGTGATATTTCGCTTCGTTTCCGATGTCACTTATTTTCGCGACTATTTATGCCTACCTGTACAGGTAGTTGCGGTAATCTAAAGGCCTCTTGGGATAATCACACAAACTGCTTATCTTGTTCTTCTTGTTCTTTATCTATTACTTGTACTGTTTGCCAAAAGTGGTCTATTGCGACTTGGCGTTTCCATTAGGGTCTAGTTATTTCGTGTTTGTGTTTCTTTCCTTTTGATGTCTCTGATGGGAGGTGTGGGATAATTGTATCGATTCCTGATCATTGCCTTCCCTTCTATTTTGGGATCTCCTTGAGAATAGAAGATTGTACAGTCTTGGACGTTCTAGAATGGCCAAAACCAAGACTTCTTCGTCCAAGCAGTATTCTTATAAGAAGAAGGACACAGTCCATTCAGTGCAAACGGAGGACATTCCTTCAGAGATTCTTCATGGGAACACCATTCCGCATAGCTTTACTGCTTGGGGGAGGACCCATACAGGTGGCGGTTCCTCGGATGAGAATTCCATCGTCCAGGACGTGTCCATCAGGCTCCAGGCACCAGGCACCAGTCAGGCGGCATCAGGCAGTCGAGCACCAGGCACTGGACGAGGCACCAGGCATCGGTCACCAGTCACTGGGCACCGGGCACTGGGTACCGAGTACCGATCACCAAGCATCGGGTACCTGGCACCAGGCTACGGGCACTGGGTACCAGTCACCAGGTACCGGGCATCAATCACCAGGCACCAGACACCGGGTACCAGGCATTCTTTGAGCTCTGAACAATCACAAAACATTAGACTTCAGAGTTCTACTAACAGGCAAAGACTTCTATTGCCACTAGACCCAGACTTTACCTCTCTATCTGACGTAAGTATTTCTGTCGAACCACCAAGGAATACTTTGGATTTTCACAGTTCTTCCTCTAGAAAATGCTCCAGCAGAAGAGATCTCTCTAGTTCTAAACATCAGAAGTGGCGAAGATACAGCTCCACATCATTTTTCTCCTCTTCATCCCCATCATCCTCTTCACCTAGAAGGAGCAGGAGATCAAAAAGACCTAAACATTCTCACAGGAAGAGGAGACATCTTTCACCTTCCTCTTACTCCAGTGAATCTATCAAAGACTATCACCGTTATTAGAGGCCAAACCATCCCTCTCCTCAATTTTCTATCGTAGCACCAACCTCACAGCCTGGCAGGGCCTCCCTATGAACCACATATTTTACCGTCTACTGATAATTATGTCCTTCATTTATCCAAGGAATCCGAATCCGAACCAGATTCTTGGTAATGGAGACCACAAAATCTTTTCGTCACTCGATCCTTCTAAACGACTGGGCTGTCTCCATAGATTTGACCGATGCGTATCTTCACAACTTAATTCATCGGCAGTCGAGGAAATACCTGCAATTCACATTCGACAATCAGGTATTCCAATTCAGTGCACTACCTTTTGTGGATTTTCACCAAGCAGACGGACGTTATCGCCGCTCACCGTCAACGCTCCCTCTCACCCTTTCCTTACCTCGACGATTGGCTCATAAAAGATCTTCTACGTCGCAGAATACTCTCTCAGACAATATTTTGTCTTCAAACTATGCAAGCTCTAGTGTTCATTCCAAATCTAAAATAAAGTATTTGACCCCATCTCAAAAATTCACCTTTATAGATATGGAATCCCTGACTCATCACAATACTGTTAGAGTGCCATGAGACCGTATAGAATCCCTACTCTTGACAATCAAACAATTTCTACCTCAAATTCAAGTCTGGGCTCGAACTTTCCTTTCTTTCTTGGTGAAACTCAGTGCCGCAGCAGACTTCGTATTTCTGTCATTGTGGAGACCCCACGTACTTCCTCTATACCATACAATTCTGTTTTACGAATTTGATCCACTTTCATCTGAAGTGATGAACAGATCCCACTTGCTTGATTCGAGGGGCCCACATTCATCCGCCAGATACCACGTCCTTCTTTTTACAGATGCCAGGCATTTCGGATGGGGTGCTCACATCGAACCGATAAGATTATCCTTTCATGGTCACTGGGCAGAAGACAAATCTCAGCTCCATATCAATATTCTGGAAATAATGGTCATTCGTTTTGCATTTAAAAAAGGCCACACATTACATCCAACGGTCATGTGTCATGATATCAACCGACAACACGACATGAGTCTCGTATATCAACAAACAAGGACGAACCCATTCTCAGAACCTATGTATAGTATGGGAAATCCTTCATCGGCGCCTAAAACACGAAAGAACACTCAGAATTCGACATATACCAGGGAAATCCAATAATCTGGCGGACCGTCTATCCAGATTGGACAAGCCCATCAACACGGAATGGTCATTGGATCAAACGGTGGCCAACTGCATTTTTCAAATGCTCAATTTTCCCAATATAGATATGTTTTCGACTCGCCTCAATTACAAACTCCCATTATATATCTCACTAGTTCCAGACAGCCAAGACTTTGCGATAAATGCCCCATCCATGAACTGGAACAATTTTTATGCTTATGCCTTTCCACCAATAGTTCTGATACCACTCATTCTGGCCAAAATTCACCAATCTCGACAAGGTTCCCCTCTATGACATTCTTAAAGCTGCAGTCTCGAATCAGACCTACCTTTGCAAACTTTTACTTGGGTGACATGTCTCAACAAGTTACCAATTTGCATCACTTGGGCCCAGTCGTTGTTGCCCAAAAAGTGGTCGGGGCCAGGAAGTTCAGTCCTCGGATGCTTAAGAAACTGTCAGGTTCCCGAGTCCATTCTCCGTACTGTCATGGTAATTACATGGTAGAGTAGTGAAACCTTGATCATTCTTCACTGGTATATCTTTGATTCCACAGAGTTTCCTGAGTCTCAAATCAGAAGTACAGGAAATCTAGGGAGCTCCTCCCTCCTTGGCTACAAATTCTAGCACTTTATCTATAGGTTATTTTTATGCAGGTAAAATGACTTTTTAAAAACAAAACAAAAAAAAAACAACAACATATTTTAACAAGTAATACTAAACCCGTGGATAACAGATTCCCCCCTATCCCCTGCTTCTCTTCAGTCATACCTACTGATTCTGTGAGGACAACTGCACATCTGATCAATACGGCGGGAGCGGTTACGTCGTACAGGTATTCCCCTAGGGAGCTTCTGGATTAAGACTAAAACATTCTGTGGAAGGCATAATGAAAAATAAGAAATAGCACTTTATCCATAGGTTAAATATTACTTGTTAAAATATGTTTTACTTAAAAAAACAACAACAAAAAAAACAACTTCATTTTCCGACCTCTCTCATTGCCTTTTACATTCTCTCGACCGCTGTTCAATTGGTTGACCCATAGGGCAACTTGTGAATAAAAAATGGCACTACTGCCACAAATTTGAATTTCCTGCGCATTCTCCTTATGATAAGATTTAAACTTCACTAGTGTCACGCGACGTCCTGTATTGATGACTTCAGTAGTAATGACGTCATAAGACTGACGTCATCTTAAAGTACGCATTTTGTTTTATCTACTTGCCAGATGTCGTGATCATGCTGTAAGCGGTTATGGAAATGATAGTTCGCATTATTTATTGGATGACCCTCGTAGATAGGATCTCTCTCTCTCTGTGTGTGTGTGTGTGTGTGTGTGTGTGTGTGTGTGTGTGTGTGTGTGTGTGTGTGTGTGTGTGCAGCATATAGAAGTATAAAAGTAAAAAAGATTGCCTTTGGAAACTAAGAACACATTACAGATAGAAAATGGGAGTCTCGGTTTGTAATGAACTTTGCAACACTGTTTACGCCCTCTAGCGTATACAGGAGCACAACTCCATTTTCAAAGATACCACAATGGGCCCATTGATCCCAAAGTAAATGAAAATATAATCTGCACTATGGTGAAGTACGGGAAAACGTTTCACGCCCGCCACACGTCACTAACACCAGCTGCAGTGTAGGAAACCTACATACCTGCACATGTTCATGTGTACACACACCATTTCATACAACCTTCACAAATAGATCCTATCTATTAGATATTACATATACAGTAGTATCATGTCTACACTACTATAGAAACAATGTCTATAGTACACTACCCTGACAAGACTAGAAACAACGTCTATAGAGTATTGCCCTAACTCTTGTGGGTAAAATAGTCATTTGTTTTGTTCCCAGTGACAAAACTGGATAAACGTAATATGATTAACACATGTTTAATGCTATTAATGGTGGTATTTATTGTCGTATGTTCATGATCACAGCTGCGTACTTTCGTAGGTCAAACTTTCATTGGTACACGTTGTATCTTCCCTGTTAACAATTGAAATGTCAATATACATGTCGTAACTAGTGGTACACTTATATCAGTAGAACCTTTTCTATTTTTTGTTCAGAAATACGTTTGTACATGGATATATGTACATTCTAGAGGTTGACTGAAGTATCTGACTGGATGTCAGAGCGGGAAAATAGATACCCTAACTGATTACTTAGTCAGTCTAAATTTAGATCTTATATCTTGATTGGTGTGTAGAAGCAATAAAATTACTTCAACTGTAATGCTATATGAAAAATAAACCCTAGAACAAAACTTTCATTATAGAATAATGCAAGCAACATTTTGAGAAAACATGTTAAAATATCTTCTGTCATGTGCATGTGGCAGTGGCGGCCAGAGAGCTTAGTCGGTGGCGGCCGGAGAGATCAGTCGGTAGAGCATCGGAACGGGATTCTTAAGGGTTCCGGGTTCAAGCCCCGTTGTACAGTTTTCTAGCCCTGTAACATTGGGTGGCCAGTCAGGATCGAACCTGGTAGCCGGCATGAAGGAGTATGAAAATAAGTCTCGCAGCCGGCCTGGACAGGACTTGGAAATTTGGGAAGAATATTATTTAAATAAGGCGAATGTGACAGTGGCAACCGGATAGCTCTGTCCGTAAAAATTAGTCCATTAAGTCTGCGTACCTTGTAATTGTTCGTACCTCTTCCCTTCTTCTTCAGTTGTCTTTGGGTAATGTCGTTTATATTTTTGTTGGGCACTTCACTAGTATGGGGTCTCCATTAGCTTTATGACTGTAAAACTCCAAACAGGACTTGTCCATCTATAAAGAACGACGTGTTCTTTAGTGAGGAATTGTTCGCCTTTATCTTGGATAGTGATGGACTTTCCTTTTGTTTTTACTTCGTCGTCTTTCACTAGTTGCTCTGGCTTAGGCGATATCTTGGCACTGACATATCCTTTGTATCCTTCTGTTGATCTCTGTATTTGTTGCCCTATCTAGGTCCATTCTTCTCTCTGGTGCGTTTCCAAGGCCAACAGCTTCATTTATTGAGAGCCTCTTTGCCATTTCATTACCCAGTGTGTGTGTGTGTGTGTGTGTGTGTGTGTGTGTGTGTGTGTGTGTGTGTGTGCGTGTTTTTAATTCTACTCTCAGCTGAGTGGGGGCATGGGGATGTTGCAGATTTTATTCAAGTGCTTCTTAAGCGTTTGGTTACGCACGGTGTCTTTTTGTAACGTAGCTTGGCAAGAACCTCCATGGCTGTGTCAATCACTGCTGAGTTGAAAATAGGAATTAATATGTCGAGGTCAGTGTTCGTCATCACAGATTAATGTTTTCAAATCTTTCAAATGGAGTTGCATGTAAAGCATTGCTGGTTCTGCAGTTTGTTCAGGTCAAATCTGAACCGAGTTTACATTGCCTTGTTGTCCGCTCCTGAACAGCTTCGTGTTTTAGCGTTTCGATACAAGACTGGAAGCGTTTTCTTAACTAGATCTTGCCAGTTGGCTTATGATTACTTCCGTCCGGGATGTGATGGTTGGTAATTGCTTAGTGATGTTTGTCATGAGTATGCTTTTGCATGTGGCAAACTTCCGTTTGTTTCTTTATTGCAGAATTTTCCATATATATATACATAGCAGTAGTCCAAATAGAGATTTCTTCTTTTACATTATTATCGTGGTTCAACGTCAGTGTATATACCTAAATGGTGATGCTATTAAAAGGGTGCTTAAAGAGATTTTCGATGAGTCTACCTGAGACAGGCTTGCGACCTATGACTGTGTATGTTCACTTTGTACGTTAGACGTTAGAATATTCCTACATCATTTGCCAGTTGCATTGGGCGCCCTTACATTCTAAATGATGTCAACGAAATATTTTTGGTTTACTTTTTTTTTTTTTTGTATTTGTATTAAGCATTATTGTTTTATTATTATTATTATTATTATTTTGACTAAGCATATATATATATATATATATATATATATATATATATATATATATATATATATATATATATATATATATATATATATATATATATATATATATATATATATATATATATATATATATATATATATATATATATATTGTACGCTGAGGTGAGATTCTAGCAAACACTCTAATAACAATAATCGCTTGCCCATTCCAACTGATTACAAATCTTAATGAACAGACTCAATCTCAATAAAACTGAGTCTGTTGTTTTATTACTTAGATTAGCGAACTTGTAACCTCCTTTAACTGTAGGAACCACACAAAGTTTTGTTTTAACAGCTAACCCTTCAGTGTCTTGGACGGAAGGTATTAGGTAATTGTATATCGAGTCCTGATCATTGCCTTCCTTTCTATGTAGAAAAGGCGTCTGAAAATTTTCACGGACAGACAGATGACGGACGGCAGACAGCAACAGAAATCTTAGGCTTGTGCTCAAGTGAGCTAACAAGTGCCATTCCAAAAGCATGGACTTTTTAATGAATCAAAACCGCCAGATAAAATTAAAGTTTCTTTCTCAAACAACATTCTTTCACTGTTTGCTTATTACAGTAACACGCCTTTTACCGACGTCACTTGACTGGAGGAATAAAGATGGTGTCAACTACATTTCACCAATCAGAAACCAGGAAGCATGTGGAAGTTGCTACGCATTTGGATCTATGGCCCTGCATGAGGCCAGACTAAGAGTAATAGCGTAAATATTTCCTTCTCTCTCTCTCTCATTCTCTCTCTCTCTCTCTCTCTGGTCCTGTATGAGGCAAGACTAAGAGTAACAGCGTAAATCTCTCTCTCTCTCTCTCTCTCTCTCTCTCTCTCTCACACACACACACACACACACACACACACACACACACACACTTTTAATTTTTTACTGAAAGAAATTTTCAGATTTTTACTGAAGGAAATATCCAGATCAGTACTCGTAAAATGTGCTATTCTAGAAAATATTCAGCCAACATGTTACTGTATGATTGTTTTGCTAATTTATATCTCAGAAAATAGACCTGCTGTGGTGTAAAACTTTCATACAGATCCTCAAGACATATAAACACTGATGCTTTTTACAGCGATTTAATCTAAATTTTGTTTAAATCAAAATCGTCCAAGCTGTGTGTGTGTGTGTGTCCAAATAATACGTGCAGAAGAGTACTTGTATAATCTGGGAAGTGATATGTAATTTTTTTGTCTTATGATTTTGTTTCTGCTAAAACCACTCGTTAAGGTTAATGAATACGTATGAAGATTATCCGCCAGCTTTTCACAGAGAGACAACCTTTGTGGACAAGAATTTGCTTTTGTAATATTTGAACCTTTTATATATGGGAGCTACTAATGTAAAAAGTAAGAATTAGCTCCAGTTGAAAATATATTCTTTCCTTTTTAAAGTATACCCATTTTAAAAGGAAGGCAAAGCATTTCCCCTTTAAAATGGAACTATTCCCCTTATTATTTACAGATCCTGACGAACAATACAATACAGACAATATTCTCAACACAAGATATCGTCAGTTGTTCAGAGTATTCACAAGGCTGTGACGGTGGATTTCCTTATCTTATTGCAGGTTGATACTTTAATCTATGGACTTCTAATAATTAAGCCACGATATTAAGTTATAAAGATATTCAGGTCATATGAAGACATACGTCTGTACAGTGATATTACGCAGCGGTATGTGGAAAATCTTGTCTTGATGTGACTTCTAAGAATTTTATAGTTATCTATGTTTTTATTAGTTATTGATTTCTCCATCGGCATACGGAGTTGAAGTTTAAAGATTAGTGGACAGTTCCAGCTGCACACAATTGTTCGGTACTTGTAGGGGTTTCCCAACTGAGTGAATCAGCAAAGCATACATATATGCCTCTCAACTTTTTAATAGGGGGCATAATAGGCCATGGGCGAGGAGGGTCCCACATGCACCCCCCCCCCACAAACCTCCGACCCAATATTTTTCTGAACCCTTATGATGTCCTGATCCCAAATCAGATTGTTAACATTGCCTAAGTTGGGATGGACTTCCGGTTATGACGTCATCAACATGGCCGCCATCACGAAATTTACCAAAAACGAAAAACAATCATAACATTGCCATTTATTAACCGAATTTGACAAATGAGGCATCGAAATGATCGCAATAGCACGGACAAGACATATTTTGGTCATATATTCCACTATGTATGACATTTTAAATGCAACAATTGAAAAATATGATTTTTTAGCTCAAAAATTGTTATTTTCTACCTATTTTTTTTCATTTTGGCAATTTTACACCAAACAGTCAAATTTATAGTGAACTATCATTCCGGACTATTCCTTTTTGCCCTTTTAGTTAAAAAAATCTCAATCAAATGCGGGAAACGATGCAAAAAATGGTCATAATTATTATATTATCAAGATGGCAATCATTATGAGATTCCCTGTAGTATTTAATTTGTATCACTGTCCGAGCTGTCGTCACTGCTCTGGCTGCTGACGTCTGGCATGTCGGCTAGCTGGTAAAGATAGTCCTCATCCGAATCCTCTGAATCATCATCTTCAGAAACCAGGGCGTCGTCTGCAATGTCGATGAGCTGTTGTGGAAGTACATCCCCTGTGTACCAAAGAGGCTCCAGCTTATCATCCTTCAACACCCATCCATGGTCAGCTTTCACATCCGGACCATCAGGTTTAGGGATGTGGGATCTCTTCCAGATTCCAACCTGGTAATTTACACGTCTGATGTGTTGTTCAAGGCTTCTTCGGCATGGTGGGAGAGTTCCAAGATCAACATTCTTTGAAGGATAGAGTTGGTCCTCCTTGGCACATAGCTCCTTTATCAGTACGTGGCGCAGCTCATCGACCTTGTGGACCCTCGCCCGACCATATATTGCACAGGTAAACTCTTCGAGGTCGTCAATCAGGTCCTCGGTAATATCCCACTCTTCGCCCAGCTTGGAGAGCACTGCAGCGAACCTCGGAGTTTTCTGGAGAATCTTCAGCGGCTTGATCTTTCCTATTCCTTTGAAGGCGCTGGTGGTGTCACATCTAGTGAATGCGTGAAGACACATCGATGCTGTGCAGTAGCTCTGTGTGTAGTCTTCTGCAAGCTCTGTAACATTTATCAGTCTCTGCTTATTCCCTGTACCTGTGTCGAATAGTATGACCACTTCTTTCAATGTCAGGGCATAGTGAAGAAGGATGAAGAAGACATCGCTGTCCGGACTTTTGATGCGAATGTACTGATACCCCTTGTCCTTTCCATACATGCAGTACAGAACTACCCTTGAATCTGTCTCCTCTTGGGTGGAACGTAGACTTTCAATTTCTGTCTTCTCCGTTGTCTTTCCATCTTCAGAGGTCAAGTGGTATGCAGCACCTTCGACGATCAGGATGACATTTCTTCCCTGGAGTTTGCTGGCATAAGTCGGGTTACTCCAGACAGTACACAGAAGACTGATAAACTGTGTCTTATTTTCATCATTTGCCAGGAACATCTTCCAGTTTGGTGGCTTCTTAGTGCTTGAACCCTTAATGATGAGTTTGTCACTGCATCCTCTTCTTTCACGTTCCATGGACTTGACAGAATTGGGCGAATACATGTCCGTACTGAATACCGCATCTGCTGTCGTTGACATCATGCCAAACATCTTGTCACAAATCTTGCTGAAGTTGGCTGGTATCTCCTTCAGGTAGTAGAAGTACGCGTTTCCATCATAGACCACAAGTGTAGACTCGGGTGCGGGAACTGGAGCATCTTCACAGTCTTTTGTCAGGTACTGGAAAGATTTAGATTTGTCTGTCTTTGCCAGAAATCCATCAGCTGTTCCAATGCTGAATGGAACAGGTGTCAGTGGGTACGTCATAAGTTCCTTCAGGTCCAACTGCAATCCCTGGCTTTGAGACTTTACGAACAGTTGGAAAGCAATATTGCCCTGTTGCTTATACTGGATCACCTTGTTACTTGCATTTGTTACTTTCATCTGCTTGTTCATGTTACCAAGGGTTTTCGGGTTCAGTCTCTTTATTGGTTCGAAGAAGTTGTCATTTTTCTCCAGTCTGTCTTTGATGAAAGCTTCTCTTGCCTCCTTTCCTGCTTTTTCCGCTCTCAGAACGTCAGTTGCGATGTCTGGGGTAGCTGAAGCTCCAGATGATAGACTGACGAGCTTGTCATGATCTTCAACCATGAATGGATTGAGGAAGCTTTCAACAGCCTCTTGTGCCTTTTTCACACACTTCTCACTCTTCAGAATTTCTGCAGGGCGTACATCTCGATGCATTGTCCCACTTTGGTTGTCTGTCAGCATGTCAGCCATATTCAGTGTAGCGCTGACATACTGAGATCTTGCGTGTCTTGTCCTCACCCATCTTTGGTATGCATCCTGGTTGCTGAGAATTCCAGACACACCAACGCCTCCCCCACCGGCACCACCATGAGATTTAGCCTGTCTCATGAACGTTTCCTCCATTGTCTTGTCGACAGCACAGCGGTTTCCGGGTATGAATGAACGAGCGACACTTATTGCCCCTCTCCTGATTAAACCAGTTGCTCCTGGGTGTGTTTCCTCAATGTTAGCCAAGAATATGGAGAAGTACGTCAGGTAGCGTGCATAGTTCTGACCACCAAATGCAAAGAACAGGTCTTCCATGCGATGCAAACAATGGGCATATGCAAGGAAGTCATTGCACTTTACTGCCTGTACGAGAGAGAGCACTAGCCATATATGATTCATGTAAGCAGCCCAGAGTTGACCAGTTTTTCCGTGACTGCCCTCACTAACTTCCAATCTGTACTGCAAGTAACCTTCGATGTAGTTACTGATTGCATCATCAGCCAATGCTGCTTCCAGGGTTGTTGCTTTTGTCGATTGCATCACATCATCAAGCTTCTTCACAGACTTTGCTGGAAGGGAAGAGAACAATTCGTTCTCACCTGGTCTGGTCATGTACTGTTCTAGTAACAATCTTTCCAGGCACTCCAGCAGGATTTTGTGGCAGTGCATCGCCCTTTCATAATGCTTTCCAGACAACACACCCTCCAACGACCCAGAAGCAATAAGCCCTGCTTCGAGTAGGATGTCAGATAACCCAGTCCCATCCATCTTTTTCCCTACCATCTTTAGATATGCGCAGATGAGATTAAAGGTACCGATCAAACTATGTGTTTTTCATACCGTTTTGGTTGGTTCCATATCAGTGGGTATGCTTTCATGCATACCCCCAAGTCGAATGTGGTTATGACGTGTTCCTGATTTACTTCACGTGTAGCCTCCTCAGCATATCTCAGGCACTCTTGCACAGTCTTATAATCAGTGATAGGATGCGTGATGACTGGGTAGTAGTCAATGGTCGTGAGACTGGTTGGCACAACGCCCGTCAACGATGTAAATCCTGTCCAACCGGGTATGTCTTGGTGTGGTTCGTTGCTCTTCATGCGAAGCAGGACCCATGTGAAATTGCGTTTCATAGCGAGTGTCACAGCTTCTTCAGCCCCAGGACATACCAACTGGTTGACTGTTAGGGATGGGCTCTTTCGGTGTGTCATGTAACATTCTGGGAGACTCCCCGTTTGATCAGTTTTCAATGAACGATGTCCACTTCTACTAACAGACGGAATCTCTGGGCGAGTACCACCATGTTGCAGTGGGTCTCCTTCGATCTCCTGCAGCATGATGCCATGGGCAGTGTGAATGGATCCCATGCCTGTCAGATCGTTCAAGAGCTGGTCAAAGTTGTCAAACTCTGAATGGAATACGGAAGGAGCATCTGGATCACGCACAATTTGGGTGGAGAGAAAACTTGAGGTTTCTTCAACAGCTTTAGCGATAGCTGTTTCAAGTTCGAGAGAGAAGGAGTAACTCTCTGAGTGTCCCAGTCTATTTAAAAGGGTTATCAATTGTTCACTCCTGAATAAATGCCGCATTGTCATACAGATAAGCACATGTTTGGGGAGTTTCCACTCACCGTTTGTAGCAGCCCTACATATGTCTTGGCCAATAGAATGTACCAGCCTGTGCGCTCGTGATGTTACAGCAGTTGGTTTCCCAGTGATGACATAACTCAAGAACTTCTTAAGCTGAGGTGGGAGAACATCTTCACTGTTTTCCAAGTCTTTGGCTGTTGGTGGCCATTTCAGTTCTTCCATCTGTTCAAAATGATGCAGTATTAACTGATGTAGGTAAGTAGCAGCATCCTGGATCATGTCTGTTGAACCTAATTCATATGCACTCTTAACAGCACAGTCCACACTAATATCAGAGCTATAAACGATGCATGATGTAAACTGGTTACCAAGCTTGCAGAATGATAATTTCCCACAGTAGTTTGCATTCTTCTCTAATTTGGCCTTCAACTTTTCACTGCGGTAGTTGGGATTGGAGAATTCAGTATCTGTCAGTCCTGAGATATACACCTGACGGAGGTCACCCAGCTTGACAATCTTCTTATCACAAATGATTTCCTTGTCGATCTTCTGACATACTCCCAGGTAAGCTTTTCTGTGTGCCAGTTCAAGCTTTTCTTGCTGCGCTCTATTCACGTCATCAGTGCTTCTCCATTGTTGTGGATTCGTAACGTACTTTGCTCTGCAGCTATTGTGGAACCGCGCCTCACATGCAAACAAATCATGACCTCTTATCCTTGTCAAAAGGGCTTCGTCTGATTTCTCTTCAGCTGCTTCGAGGACCCTTTTCCATCCACCGAATTCAAACTGAGAGGTTCCTTCTGTGGTCCAGCTAACTTTCACCTTGATCTTCTTGTATCCTTCATGGTTGCAAAATATGCAATCTGGCTTGAAAATGACTGTGTCACTGTCATTTGAAGATCTACGACTTTTCCTAGAGCTGCATGCTGGCTCGGACATTTCTAGAGGAGTCCCCAATCTCTTCAGATTCATCGTGAATCTCTGATAACATTCGCGATGAAATCCGTCATAGTCAGTGTATCTTTCAGGTATGAGATCACACACCTCCTGCATTCTGTGCTTGGACCCAACTGGTTGGCGCTGTCTCAGGGATCGAACCTCTTTCAGTTTCTCCAATGTTTTGTCACCATCATTCTTGTTGATAAATAACTGAAGTGGTCCATGTTTTAGTCCCTCAATATGGACAACACATCTTGGTGTCATTTTAGAGGATGACGATTCACCACTGTCAACACGTCTTCTCTTTGATGGTGGTCTACCCTCGTCAGAAGGACCCGGAACATCTGTGGGAGTGGCCATTATTGTGTAGTGGTAGGTACTACTCGAAGATCAGACCATCTGCTGGATCTTCACCCTACGGAACAAAAAAGTTATCAGAATATATGCATATTTAAACTTGTTTACATTTAATATTAGTGTAGTTTGGATGGGCGTAACGTTGTTACTTTCTGCACAAGAGATAAAGTTCCATAAATACGACCGGAGAAGAAAGAGGTGGGAAAAGATAGACAGAACTGAGGAAAGAAAATACGAGACATGCCAAGAGAAAACATTTAACAGAACAAGTAGCACAAGACACTATTACAGCAGGACACTATAAACTTCCTATTACACTAGGGCGCACCAACCACCCACAGTATATATTAGTGTAGAATTCTGCAACTTTGACCATTTGAGACCTCCAAATCGATAAATGTTCAATTCCTGTCCAATAATATGGTATTATTAAGGATTTTAGGGTTCTAATATATTGCTTAAAATTCAAGTCTCATCTGTCCAATTTAGTCGATAAGTAACCGATACATTCAAGATGGTGGCAATGTTGGTGACATCATTACTGACCTTTCTTATGCATTTGAGTGGGCTTCGCAGTAATTATGGTTACTAACAGGAATGATTGTTTGCTATAAATTTGACTGTTTCGTGTAAAATTCCCAAAATGAAAGCAAAAAGAGGCTAAAAATGACAATTTTTGAGCTAAAAAATCATATTTTTCAATTATTCCATATTGAATGTCACATATATTGAAATATATGACAAAATATGTCTTGTCCATGCTATTGCGGTCATTTAGATACCTCATTTGTCAAATTCGGTTGATAAATGGCAATGTTATGATTGTTTTTCGTTTTTGGTAAATTTCGTGATGGCGGCCATGTTGATGACGTCATAACCGGAAGTCCATCCCAACTTAGGCAATGTTAACAATCTGATTTGGGATCAGGACATCATAAGGGTTCAGAAAAATATTGGGTCGGAGGTTTGTGGGGGGGGGGGGGGGGGTGCATGTGGGACCCTCCTCGCCCATGGCCTATAACAAACGGGTGAATACTTCGATTATTGAAATTCGGAATTCAGATCTCGAAATTATAAATTCAAATTTCGGAGTTCAGGATTTAGAAATTGGAACTGTAAAACATAATAGAAAGGCAGAGAGTGTCGCAATTCTGTTATAGTAAGTAGTTAACTTGACTGACTCTATTTATTTATTTGTGGTGTACATCTCTCAAAACAGGTAAATACGGACAAGACTTTGGACTGATCACAGAAGATTGCTTCCCATACGAAGCCAAGGACATGCCCTGCAAGAAAAGCACTTGTCAGCGACATTATACCCGTGATTACTACTATGTAGGCGGTTACTATGGAGCTTGCAATGAGCCGTTGATGAGGGCGGAATTAGTTAAGAATGGCCCAATTGCAGTTAGTTTTGAAGTCTACAAGGACTTTGTATCGTATAAGGTAATTCGTTTGCGTTTGAAATTCAGAAGCATTGTATGGTTTCTATTTCGAGAGTATCAAAGAACAAAATAGATCTTAAACCAAGAATCGTTTTGAAATGTAGTATAATGCGAGACAAAAGCATCGAATGGACTATGAAGTATTGAATTTAACAAAAATAGAAATAAAATTACCGATACAAAACCACACCCGCGAAGTGTGGCCCTCCCAAGGCACTGAAAGACGGTGAGACGAGGAACAGTGACAAAAAAAGGTAAGGGAAAAGCCGCAGCCCTTCTCAGACACCAAGAAGAAGAGGAAACAGACAAAACCAACAAACGCAAATCGTACGAAAAGCACTTAGCTCTCTCTTACCCAAGCGAGGTAATCGCATGCTAAAAGGAATGAAAAACACAAGAACAAAATAACACAAGGCAAGACTTAAAACAAATCGCCTCGTAGAATAAACCACAAAGCAAAAAAGAGTAAGACTAACAAAACGACTCACCTACAATAACACGCGTACGAACTAGGAAGCACTGCAACAGAGGAAATGCTTTGGAATGATCATCAGAAAACGATAGATGGGGTTAAACTAAATTTATTTGCGCGAAACTTCGCCCTTCATTCTGATGTCATACCAGTTAGAACATCTGTCCGGCCCGCATACTGGTCCTCTCTCTCGTCAGTGAAAGTAACACAAAAGCACTATGATGAAGCAAAAAGATTCCTCAATGGTGATCTAAAGTCGGAGCATATGTGGGACCACGATTATTTCGTAAGAATTTCGTTCAGAAATGTTGTCAAATCAAGATTAAACATGGGAGTTAATTCAAAATGGCGACGATGAAATACAGCAACTGTTTTACCGGTACTCCTATGCAATAAATTTAAAATTCAAAGTAAAAATAGGCCTTCCAAGCTGAGGTGAGCAGTTTGATGAAAATTTTATCAAAATCGGCAAATAAAAGAAAAATATTTAGAAAATGCTGTCATGGTAACCACCATTCTTTTAGTTACTGACATCAAAGCTATAACATTGCCAATGTATAAAATTACGTATGCAAAATACCCGCAAAATGTGTTAACTTGCATATATACTATCGAGTATATATCATATGACAAACATATTTGTATCCACAGGAAGATTTAATTCGCATTTCAAGTTAAAAATCAAGTTATATCTAATTAACCGTTCAAAATAGCAGCGTATTTGCTTATAAAATATTTTAACTTCAATATTCTAATGTAACCGATTTTGACAAACTATGCACCAGAATGCTTGCTTTAACATGAATTTACGATTATGAACATTTTCCTTTAAAACTTCATTTCATGTTATACAATTGTTTTATCTACCTGCACGAATACAAAATGTTTTCATTTCATAACTTTTTGTGAGAAGGGTATTTTACTGTACATTATTTTTTTTACCATGTGCCGTGTTTGTTTTATTTTTCCCAGGGTGGAATATACCATCATACTGGTTTGGAAGATAAATTTAACCCTTGGGAGGTAACAAACCACGTTGTATTGATAATTGGATATGGTGAGGAACAAGGAGTAAAATACTGGATTGTTAAAAACAGTTGGGGTTCTGAATGGGGAGAAGAAGGCTTCTTTCGCATCCGCAGGGGCTATGATGAATGCAGTATGGAAAGCATGGCTGTTGGTACCTTTCCTATCCTAGATTAAAGTTATGAAAATAAAGAGATCCAACATATCATTAGCGTTACAATTTTGTTTTCTAATCTTGCTTAAAGATACCTATATACCTATACACTTCCAGTAGACCGCTATGAATCTTTACATGGACAGGTGCAACTGATTTTTATATATCTATGAAATTTGTTTCACAAGTTTTATTAAATCATTTAAATGTCTTGTAGTGAAGTGCTATTTGAGAAAACGGCATTACATCTTTAATCAGTAAACCCCAACGAGGTCCTCATATACAGGAGATTTTTACAGGTGAATTGTTATGTTGTGATAACTGGGCCTTGTCAAGCGAAAATGTATCCTCGGGACATATATGGAGAGCGAAAGCAAAGAACGAACAGTGCACCACCGCAGTCAAATCAGTACCCTCATTGTCCACTTACAAAAGTATTGGACACTACAGAATGCATCAACGTTGGACAAACTGCTCTCACGAGACTGTGCGGATACACAGAAGATTTGAAGCCGTGCTTTCTTGCATAGTCCAAAAGTGCGTTTTAGACTGATGTGGCCCGTATAACCATGTCTACCTTTCTTTTAATGGAACATTTTGTAGGCATGCGCAGATGTTAGCTCAGTCAGGATATATTAACTGCGAGAACAACACCACAATCAGAAGCTTTCCAAGACATGGAAAGAAGAAAAGATAAGGAACAGGCAATGAGAAAGCATACGCCACATATGAAACCGCCAAATGCACGAACAAAGAACTGTAATAGATGAACCCTCTTGGAAGGTCAATAGAAAAACTTTGGGAGCGTAAACCTGTTTTTAATCTGATTTGATTTTGATCAACACCGTTAAGTCGAGCCGGTCAGTAAACCTACTGACTCTTTTCTAGGCAGGCTTAGTCATTTAGGCAGTTAACCAGTACTTTGTGCACATACGTTTGCCAGCAACTGACAGTTGCCCTTCTTGAATCAGCGGAAGGGGAAAATGACCAGTATTTCTTGATCAATCTTCACGACGGTTATGTGACCAAGCTGGGAGTTAGACTTGCGACCCCTGGATATGCAGTAAAACGCGCTACCAACTGCGCTATGGAGCACGGCTAAACCAGTTTTACTCGAGCGAAACCTCACCCTTAGTTCTGATGCAGCTCTGAATTACACATATCTCCGGTCATCTACATTATCAGTGAAATACATAAAATTAGAATAAAATCGCCGTAATTTTATAGGTGATTGTCAACGCGGTCAGTATCCAGAAAGGCACGTATTTTACAATTGAAAATGTTTTGCTGCTTTTACATAAATCGTTAAAAACTAGGTGACCTTTCTTAAAATACCGAAATAAGATGAGCTTTCTTAAAATACCAAAACTACAAGTAGAAAATAATTTGGTGATTCTGTTATGGTACAGCGATTTCATCATCGGTAAATGGTTAGACCAATGTCTTCTTGATACCTAGGCCAAGAAGTTCAACGCTTTTACTTTTTCTGTATGTGTCTCAAATCGTCGGTTTCAACATGTTAGGCTTTTTATTCTCACATTTGCACACTTGCAAGAGAATCCTAGTCTGTGTTGAAAACCAACGCAATTCATGATTTTAAGACATTCCGCGTACAGTCCGCCATATTGATATTGAAGAAAAAATCCGAAATGGTGGCAACATGGGCCTACATAGGGAATAGAAGAACGAACTATATTTTTTTTGGACTCCGTATCGTAGAAAAGTGCTATTCTGTCTCTCTCTCTCTCTATGTCTCTCTCTCCCTCTCTCTCTCTCTCTGTACGTTGTGCTGTGTTGCGTTGTGCTCACCGCTCGGCATGGCCACACTAGCAAAAGGTTTACTAGTCGTTTCGACGCCAGCCTGATTTTGTCTCAGCGCCTGTTTATTTCCGGAATTTTAGTCTCTCCGCCCATCCCTGCTCCTACTGCAGTAGCTTTTATAATGGCTATTCAAAGGGGCGTTTCTTCTTTGCATTTTTTTGTTAAAACTTATACGTTATTGCTTTTTTCTCCGCCGACATCTTTGAGATGTTTCCAAGTTTGAAATATTCATAGGATGTCATTAGATGACGGTTTTACGATTTTCTGAAGTTCCGTCGAATTTTAAAGTCAAACAGCACCGCCCCTTTACACCTCAATGTTTCTCAGAACCAACGACTCAAATTTACGATTAAAAGATGAAATATTTATATTTATGTTTGTTTCTATTGCATTCACAGAAAAAAAACCCGCATTGTCTTGATCATCATAAGTTTGGTCTAAGCGAGACGTTTCTAAAATTACTTTAGCACGTCTCTTTTCTTGAAGAATACAAGAGAACATATAGCTAAATATTTTACTTATCTATCGCCTTGAACCGTTTATAAAATAAAGCAAATGTTGACTGAATGCTTATTAAGGCCTTACAATGAAATAGCACGCATAACGCCGCGATAATTGGCTTTCGATAGTGTACAAGTTACTTGAGAAATGCATGTGGATGTCAGTCATACACTTAGAAAATAAGCAGAAGTTGATATTGAATAATAACCTTATCCTTATGTTCATTTCTTTTCATAACATAACACCTAAGGTTCAGCTGACTTCAGAAGCTACACACCCTGTTTGAAATATTCCCAAAATAACAATACAGTGGTGACTTGTATGCTACTATCTGGGCACTTTGTAGGCATTGTGGGTCAGGCCCTAGTGCACCAAATGGGGAGATACCAACTCAGTCAAACTTATAACGCTTCGTGGGGACAAAAGGGCACTTCCTAGTATGGATTTGCATACTACCTTATTACAGTATAAAATTGGTCTAATGACACATCCATACCCTTTGCAAACTTCCTTTGTATCAGAAAGCCCCAATACCCATACAGTTGCTCACAAGGTTGTTTATAACGCTAATGCCTAAGTCCAAAAGGGGCATAAATTCAGTCAGGTTTTAACGGTTCTCTAGACATTTTGATCACAAAACTTTATGTTCTGTTCTATTCCGTTGTAAGTCCAACTCCATCTAAAATTTATAGACCAGACTATAAATAAAGTTCTTTACTCATCATCACCAGACCGCATACTTAATTTCAAGACCTTAGCTTCAACACCTTTTGATATAGCTTGCTGACAAAATCAAAATTCCAAGAACTTCAAAGGGCCATAATTCAATCAGGTTTACATGGAATTACCTCAAAATTTAATCGGGTAATCTACACATCATCTCTAATCAGCATATTGTGTTATACATAGGGTGTTCTATTATTTTATGCATCATGTTTACTATGTTTCCATAAAAAAAACTTCATTTACTATGTTTCTATAAATAACTTTATGGAACAACTTTTCTGGAACAACATGTTTACAATAACATGTCATAGAAAATTTAGAAGTTTCTTGACTGAACCTGGAAAATCAGAGATGCCTGTAATAAATTCTTTTTCTAGAATGTTCTTTGATATTATATAAGGAGAAAAGATTTTCATATGGGCATCTTTGTATACTTTCATCGGAAAATATTCTATACTGGATTACTTTAATATACTGTATATTTTATTCATTCTGGACTTAAATTCTGAATTCAGGAGCTTTAAATTGTGGGATCAGAAACTGTTATTCAAAGGATTTGTTTAATAAATTCTTGTGGATTATTTCTGAGGGACTTTGTCGCATAAACTTGAAAGGTACTGTTTACTTACATTCTTTTGTTTTTTTTTGTTTTTTTGTTGTGAAAAAATATTGTTAATAATTTAAAGCTTGTTGCTAGTTTCACTTTCATTTCTTTCTCGTTATGCCTGGCCCGTAACAACTGAAATTCAAGATCCTAGATGAAATACGTTTTTGTGATATCTTGCTAAGGTAAAAATGCCCAGAAACGCAAAGTTTTCACGGAATTCCCTCACTGATTAATCACCATTTTGCATATTTAAAAATTTCAAGACACTAGCTCAAATACTCTTTGAGATATCCTGCTGACAAGATCAAAATGCCCAAAACTACAAAGGGCAACAGTTCTGTCAATTTTCCACGGAATTCCCTCAAAATCTAATCAGGTAATCTACATATCATACCTAATCAGTATACAAAATTTCAAGACCCTAGCTTAACGACTTTTTGAGATATCTTGCTGACGTCAAAATGCCCAGATCCGCAAAGGGCCGTAACTATATCAATTTTTCATGGAATTCCCTCAAAATCTAATCAGTTAATCTACATATAATCCCAATCAGCAAATTAAACTCAAGAATCTACATAAATAATGTTAGAGATATCCTGCTGACAAGGTCAAAATGCCCAGAACTACAAAGGGCAATAATTCTGTCTTCCATAGAATTACCTCAAAATCTAATCAGGTAATCTACACAACATCCTCAATCAGCATTTACAATTTCAATACTCTAGCTTTAATACTTCTTGAGATAGCTTGCGGACAAGGTCAAAATGCCCAGAACTGCAAAGGGCCATAACTACGTCAAATTTTCATGGAATTCCCTCAAAACCTAATAATATACACACCATCCCCAATCAGCATATAAAATTTCAAGACCTAAGCATAAATACTTTTTGAGAAATCTTGCTGACAAGGTCAAAAGGGCCATAACTACGTCAAGTTTTCACGGAATTCCCTTGAAATCTAATTAGTTATCTACACCATCTCCAGTCGCCATATAAAATTTCAAGACCTTAGCATTAATACTATAATTATTTGTCTGACAAGGTCAAAATGCCCAGACATACAAAGGGCCTCAATTTTGCGTCATATTTTCCACGGAATTCCCTCAAACTCTAATCAAATAATCTACACATCATTCGCAATCTTTATATTAAATTTCAAGACCCTAGCTTAAATAGTTTTTGAGATATCTTGCTGACAAGAATTACTTCTGATTTTTTCAAAGGGGCATAACTCTGAAAGTACGAAACCCTAGCATGCAGAGTTCTTAAGATATGGCATGCACAAAAAACAAAACAAACAAAAAACAAACAAAAAAACAAACAAAGAAACAAAAAAAAAACAAACAAAAAAACAACAAAAAACAAACAAACAAACAAGACGAACGGACGGACAGACAAACAGACGAACGACGAGCGAAGCAAAGCAATATGCCCCACCAATTTCATTCGAAATTGGGGACATAATAAACAAAAAACAATCAGTATAATCCATCTCATTCATTGACTGTGACATTTCCATTTGTTTTTGTATTGAAGACACCACCAACCTTAATTATAACTAGATATTGTGTTTGTAAAACACTATGCCCCCAACCATATGCTTGTCTCCAAAGATAATACAAGGAAAAATGGCCGAATCTACAAAGGGCCATAACTTATGAAATATTTTTTTAGAATTTATTCAAAAGTTAATCAGGTCATCTTCTCATCAGTTTCAATCTATTCATGAAGTTATGAGGCTCTAGCTCCAACAGGTTTTGAGATATTTTGCTGACAAGGGAAAACTGCCCAAATTTACAAAGTGCCATTACTCATGCCCAGAAGCAATAGGCCCCTCCAAATTCCTTCTCATTACTACCAATCTATTTATCAAGTTATGAGGCTCTAGCTCCAACAGTATTTGCGATATTATTTTCTGACTAGGGAATAATGCCCAAAATTTACAAAGGGCCATTACTCATGCATTTTTTTTTCAGAATTTATTCTAAAGTTAACTAGGTCATCTATTCGTCATTACCAATCAATTTACCAAGTTTCAAGGCTCTAGCTCCAACAGTTTTTGAGATATTTTGCTGGCAAGATTCCGTCCATATTTTTCATAGGGTCATAACTCAAGCAAAGGGGCATAATCCTGAGAAGAAAAAATATGTATGAAATATGTATGAAATTTCAAAACTCTAGCATGTACAGTTCTCAACTTATGCTATGCATAAAAAAGCATGCAATGTAAAAATGCCCAAAGTTACAAAGGGCCATAACTCATGAAGTATTTTTCAAAATTTATTCAAAATTTAATCAGGTTATCTACACACTACCAATCTATTCAAGTTTCAAGCCTCTAGCTTTAATAGTTCTTGGGATAATCATCTATTCATCACTACCAATCTATTCATCAAGTTTCAAGGCTCTGTTTCAATAGCTTTTTACATATTTTGCTGACAAGGGAAAATGCCCAACTTTACAAAGGGCTATTACCCATGAAATATTTTTCAGAATTTATTCAAAAGTTAACCAGGCCATCTTATCGTCATCACAAATCAATTTACTAAGATTTAAGGCTCTAGCTCCAACAGTTTTAACAAGATAAAAATGACCAAAGTTATAAAGTGCCATAACTCACAGTATTTATCACAATTTATTCAAAAGTTAATCAGGTCGTCTACTCATCACTACCAGTCTATTCATCAAGTTTCAAGGCTCTAGCTTCAATAGTTTATATATATATATATATTTTGCTGACAAGATTGCATCCATAATTTTTCAAAGAACCATAACTCAGAAAAGGGGCAAAATCCTGTCGACAAAAAATATGTGTCAACTACTTTTTCATGAGGAATCCACATAAGAAATTTCAAAACAGCAGCATGCACGGTTCTAAAGTTATGCTATGCATCAAAAAGCGTGATGAAAAAACGGACGGACGGAGGGACGAAGGCCGCAGAAGCAATATGCCCCTCCTTCTTCGAAGTTGGTGGCATAATCAGGTCATCTGCTCTTCACTGTCAATCAATTCAAGGCTATAGCTTCACCGGTTTTTAGATGACAAAGGATCATAACACATGAAGTATTTTTCGAAACTTATTCAAAACTTTTACAAAGGGTCATTACACATGAAGTATTTTTCAAAACTTATTCAAAAGTTATTCAGGTCATCTACTCATCACTGCTAAACTATATTCCAAATTTCAAGGCTCTAGCTTCAATAGTTTTTGAGATATTTTCCTGACAAGATTTCATCCATATTTTTTAAAGGGCCATAACTCAGTAAATGGGCATAATCCCGAAGAGAACTAAATATGTGTCAGCTATTTATTCCAAGAGGAATCCATATATGAACTATCAAAACTCTAGCTTGCACAGTTAAAAAATTATGCTATGCATATAAAAAACGAGCAATGTAAAAAGGCCCAAAGTTTCAAATGGGCCATAACTCATGAAATATTTTTTCAAAATTTATTCAAAAGTTAATCAGGTAATCTACTCATCACTACCAATCTATTCATCAAGTTTCAAGGCTATAGTTCCAATGGTTTTTGAGATATTTTGCTGACAAGGTAAAACTACCCAAATTTACAAAGGGCCATCACTCATGAAGTTTTTTTCAAACTTTTATTCAAAAGTTAATCAGCTCATCTCCTTATCACTGCCAAACTATATTTCCAGATTCAAGGCTCTAGCTTAAATAGTTTTTTTTTAGATATTTTGTTGACAAGATTCCGTCCATTTTTTCATAGGGCCATAACTCAGCAAAGGGGCATAATCCTAAGAAGACAAAATATGTGTTAGCTATTTTTTCATGAGGAACCCATGCATGAAATTTCAAAACTCTAGCATATACAGTTCTCAACTTATACTATGCATAAAAAAGCATGCAATGTAAAAATGCCCAAAGTTACAAAGGGCCATAACTCATGAAGTAATTTTAGTAGTATAAACACTTCCCTCTAGAAGCCGCCCCATCAACCGTGGACGCCCCCAGCCCCCCCCCTCCCCCGTTCCAACTTCCCTCTAGAAGCCACCAAACCAACTGCGGAGGCTCCCACCTACATAAATAATTGGTAAATGTGTGTGTACTTGTATACGTCGAGATGTACACACCTACATAAATAATTGATAGTTTGTGTGTGCGCCGCCCGAGCCCCTGGGGACGGCCCCCCCGCCCCCGCCAGCCCGTGGCTCTGAACGCAAAAAAGGGAGGAACTTACCTGTGTCACGCCTGGTTCACCGAGGCAAAGAGACCTATAATGATGACGCCAACCGCAGCACAAGCCCCCCGCAGCAAGAAGTTTGTTCCTTTCCCAGTGACTATCGTGTGATTCCTGGGGGTGGAGGTATTCTCGTAGTCCTTCCATGCCATGATTGGCTTCGATCCAAGGAGCCAGCTTCACTTCAGCAAACGATGCAGCCCAGTCTTGGATAAGGTCTATCTTTTTTTTTCTTCCCCTCTTTCAGCACACTGGACCGCTAAACTTCCAGAAAGAGCCACAATGGAGAGGACGCGTGCCCAGTTTAATTCCCCAATCAATAACTGGTCCAAAACAACCTGAAACGTGTCTCTGCTGACGCCAAACTTTCTAAAATAATCCAAAGTGTTAGAGAACCGGAGATCACTTTGAAGTTGAGCACAGATCCTCAAGACACCTTCGAAAATGTCCCCGTCGGCAGGAGAATGGTCCTTGCATATTTTAAGTTCCGGACATCCACTCCTCCCCAGACGAGAGTTAATGTAACTGGTGATAATTTTCCTCATGCCATGTATGTTGTGTATTTGTCTCTCTAACACGAAAAACTATCCGATTTATCTGGTGCACATCCACTTGAGGACTATTTTGTAAATTCATCCCTGATTGAATATTTTAACGCTCTGAGTAAAAATTTCAGCAGACGACATATTGATATATTTTTCTCAGAAAACATGATTTGACACAGACAGGTGGTTCACCCCCAGGACTGGGATGTGCGTGTTAAGAATTCTACCCAGCTCCTGGGGTTAAAAGGACCGTGGACCAGCATCTGCTGAATCTGTCCATAAGCATGGTAAGGGTTCTTATAAAATGTGCTGAAATTAAATAGGATTAGGTGTGTTGTGAATTTACGTTAAAGTAACGTCGATTTTACCGCCATATAACGGTCATAACGCAACGTCATTATGTTTTCTTGTTTATGTACATAACGTTATTCGCTGAACAGAACCTGAACAGATCACAACGCTTCTTTGTTACTATTTTCCTCAAGTTTCATATACGATCTAGCCGACATTGGTGCCGTGACCAAAAGGATAATGAATCTACAAAAGTTGCACACAGAGAGAGGGGCATCGACGTTTCATCGAGAGATATTTGCAGAAAATCGAGCAAACGAAGGAGAATGATTCAATAGTGGAGTTCGACGCCATTCTCGCAGCTATCGAAGGGAAAGTGCAAATTCTAGAGACATTAAATGACAAGATCTTGTCGCAGACTGACGCGGATAGAACCGAGGAGGAGACGTTTCAAACCGATGAATATTTCATGGAACTGGAGATCGAGTTGTGCCGCCTACGAGCTTTCCGAGGTCAACATTCTGAGAGCATCTCAACCCACGGAGAGGACCAAGGAAATTCAGGGGCCAGCGAACAGCAACAGAACAACAACGGTTTGAATCCCAACACAGACACTATCCATCCCGGCAGAACTGTGAGTAGCTTTTCTTCTTCTAGTAACTGCAAATTCGGCTCAGTTCTACAGATTAGCAAAGATTTCGTTGCCAAGCTTCAGTGGTGATATTCTGCAATGGCAATGTCCCTTTTGGGACAGTTATGAGTCTACTATCCATTCTAATGCCAATCTCACAGATGTTCAGAAATTTACGTACCTGAAATCCCAGCTTGAAGGCACCGCCGCACATGTTGTTGAAGGGTTCGCTATGACAAATGCAAACTATGTCCGAGCAATAGACTTGTTGAAAGAAAGATTTGACAGACAGCAGAAAATTACGCACGCCGCTATGCAAGCCTTTGCCCGCACCGTCTAGTAAAGTGTCTAGTCTCAGAAACTTTTATGATAAAATGGAGACTTATATTCGCAGTTTAGAAGCTATGGGTTAATGTCAGGAGTCGTATGGTAATTTGCTTGTGCCTGTTGTGTTAGAGAAAATGCCAGGAGAAATCGCAAACAATTAGCCCGTGAAAATGGTGATAATGACTGGGCTTTAGCAGATTTACGCCGCGCGATTATCAGAGAAATCGGCATTATGGAGGCTGGTACCACACACACTGAGCCGGGATTCGACGATTACGCGATTACGGCGTCATTTCACACCACAGCGAAACCCGGGAAAAGAGCACAGCCAGGCCCGAGACCGTCAAACGGAGGAAAAGTTCCAAGAGCCGTGATAAAGTGTGCATTTTGCGACGGCGGACACAGATCAGGCGAATGCGCTGTTTACACAGACGCGGATTCTAGGCTGAAAGTGGTGAAAGAGAACCGCTTATGTTTCAACTGTTTGGCCAAACATCCAGTGGCAAAGTGCAGTTCCAGTAGCAGATGTCTAAAATGCAAGCGGAAACACCACACACCGATTTGCAGCAGCCAAGCAGGGAACCAATCTTCAAGTACTAGCAGTATTGAGACTACGACGTCAGAAACAGCCGTATTACATTCAAATACAAACCTGCCAGACAAGGAAGTTTTACTGAAAACTGCTATAGCAACCGTTACATCGGCTAGTCACGTGCACGCGGAAGCCAGTATCCTATTTGATGAGGGAGCGCAGAAGTCATTCATAACGGAGCATTTGGCAGCAGAATTGCAACTTACGAGAGAAACCACCGAGACCATATACCTGGCGTCATTTGGAAGCACAACTAGCAAGGTGCAGCAAGTAGACATTGCTACGGTGCACGTTATTGCAGAGAATCGCCAGATGATCCCAGTTCGAGTCCTGGTTGTGCCAACCATTTCAACGCCTATAAACAACAGAACACAGCATGTATCGGAGCTACCATATCTGCACGGACTTAGACTCGCCCATCCGAGAACCAGCGATTCGACGTTCCAAATATCTATGCTGATAGGTGCCGACTTTTACTGGGACATCGTCGAAGACCATGTAATTCGAGGCAACGGACCTACAGCTGTGAAGTCAAAGATAGCCTACCTATTATCAGGGCCATTGCATGCGCAGAACTCCGACGCTACTGAACATGTGTTCAACATAATGGCTTCACGACCACCGACAGACGTACTTGAAGGCTTTTGGACCCTAGAAAGCACGGGGATCTCACAAACATCTGATGATACGGACAAAACAGACTACTTCAACGAATACCAGCAGTCTTCTATAGTGTACCAGGACGGAAGTTACACCGCTAAGTTGCCATGGAAACGTGACCACGCGGAACTGCCTAGCAACTACGATGTCGCCACGAAACGAACCCGGAACTTGATCAGAAGACTGCAAGGAGAGCCACCTTTATTGGTGAAGTACGACGAGATCATTAATGAACAGGAACGCCGTGGGTTCATAGAGAAAGTCGACAGTGATACCCCAACAACAGGACGTCCACTACATTCCCCATCGTCCTGTGAAAAAGGACTCAACGACCACGCCCATTCGAATCGTTTACGATTGCAGCAGCCGGAAGTCGCCGAACTTGCCTAGTCTCAACGATTGTCTGGAATCTACACCTCCAGCATTGAATGACCTTACCAGTATACTAATGAGATTCCGTATCCATAGTTACGCTGCCACGACCGATATTGAGAAAGCTTTTTTGCACATCGGTCTTGATGAGAAAGACAGAGATGTTACCCGTTTCTTGTGGCCCAGTGACATCAACAACCCGGACAGTCCATTATCTACCTACCGTTTCAAGTCGGTGTTATTTGGAGCCACTTGCTCACCGTTCATTCTAAGTGCAACCCCCTTGAAACACTTAGACAACAACAAGCACGTGCCAGCAGCAGAGATCATCAAGAGAGACATATACGTTGACAATGTACTTTCAAGTTTCGAGAACGAGTCTGACCTACTCCAGTATTTCACAGAATCAAGAAGCTTGATGTCAAACGCGGGTATGAACCTTCGGGCATGGACTTCAAACAGTGAAGCATTGCGAACTCAAGCGGACCTCGACGGAGCCCTAGATAGTGACGTAAACATGAGGATCCTTGGACTGAGATGGGACGCAACCAAAGATGAGATGTCATTTGCGGAGAGAAATATTCCGATTCTTGAAGTTGTGACTAAAAGAACCATTCTCAGATATTCGTCACAGATTTATGATCCTCTCAGCCTTCTGAGCCCCCGTTACTGTCCGTGCTAAGATATTGCTTCAGGAACTGTGGACAGACAAGTATGACTGGGACACACCCTTGACCTGGAACCAGCTTGCATGGTCCCTCAATAAAGTTACAGAGACGAAGTTTGCCAGACAGTACTTACCTTCAACAAGCCATGGCAGCGAAACCAGCCTTCACGTATTCGTAGATGCAAGTGTCAAGTCTTATGGAGCAGCCGCATACTTGTGTGATCAAACCCAAGCCAGACTTGTCATGGCAAAGAACAGAGTAGCACCACTAAAGTCCTTAACCTTACCTCAGCTGGAACTGATGGCAGCCTTGGTTGGTGCACGACTTTCGTCACATATACTGGAGACCTTACCAACATTGAATGTGACGTTTTGGTCGGATAGCCAGATCGTACTCCACTGGCTAACAACAACGAAAGCCCTGAAACGTTTTGGTTTTGGTTGGGCTTTGACTAGCCGATTTAATATGCTTCCATTATCGATTTTATATTGAATACCGCTGGTTTCCCGCTCCCGCTTTGGTATTGCACAAGAACAAAATGCTGCTGGTTTCCCGCTTCCGCTTTGGTATTGCACAACCACACTCTAAAGCTTATCTATGTTAAATTTACAGGTATCTATCGCCCCAAGGGGCACAAGCATGCAAAGGTTTAAGAGTGGTGCCACTACATACCACAGACACGCAAACACCCACACACATTGTAGTCTAGTCATTTTAGCCCAAAAAATCTCATAACCTAAAACAAATTCCTTCACAAAAGATATTTATATTTTTTATACCACGGAGGTATCCTAAGTTACAGAAAAAAAGTCCTCAAAAAAAAATCGCAGGCGAAAAGTGATTTTTGAGGCAAAATATTGAAAAAATGAACAAAAATCAACAAAAACAGGAATAAATTCATAAAAATTACATTTGAATTCAAAACAATACTCTAAATAGCTAAAAATATTCAAAATAGTGCTAAACACCTATGAAAAATTTTTGAACAAAGTCTATGTATACCAAATAGTCATTTTTGGGGTAGAAAAGCGAAAATTTTGACAAAATCCGAGGAAAACAGGAATAATTTTTTAAAAATTTACTGGTCATAATTCCTTGAAATGTTTTGATGTAAATTATTACATATGATTCTCAGGTAGCTGCAAGAAAAAAAGGTAATTTTTATTTCAATTAAAATATAGTCTTTTGAGAGGGAGAAAAAGTCGTTATTTGAACTAAAAGTAAGCTGAAATTAATTGAAATAGGCTTCTTCAGCAAAATACTGGCCCTATTTGGCAAGGTCCTGTTACTGTTGCCAATGGAACCCTATTGAAAAGTAATTTAACATCTTTCCAATTGACAGCAGGTCATTTGAGACTTGTTTATAGCATCTGATCTCATAAAATCTTGTATTAGGTAAGAAGGGGTCATTAAAATGGGTTAAAATAGCCTTCTTCGTTACACTACTGGGTATATTTGGTAAAGTCGTGTTACTTTTTGGCAATGGGACCCTATTGAAAACAATTTTATATCTTCCTAGTTAGAAAAGAACACCACTGGAGACTTGTTGGTTTTGTCTGGTCTCATAAAATCTTGTTCAAGAGAGAAAGGGGTCATTCTAAAAGGGTTGAGATACGCTACTTCAGCTAGATACTGAGCATCTGTAGTATAAATGTGTTACACCTGACAATGGCATTTTGTTTTAAAAGTCATTTTACATCTTTTCGGTTAAAGGACAGGTTATTTGAGACTTGTTGGTAGTGTCTGGTCTCATAACAATCTTGTTTAAGATGAAAAGGGGTCGTTCAGAATGTGTTGAAATAGGCATTTTCAGCCAAATACTGGGCATATTTGGTATTAATAAAATACAAAACGGCAACAGAACCCAAATGAAAAATGATACCATATCTTACTGGTTAATGGACAGGTTTTTGAGACTTGTTGGTAGTATTTTGTCTCATGAAAAAAAATTATTATTGAGGAAAAGGGTTGTTCAAAATTGGTTGAAATAGTCATCTCCAGCCAAATACTGGGCGTATTTGGAACACTGAAATTCAACTGGCAAAGGTACCTTATTTTTAAGTGATTTTGTTATCTCTGTGGATAAAGGACAGGTCATTTGTGACTTATTTGCAGTGTCTGGTATAATAAAAGTCTGGTTTAAGGGGAGGAGGGGCTGTTCAGAATGGGTTGTATTAGGCTTCATTATCCCCAAACCGGGATTTTATGTAGAAGATGTCATAAAAGTGACAACGAAACCCTATCAAAAATGAATTTTATCCATATCTTGTTGTAAGGCATGTCATTTTTTTTGTTGGTAGTGTCTGGTTGTATGAAACACTGGTTTAAGGGCAAAGGGGGTCATTCAAAATGTATTAGAATCAGCATCTGCAATCGAATGCTGGGCATATATGAAATAAATGTCATACAAGTGTCAATGAAACCCTAGTGAAACGTGGTTTTGATACCTATATTGTTGAAGGCCAGGTTCTTTGTGACGTTTTAGTTGTGTTTTGCATAAAGAAACTCTTGTTAAAGGCGAAAGGGGTTATTCAAAATGTGTAAAAATAGGCATCCCCATCGAAATATTAGGTGCATTTCATTTAGATGAATTAAAGTTGGCAATGGAATCCTACTGAAAATAATAGTGATAACTATTTCGTTCAAGGGCAGTTTGTCTGAGATTTGTAGGTTGTGTCTAGTGTCATAAGAGTCTTGTTTAAGAGAAAATGGGGTGATTAGGTTTGAACTGAAATAGGCTTCTTCATCCAACAAGAGCTGTCAGCAGACAGCATAGCTCGCCTGGATCTAAGGCCTAAATGCCCCTTTGGCCTATCGGGGGAGGCAGGGGGCATTAAGGTCATAATTGTCATAGGGGAGGGGGTGCTGCTGAATAAAACTTTGGACCCATATCTATCATCAAACCCAACATGAACCAAATCCATCAAATGGTTTTGAAATTAAAGCTTTTAAAAAGCTTTGACATAAAACTCTAGCACAAAATTTGTCTGTGACCTTGAACTTTTGGCCATAGTCATAGGTGGGGGTATCTTTCTGTGAAGTTATATTAAAATCCATTGATAAATGTAGGCGCTAGAGCAATGATAAAATTTTTCTCAAAATAGCCACAATGACCTTGACCTTGAGCCCAACACCCTGAAAGTCGAACTTATTCTAGATATTGTCATACACAACATCTGTATAAAGTTATATTAAAATCCATTGATAAATATAGGCACTAGAGCGATGACAAAAGGTGAACATATGTACGTACCTACATACGTACTTACGTAACCCCCCCCCCCCTATATTCCCTCGCCACTTCGTGGTGCGAGAGGATAATAAATTCTGGACCTCTATCTGTCATCATGCAAAATATGAACCAAATCCATCATTTGGTTTGGAAAATACGAGCTCTTTAAAATCTTTAACGTAATACTTTATTTGTAAAATTTCAAAGTCTGTGAACTTGACCTTAAGATCATGGGCATGGGTTGGGGTATTGCTGAAAGAAACTTTGGATCTATATCTATCATCATACCAAATATGAACCAAATCCATCATATGGTTTGGAAAATATGAGCTCTTAAAAAACTTTAACGTAAATGTGGGCGCCGACGCCGACACCGGGGGTAGTGCAATAGCTCTTCCTGGACTTCGTCCAGGCGAGCTAAAAACTGATCATATTTGGCATAGATGTCATACAACTGGCAATTGAACCCTAATGAAAATTGATTTTGATAGATATCTGGTTCAAGGAAAAGTCATTTGAGACTTATTGGGTGTGTTCCAATGCTAGTTGTTAGACCCTTGTTAAATATGACCAGTATTTGGCTGAAGATATCTGTTTCAACCCATTTTAAATGACCTCTTTTGTGCTAAATAAAAGTTTTCTGAGACCGTTCACTATCAACAAGTTTCAAATGACCTGTGATTAAAAAAGACAGATATAAAAGTTTTTCGATAGGGTTAAATTGCCAGTTGTATTACATCTATACCGAATTATGTCCAGTATCTGGCTGAAGAGACCTATTTCAACACATTTGAATAACCTTTTTCCCCCTTAAACAATTTTTTATGAGCTCAGACACCACCTACAAGTCTCAAATAACCTGCCCTTCAACAAAATAGGTATCAATATCACTTTAATTATGGTTTCATTGCCAGTTCTAAGATATCTATACTAAATACGTCCAACAGTTGCCTGAAAATGCTTATTTTTATAATTAGCAGATTTTGAATGACACTTTATCCCTTTAAACAGGAGTTCCTTACGACCATATAATACCAACAAGTCTCAAATAACATTCAACATAGGTTTCAAACTTACTAATAATTGAAAATAGTTTGATATCTACACCAACTATGCCAAGTATTTGGATGGAGAAGACTATTTTAACCCTGTTTTAACGACCCCTTTTCCCGTTCAGCGAGATCTTTTTATGGCATCATACCATGCCGGTAAGTCTCAAACGACTTACTCTTTAACCAGATAGGTTTCAATATCACTTTCAACTGGGTTCATTGCCATTTGTAATTTATCATCACAAAATATGTCCAGTATTTGGCTGCAGATGCATATGTCAACAAATTTGAACGGCCCCTTTTCCTCTAAATTACGCCTATTATGGGATCGGACATTATCAGCAAGTCTTAAATAACCTGTCCATTAAGCATTTAGATATGGTATCATTTTTCTATTGGGTTCTGTTGCTATCTTGTATTTTATCAATACTAAATATGCCCAGTATTTGGCTGAAAATGCCTATTTCAACCCATTCTGAACGACCCTTTTTCATCTTAAACAAGACTGTTATGAGATCAGACACTAGCAGCAGGTCTCAGATGACCTGTTTTTAACCAGAAAGATGCAAAATGACTTTTAAAAAAAGATTCCATTGTCAGGTGTAATACATATATACAACAAACGCTCAGTATCTAGCTGAAGATGCATATCTCAACCCTTTTAGAATGGCCCCTTTCTCACTTAAACAAGGTTTCATGAGACCAGACAAAACCAATTAGTCGTCAGTGGTGTCCTTTTCTAACTAGGAAGATATAAAATTGTTTTTATAGGGTCCCATTGCCAAAAGTAACATTTTACCAAATATACCCAGCAATGCAACAAAGAAGGCTATTTTAAAACATTTTTAACGACCCCTTCTTCCCTAATACAAGATTTTATGAGATCAGATGGTATAAACAAGTCTCAAATGACCTGCTGTCAATTGGAAAGATGTTAAATTACTTTTCAATAGGGTTCCATTGGCAACAGTAACAGGACCTTGCCAAATAGGGCCAGTATCTTGCTGAAGAAGCCTATTTCAATTAGTTTTAGCTTCTTTTTAGGTCAAATAACGAGTTTTTTTCTCCCTCTCAAAAGACTATTTTTTATTGAAATAAAAATTTTCTTTTTTTCTTGCAGCTACCTTAGAATCATATGTAACAATTTACATCAAAACATTTCAAAGAATCATGACCAGTAAATTTTTTAAAAAAATATTCCCGTTTTCCCCGGATTTTGTCAAAATTTTCACTTTTTTACCCCAAAAATGTGTATTTTGTATACACAGACTTTGTTCAAAATTTTTTCATAGGTGTTTAACACTATTATGAATATTTTTAGCTATTTAGATTATTGTTTTGAATTCAAATGTAATTTTTATGAATTTATTCCTGTTTTTGTTGATTTTTGTTCAATTTTTTTTCAATATTTTGCCTAAAAAATCACATTTTGCCTGTAAATTTTTTTTGAGGACTTTTTTTCTGTAATTAAGTACATTACACACTTTATAAAAATGCCCATAACTTTTGTGAAGGAATTTGTTTTACCTCTAACCCTATTTAGCCTAGACTATTGCCGGCACTTTTAGTAAACCTCTAACGACTTTCGCCTCAACCACAGTTAGGCGCTGAAGGCAGGGGTGACCGAGCATTATAAGTGTGAGAGGTCCTGGTCAAGAAAAAGCCCCCCAGATAAAATTTAAAAAACAAAAAAATTGATCAGGACCTCGGGGGGCTTTTGCTGAATTTTTTGTGCGTGAGATCGAATCCCGGCGACGGGCTTCTTTTTTTTTTAATGCTTCCACTTAATAAACTCGTCTGCTGCTCAAAGGCGGGTTGGACCAGCCTGCGCTCTTTTTTTTTTAAGCTCGCGAATAAGAAATATTTATCGAGAGGTGCCACTGTTTCCAGCAGCTTAGAGCTCTTCCAAGAGCTTGGTACGGGCCGTTAGCATCGCCTTGTCTCTCATGAGGCGTAGGAGCTGGTTTTTTTCGGTCTCGGACAGACCGCCCTTTTTCTGACGCCCACGGCGAATCTCAGCCTTCATTTGGTCGTACTTGTCGACCTCAGAGAGAATCAGGCGAAACTCCTCCTAGGAGATCTTATCGTCGGTCAGCGCGGTCGAGATCCTGTCAACGATTGAGTTTAGCTTTGAGACGGCCAGGACCCGGATTTGGTCATGTTTCCTAGCTTTGGCTTCAAGCCTCCGACAAATGAATCTCCCGTTAGCTCCGAGCAACCCACAGGCAATCGCCCCAGCTTGAAGGCCCACGGCGACTGGCGCCACAATTATCGTCGTCAACAGCCCGACACCTGTAGCAGCCATGGCTGCGCCGGCTACCGAAAGCCCGGTGTCGAGTCCGTCTACAACATTAGCCCCCCGCCGGTATTTCTTTTACAGCGAGGCTCTGAAGTCCTGCTCTTTCTCTAGGCGGGATCTGACCTCAGCCACATGTTGAAGTCGGTGATTGTCTCCGGTCGTCTCAAGTGGTGGGTAAAGTCCCATCGTGCTTAACTATCACCGCCGTCTGAGAGATTCAAATGACCGAGCATCACGGAGCTTTGATCTGAGATCGACGGCCGTAAACCGCAGCCTTTTAAGCTCGACTGCTGGACCAACGTGGATCTTACTGATGTCCAACAAACGGTAATCCGCCTGGAACCCCATCCCCGCAAGTGTGAAACGCACTTGAGGAGGCTCCTGTACTCTGATATAGGTCCCCACCTCTTTATTCGCGTGCGCTTGGGTCCACTTGAGCGTGAACCTGGGTAAGACATCAACAAAGTAGTCGGGCCGATCTCCCAGGACAAGCTCGAGAAGGATCGTGGAAGTAGGCAATCCCATGCCGATGATCCCAGAAACCATTTTGAGAACACCCGGCCGCCTATTGCTCGTCTTCAGGGTATAGCGCTCGGAAACGACCACGTTCTTGGTCCCGGGGACGTAGGAACACAGCCGGGTACCGGCATTTATCACCTTCCGAATCTTGTGCTGCTGGCCCGTCACCACGTAAGGAGCCGAGACCTTCACGTCGACGAGCCACCCCGTTTCTTGAACGAGGTCCGCAAAGGCGACCCGCCTGCTCCCAGTAAACGACAGCGTGTGAAGCCGCCTGGGGCGGCATACGAAAATCTACATCGCTCAGCTCGGAGAGCTTCTACGCCCCACCTCCCTCTTGGGTGATGACCTTCTTCATTTTGTACACCCCGTCGGACAGCTGGAGGCCATACAGCTGTCCCTCTTCCCCATCCTTCTCGAATCCTTCGGTATCCCCGAGATCCGCTACACCTAGCCCTGGGCATCTCCTGGCGCTCCCTGGGCCGCCCGCGTCAGCCATTATTTCTTATGTGCAATGTCGCGCTCACGTGGTCGAAGTATAGCCTTCTGCCACTCGTGTCTAATATTGCGAGCGTTAGCTGAGAAACAGTCCCCGACGCCAGCCGTTTGTACTGCAAGCCAGGGAATGTCTCTGTCCGACCACCCCCGCATCTTTCGTTCTCGACGGGAACGGATCTAAGCAGAGTAGAGGGGGCACCGTTATGGAGGTTCTCCGTGGTGCTTATCTCTGCGAGGTGAACGCAGATCTCCCTGTAGACAGTAAGCCGGTGTGGCTCGTCTGCGGTGTATGTCTTGCCGGGCTCGAATGTGTCTCGAGAGAACCCAAGGAGGACGGCTAGCCGGCGATTTAAGACCAGACGTTTCTTCGCAGACAGCTGCAAGCGACCGATAGGGGCATGCAAACGGAGTTTAGCACCAAAAGGCCGGAACGCCTCTTCGTCCAGCCCGCAAACGTTATAGTATGCGCGCACGGACCTTGTTATTCTCCAACTCGGCGCCGATGTTCAGCCACTGGTGATAATACGTGAGCTCACAGAGAGCGACCTCCAGCCCCCAACACGCAGATAGGTTCTTGGCAAGATACACCGGTTCACCATTTTCAATTCCGGTGAGTGTCACATAGTGAACCAAAGCATGGATAAAGAGGCATTTACGTTTAATAGCTCGGCGAAGTATAGGGCGGGCGGCCATTTCAAAGAGAAAGCAGCTGTTTATCTGGCCAGCCAACAAATAATGGTTGATGGCAAGGGAAGTCACTTCCTTGCCAAATTCCCAGACGTCTTCGCCGATTATCAAAACCCTCCGCTTACCGGGTACATCACTATGGCAAACAAGGCGTGGGACAACTGGCAACACGCTCCGATGACCTGGTGGCAGTGCCAACTGAAGTTCGTGGTTTGGTGCGCGACTGCTGGCTGCGGGGTCTCTGCTGATGACCATCTCCAAGCTAAAGACCCCCTCCTTGGGAGCCTGTATAGGTTTCATGCTTACTTTACGACCCGGCGTCTGCTGGTGGAACTAAAAGCCGCCCTCCCTGGGGACAAGTCCTATTCTTGGTACGAGAACACGTTTGATGCCGGGTCTTACAAGCGGCTTAGCGACGAGTTCGGCGTTTCGCCTGATACCGATTGGAGGCAGAAGCTGGACCACGGGTGTCAAGGCCTCGGTTCTTGGAGCACGTACATGGAGCCGTCGGGCGCCTACCGGCATGCGCACTACTCTGATGGCCCCTTCTTCCATCCGATGGACGCCATCCACCATAACCGGGATAGATCAGGGGCGTGGACGATGTTCATCCTCGATAAATCAGAAGGCTTCACTAAAGCGGACGTTGAGCGCCTCAACGACAGTATACGGACGTTTGTGTGGGCTATCCTGGGAGCGCAGGCCCAGACGCGCTCGAACATTCTCAAGGCCGGGACGGGGTTCGACGCTCAAAAGCAGTTCCTAGCCAACGTCGAAGACGCCATCGCCTCGCCCGTCGATATCCCCAGCAGCATCGCTCGCTATCAAAAGACGCTGCAATACGCCTCCACACCGCTCGATTACGTCTTCGGGTTGGGGCTCTACCTCGCCCCGAGCGATATGGCCCTCCACCCGGCCAATGTCTAGGGCTACAACAACGAAATCGTGATCGCTTGATCTGAAGCGGCCACAACCCGGGGATCAACGAGTCGGAGCAGATAAGCGGGACAGGCGATAAGTCCTTCGAAGGAAAAATCGCAGCACCAGCCGGGACTGATCACAAGGGGCCACCGAGTGGCAGACCCGCAGGGTCACCTACGCCAGCCGCAGGGTCAGCAACAGCGGCTGGCGTAGGTGACCCTGCGGGTCAGCAACAACACGCGTCTGGTCGCGCGGCCGCGACGAGCCACGAAGAAGAAAAAACGGCTCTCATAGCCGCAGGGGTCGGGGTCGGCCTAGTGGCGCTTTGGCTGTCGTCGAGATAGCCAGTCCCTTGCGGCCACGAGAAGAAGGGTCCCCGCACCGATGGCCAAGGCCCATAAATTCTCTGCGAGCCATGAAGCGGCTTTCCCCAACGTGCTCAAGAGCCAGGAGACGATGGACCCGATGATTCCCGGCAGGGCCGCAGCGGCCTTGCCGGCCAAATTGGCCAGGGCACGACCAAGGGCCTGTAGGTGCTTTTTACCCACTCCTTGACCCCGCCCTTGTCGGGTGGCCTGGGAGTCGGCGACGGCACTGGCACACTTCTCCCATCGGTGAGCGCAAGCACGAGTGTCGAGATCGCCATGCCGATTGCTGTAAGAATGCTCACGATGGTAATGCCTTGTTCACGGAAGAGTGTGCGAATGCGCTCAGCCAGCGTAGTGTCTTCATGGAGGAGCCGCCTGATGGTCTCACGAATTCGGTTAATTTGGGACTGAGAGCTGCTTTGTTCGTGGAGAGGGCTTCGAGCCTCGCTTGTCTTTCGTTCGAGGTCGGAGAGCTCGCCCGGAAGCTTTTTCATTCGATCTCGAATATCTTGTTGAATTTCGGTGTCGTCCGTTTCGGTCAGTTTCCGACGCTCCCTGGCCAAATGCTTCTCGATTTCGGATCTTCGGTCGTCGGTGGCACTTAGCTTTGCCAGGTTGTTAGCGAGCTTATCTCTCATTCTCGTCGTGGCCTCCCTAACCCCAGCCCGATCTCTTGTGGTCTTGGCGACCCAGGCCACGTCAATTTGCGGATCATTAATGGTCTTCAATGCGGTTTCGACATCTGTTGTTTGAATGACGTCGTTGGTCGCGCCGGAGAGGTCCTTCAGCTCGATGGATTCAACGTCTTTCGGAAGGGCCTCCTCCGCACTCAGGAGGGCCCCCCACGGCCTCTTGGCCGAGCCCCCACGATACCCCCGATCTATAATCAGTGAGCCCAAGCGATCTCCGCAGTGCATAGGTGCCACCAGCTCCGTATCTTTTGGCCAGCGTGTCTAGAGCCAGAAACCGGAATCCTCCCCTCGTCGCAGCAACGGAGATCTTCTTGTCTTCAGGTGTCCAGTAAAGTGTCTTACCGTCGAGGTCGATCCCGAACTGGCTATAGTCGATCCTGCCTTCGGGGCGCAGCCCATAGGTGTGGCACTTCATTGAAGAAACTGTCGACCAGGCACTTCTTCTGGGCCTCGAGTTCTGCCTGTCTCAACTCGCCGGCCAAGTTTTGCAAATTGTCCCCGGACGCGTTCAGCTGCTGCCGAACGTCCAGCGGTGGCTCCATAGGGGGATCGGGGAGATCGAAACTATAATCATCGTCTACTCCAGGCCCGTCAAGGTCGAACGCGGGGTTCTCCAAAGTGACGTCATTCATGGCGGCGTTGACAGTGGATGCTCATTTGAAGGTTGTTGCGTAGGTTCAAATACACCATGGCTTCTTCGAGCAAATTCAGACGCAAACTTAATCCTTACCGGTGCCTCCGCGAGCCCCTGGGGGTCAAAGGTGTGCGGCAGTCCGTCGTGACAACCAATAACCCAAGCACGATTGATCAGAACCAACAGCTGCTGGTTCCCGAACCTCGGCGCGCACGACGTGATCGTTCCAGGGACTGCCCGCCTGGCCTTCAGAATCACGCTGGATAGTGAAGATGCAAACAGGACAGTAGTTCAGAACCTGGGCCGCGCCATTGTGAAAAAGACTGTAATCAAAATCTCCGGCAATGAGGCGATGTCCATCGACGACAGTGATGTCTTCAACTGTTACGGCGATCTTTGGAAGACAGCCTCGGAGAGGAAAAATGACCAGTACCAAGGCATCGATACGTCTGGTAAGCGAAACACAACGTGAATTCGCATGGATGCCGGGAATAAGGATGAGGCAGTTGCGGCCGACAAGGCCATCGCCGATTCCTTCGGCAACCGCTTCTACGTCGCCCTGGACTTCGAGCAGCTCGAGAGCCACATGCCGTTCTATCAAAGCGCGCTTGGAATCCGGCTGGAGTACGAACTGACCTTCAACGACTACAGCCGCGTGATCCGGGCCACAGGCGGTGCCGACGCCTCATATGACATTGAGAACATCAGTTTGGAGTGCGAAATTGTCACTCAGCCGGAGCTGGCTCCTATAATCGCCAATCAGTACAACGGCCGCCTTGCGATCCTCTATGACCTGAGGCACCGAAAAATAAGCAAAGACAAAAGCGATACCCTCTGGAATATCAATCTCAACGTGCCCGCCCGCAGCATGAAGGGCATCCTGATGCTCTTCGAGGATGTTGCCACGCAACAACCCTTTGCTCGCAACACCGAGGCCTTCTACAACCCCAAAATAACCAAAGTGGAGGTCACTATCGAGGGGATCCCCAACCAGCTCTTTAGCCAGGGGATGAGGGCCTACCAGATGTGGGACGAGGCGAGGAAGTTATTTGCAGCATCACTCGGCAGAAAGCGTCACCCCGATGTGTCAGTTGTCGCGAAAGACCTGGCCCTGGCAGACGTCTCTCTGGGAGAATTTCTGACAAGCAAGTTTGCTCTGTGGCTTGACCTCAGGACAACCGATGATGACCGGCTTCATGGTAGTGGCCGCCGCATAGAGAATGCCAGCGAAGGGGTCACCATCCAGTTGACTAAGACAGCAGAAGCGGCCGGCGCTTTGAACATCTATCTCTACATCCTCATGGACGCCCAGCTAAACCTCGAAGATGGTCGGTTCGTCTCAGCTGTCTATTAACCTGCTGCCCACGAGCGCCCATTCGGCAATAGTCTGTGGGCAGACAGGGTGTGGAAAAACGGCCTTCATCCTGGATCTACTCGAAGGCCCCTACCGGGGTTTCTTTCGACATATCGTGATCCTGTGCCCCACCATAGAGCAAAACAAGACCTACAAGCAGTGCCCCTGGCTCTGGACGGACCCTGAGGTCTACGTTCTAGACCCGGGTGAGCGCCTTCATGGTTACCTGCGGGCCTTCTACCTGGTGTTCAAGGGGGAGTCCACCCTTTTTATAATTGACGACTGCTCTGCCACGAACGCTCTGACACAGAAAAAAGACATGCTCTCAGAGCTCGTTTTCTCGGGCCGCCACGCCGACCAGAGCGTCTGGGTCCTCACTCAGAAGTACAATGCAGTCCTCAAGGACCTCCGTGAGCAAACGCGCTGGGTCTGTTTGTTCCACTGCAAGGACAAGGACTCGTTCGACGAAGCATGCCGCGAAAACGACGTGATACCGACAAGGGAACAGCGGGCGTTGGTTCGGCAGCGGCTGGCAGAGAGAAAACACGCTAAGCTCCTGTTGAAGACTGACCAGCCGGCTGCTTATATGGTGCTCACATGTATGAAGTAACAGAAGGACTGCTGATCGCTGTGCTCGGCGCGCATGTAGTAGTGCTGTTTTTCATTGCCTGGCAAATCCTCCACTTCGGCCAGTTTATTAGCAGGGTCCGCCGGCTTGTAACGGCAATTGCAGGAATGGACTGTGACGAACTGATTGATGAGCTGATGTCAGTTGGCGCTGGCACTGGTCTAGCCGAGGAGGCTCCTACGGCAGCCGCCTTGGCGGGAGGAACGGCGGCGACGCCAGACGCGCCGGAGGGGCAGGAGGAAGAACGGGTGCAAAAACACCGTGAAGGGCTCGCGGCCATCGCGGCGGGGGGCCAAGCCGGGCAGTATGGACTGGTGGTTCGTGGGAAAGCATTCACCGCTGATCTGATTGACGCTCTGGACAATAGCGAAATCGAGAAGATTACGCCCGCTACGAAGCAAGGCTTGGGGCGGCGATGACGCTGGGGTCTGCGGCGCTCCAGCTTTATGCGGGGATCGCGGCCATGTTTCTCCCGATCCGGGCCGAAAACCAGCCAGGGCTTATCGCCGACCTCGAGGGCGACCCGTGTGTTGGACACGCGCTTAGCACCGCTACGTGCGAACTATATCACCACTACGGTGTGTTCTTGGCGCCGTTCACTGCCGCGCTGACCACCCTCAAGCATGCCCGATTTAGACACTGCTGCCCTGTTAGAGTACACGATGGCGGAGATGAAGCAGCAAAACCAAGAGACGGCGGAGGAGCCAGCACAGAGTCCTCCAGTGGAAAGAGTTACGGAGAAAGTTAAGGATCCAAAAAAAGTGGCAGCCGGGCGTGCCGGCGCTGCCGCCCGAAAGGCAAAGCAAGAAGAACGACTTCTCGAGCAGCTTCGAGCAGCTAAGGAATCAATTTGTCCACTTGCGGGCGACGGCACGTCTGCCAATATTCCTCCAAAGGAAGCGGAAGCGGTTTCCGCGGATAAACGGCCGGAACGCCGTGAAGGACAAACTAACTGGACCCCGTGGGTCGTTGGGGCTTGTCTTGCGGGCGGGGCGCTCGTGTTTCTCCGAAACGCGCAAACGAGAAGTCCCGCGTCGGTGGCGGCAGGCCCCGTTGACTCCGCGCCCAAGCAGCCTGTGGATAAGCCCCCTCGGCCAGACCGGCAATTAAAGACTGGCCCCGATCCGTTCTATATGGAATAGTGCCGCCGCTATGACAACTCCAGCAACCGACGGGAAGATGATCGTGAACACGTTCTACCACAGCGCGGTCGTCTCTGGCTTGGCCATGGGATACGCCCGGCTCGGCAAGGCGGTAATGGGGGAAGCACACCCAAGCTTGACCCAACGCCCCGCGACGCCGGCATGCTGATACTAGACGTTGCTCTCGCCATGGCAACGAAGGACGTGCTAATTAAACAGGGGATCATTCCAGCAGATATCGTGAAGTAACATGGCGAGCGTTGCAATGCTCGTTGGGGGCGCCCTGGCGTTCTCCGGATCGAACTCCTTATTCACCATTTTAAGAAGCTCCGGAGTCGACGAAGAGCGCGAGCGTCACGACAAAGCTGTCGAACAGCTGCAGGCTGCGCAGGCGACGGGGTCCCGGAAGCGAACCGAGCGCCTGGACTATCAACGGGGAGCTTCGCCGGCAAGGCCATGCCGTACAAACCTTTCGAAACGTCGACGCGGCAATGCAGGAATATGCCCAGGTCACCGGGCACAACCTCGACCTCCTGGGGCCCGAGCCCCAGCTCGCCGACTTTTATCACCCGAGCGGCGGCCAAAAAGACCGCGAGATCGCCTTTGTCGTCCTGGGGGTGGCCGCGACCGGCTTTGTGGTCTACAAACTCGCTAAGAAGTGAGGCGCGTTTTAATTTAAAGCCTGTTTTCTGCGACCTTATATCATGGGTCTTCCCGAAGAGCTTTACTGCGCAATGCTTGAGGTCGGCCACTGCGCCCGCCGCCACAAAATCCCCGGCCCTCTGGCCCACACCATGATCGATATCGCGCAAAAGTCGCTCGAGCTCTGGCAACAAGAGGAACGGACGGCCATCATGTTCGCTCGCCTTGTGCTGTCACGGCCGATCAATCTGCGGGATGTCATTGCGAAACTTCCTGTGCCGGTCGCTGAAGCCTGTTGGAGACTGATCAATCTGCTTGAATATCTCGCAGATCTCGATGGGGCTAGATAGGAAGCTCTCTGCCCTATACTACAGCCCAAGGGGCTACTGGAAGGGGCTCACAGCCATCAAGAAGCTGGCGTCTGCAGCAAAGGTGACCGAGCAGCAGGCCAAGGACTGGCTCAAAAGGCAGGCCATCTGGCAGATCTATCTGCCTGCCTCATGGCGCGTACCGCGGCCGAAGTTTGACGTGGCGGTGCTCAACGAGGTCCACCAGGCGGATCTGCTCTTTCTGCCACACGACCGCGTAGGGCGGAAAACCTTCCACTACGCTCTCACGGTCGTTGATGTAGCCTCATGCTACAAAGAGGCTGAACCTCTGACTAGCAAGACCGCGGCGGCAGAGGTTGCCGATGCTCTGTCTCGGATCTACAGACGGGGGCCATTGAAGAGGCCGAAGCTCCTTCAGGTTGACCCTGGGCGCGAGTTCATGGGTGCGGTGAGCCAGCTGCTGGCAAATCACTCTGTCCAGGTCCGGCGCGGTCGGGTCGATATTCACAGGGACCAAGGCGTCGTGGAGCGCTGGAACAGGACCCTGGCTGAGCGCTTATTTGGGCACCAATACGCCCAAGAGATGCGCCTCCCTTCGGGTCAGAGGTCAACAGAGTGGGTGGCTGGGCTGCCTGGCGTCGTAGCAGCTCTGAATGGCGAAGTGACCAGGTTGACCGGCAAAAAGCCCTCTGATGCCATCAAGCTGCGCCGCAGCACACAAAAGCCCTCCTCCGTAGTTCCCGGCCGCCCTGTTGGTCTCAAGGAGCAAAAAGTCCCCTCGGGAGTTGGCGTCCGCTTCCTTTACCAGCCCGGCGAGCTGGAAGGTGGCCGTCGACGCGCTACAGACCCCGTGTGGTCTCTTGAGGTGTACGACTGGGGCGCTCGGTGACCAAGCCCGGTGAGCCTGTGGTCTACTACTTGGAGGATGGTCCTCAGCGGGGCTTCGTGCGTGAAGAGCTCCTCGTAGTGCCGCCCGACACCCAGCTTCCTCCGGATGGGGTTCTCAAGCGCTGAGCAGTTCATCGATTTACGCATCCATCGCAGCAGCGGCAGCCGGAAGGGCGTCTTTGTGCCGATAGGCCAGCGTGTCCACCCCATTTTCAGCTATCCAGCGCTTGGAGTCGAAGGGTGAGAGCGAGACCTTATTCAGGTGCTGCCCGTAGATGCGATGGCGGTCGGACCGCAGGACATCCATGCCATGGCGGAAGGTTTGCATTTGGAAGAGAGCCTCTTTATACTGCTCATGCCTGATGTGCTTCTTCACAACGTTTTTTCCCACCCAATTCGCCTTCTTGATGTTCCTCCCCCAGCCTCAAGGATTGAGTACATTTTGGGGCGCAGACCGATAAATTCGGCGATGGGGCGCCCTGCACACTCGTCTTTCATCTTCCCCAACACCTTCTTGTTTGCGGTGTTGTGTAGTGGGTGCTCCGGTGGGAAGTCCGAGGTGTCGTATAGCTTTGCGTGGGAGACCATGTCCCTGAAGACATCCTCGGTCCCGACCTCGAGGAGGAGGCTGTCGGTGTCGGTGTAGAGGAGCTGGCAACGATCCCCGTACTGTCCCCGGAGCTGGTTGTAGTAGAAGTCGTACATCAGGTGCTTGGAGAGATCCAGAATGCTCATCCCCACGAACACCGGGCGATTGAGCACTAGGCGGCTCTTGTGGACCTGGATAGCCACCAAGTCGTCGTCGAAGATATTGGCCCGAGCAAATGCTGGGCTGGCGATGAGGCGCCTGAGTTTGTCCTCCTCATGCGAACGCACCAGCTTCACATTAATCCGCTTCCGCAGGTTCTCCATGGTCTTCCCGAAGACAGAGTTGTTCATCAACTTGTAGAGGTCCTTCTCAAAGCCGCCGGCGGCCTTCTTCCGGAGCTCTGTATTCATCCGGATGTATGGCTCCATTCAAGGGCTTTGGTCGAACCGGAGGGCGCGATGGACCTTAGTCAGACGCATGCCCAGAGACATGTATAGCTGCAGATTTCGATAGTGAAGCACATAGCGGTCCTTGTTACGGAGGTTTGGAACCAGCTTCTCAACCTCTGTTGGCGCCGCCCCAACGCCGAGGAGGTTGTGCTGATAATCCGACATCCACTTCTTCTGAACCATCATGCGCTCCGTTGCCAACGGATATGCATTGTGCGCGTCGTGTAGGTCTTCGGGGTACTCCAGGTCCACCTCAAGTATGTAGCCCTCAGGGCTGTCAGCTTGTTGCTCTGCGATAGTTTTTGCCAGCTGCTGGCAGTCATCTTACAGCAATCGGCATGGCGATCTCGACACTCGTGCTTGCGCTCACCGATGGGAAAGCCGCCGGTGGGGAGATATTGACTCATTGCCCAACAATACAGATTGTTCGCATCAAGGTATAAGAATTGGCTACTAGGCTTCTCGGGGTCATAGCCCTCGACGAGAGGATTGTCGGCTTGGGCATGGTGCTTCGAGACCATTGAGATGCCTCCCCTTCTCAATGAACAGATGCTGGTCGTAGTCTGTAAGCAGCTCTAGCTCAACGCCTGTCTTCTTGAGCAGGGCGTCCCAGGAGAGGCCCGGGCTGTTGTACACACCCTTCCTCATTAGCAGTTCCCGCCTTTCTCTATTGGGCTCGTGTTGGGCTGATCTGGAAAGCCTCTGGCGGGTTCGCCGCAACCAGCTTCTCAAGGGAGGCGAGCAGGAATTGGGCACTGTCAATGAAGCGCAGTTGCCCGAGGGAGAAGGAGATATACTTCTCCGTGTTGTTGGGGATACAGCTTAGCCTGCCGTCCACCTTCGAGATGACCCGCATCAGCAGGTGAGAGTTGTAGCCCCGCAGGTTGTGAAACACCAAGGGGATGGTGGTGGTTTTGGGGTTTAGCCGTAGCTTGAGGTTGCAGGCGTTATGGGCTGCCCCTCGATATTTTCCTGTAATGTGGCAGTGGTCACGCACAGAGTTACCCTCGAGAGGTTTGTCACATACGTGGCACGTCTCAGCGGTGCGGAAGGCATGCCAGTCCTCTCGCGTCATCCTCGTGGCCTTAGGATCAGCTAGCACGCCCTTGATTTTGCGCTCTTCTTCCTGCAGTGATTCTAAGAAGTGCTCTGCTGCATTGGGTCCTCGATATTCGACTGGCGGCTCTGTCTGGCCGTCGCACCGAACGACGATGTAGCGATAACTACAAGCCTCATGGTGTTGTGTCCGTTGAGTATTGTTCTTCGTGGGGTCGAGCTCAGGTCCCTCGACTTTGGCGGTGAGAGCCTCAAAGTCGGCGTAGATGATGTAAGGGGCTGGCAGCTGCTTGTGGTGGTTCTGAAAGGCTAGTTTGTTTTTACCTTCTTCTGGCATCTCCACCCGTACAGCTGTCTGGCCGATCCCACGACACTCTGGCTTGTGAGCTTCTAGCAGATCCTCCCTTGTGTAGCCATGAAGACAGCGCTCACAGAAGTGCTTGCGGTCATTGCACTTGCTCTGGTCGTGGAGCAGGCGGTTGAGGTCCTTGATCCAGGTGTAGTGGAATTTACCTGCCTGCTCAATCAGCAGCAGGTTGATCCTTGGTGTCTCCTGCGGCTGCTTGCTGATGTGGTGAACAATCACCCCCTTATCCCACCCAAAGACGTTGATGGCCAGGTTGTTTTGTCGCTCAGTTCTTAGAATCTGAGAGACTGGTGTGGGAGCATTGATCCTTTCGAAGTTTAGGTCGTCTTTATCGTACCATGTGATCCTCTGTGGATTGTGGAGAGCTAGGTTGGCCCGAGCTGCACGGAGTGCCCAGCGCAGGCAGTGGTCATCCTTGTTTTTCAGATTTATGACTGCCTTCTTGTTCCGCACGGCCGCTGGTAGTTGGATGTAGGAGCCGCCTTTTTGTGGCTGATATCTGGCGATGTTCAGCCAAAGGGCTTCCACTCGATCGATGATCCACCCCGACCCTCTTTGTGTCCACTTCTCGAGCAGCTCCAGGAGGTGGGGGGAAGCTTGATTGAGGCCCCCCTCGATTTCACTCTTCTGCAGAATAGCCTCCCGCTTGTGGCGCAGCACAGGGTCTGTGTACTCCTCACTACCGTTTGGGTTCTCCTTCCGAAGCTGGACCTTGAGAGCCAGCTGAAATTTAACACCATTCAGAGCCTTGATCTCTTCCTCGAGTTTGTGATGGATTTGGGGTCGCACCCCCTCTAAGAAAGCCCTGGGGTCTGCACCATGGGGGTGCCCTTGAGGCACATCCATCTGCCATCCTCGCAGGAAGCTGCCGATTGCCCATGGGGTTTGGCGAAAGAGAAGCTTATCATCCTTCGGGGCAGTAAACAAGTCCAGGATCTCATCCTGGTACTCCCCCACGGATCTCAAGGATTTTTGACGAGGGATGGGATCAAATTCTTCCTCAATGGCCTTCCTTTTCCGGTCCTTCCATGTGGGAGACGGACGTGGGGGTCGATATTTCTCTGGATACGAGGGCTTTAACAAGCGCCCCTTGACAGAATCAGGGATGGGCTCATCGAGGATGTTTTGTACCACATCATGGAGAGTCGACTTCTCGTCTGGCATTTCTGCCAATAGCTGCTCAATGTTATCATCCATCGTAGAAGCCATGGTGCTGAATATGCCATACGCGAACATCTGTCTAATTGGAAATTCGACTGTTGTATAAGTAAAGCCGTGATACTAGCGCTTATTTGAGGCCAATGAAAGGCAAGGTTCGTTGCCTTTCCGCCATGCGGAGGAGTTCCCATATGCATGCGGAGTGGAGACGCTTTGCTCGAGCTTCTGCCTGAGCTAGAGCTTTTTGCGCTCGGTCAGAACCGCAAATTTTCGAACAGAGCCAAGACTCCGATTTTGTCCTTTGCCGCATCGTCGGCAGGGATGTGTCTCTGTTCCCGGCTTTTTTCGCAGTTGAGCCCGGTGGATACCGCATAAATAGTAAACACACCGCTTTCCGCATAGCCCCAGTGCTCCCCATGACCTGCCACTGGCACGTGTTGCATCCTATCATATCGACACTGGATGTGTATACATATACCCAGTGCGAACGTTTGTCTAATTTAAAGTTCGACTGGGATTCTAGCCTTTTTTGCATTCAGAGCCCCGGGCCGACGGGGCGGGCAGCCGTCCCCAGGGGCTCGGGCGGCGCACACACAAATTACCAATTATTTATGTAGGTGTGTACGTCTCGACGTATACAAGTACACACACATTTACCAATTATTTATGTAGGTGGGAGCCTCCGCAGTTGGTTTGGTGGCTTCTAGAGGGAAGTTGGAACGGGGGAGGGGGGGCTGGGGGCGTCCACGGTTGATGGGGCGGCTTCTAGAGAGAAGTGTTCCAGAACGCCTAGTCTCTATACTACTATTTTCAAAATTTATTAAAAATTCAATCAGGCTATCTACTTATCACTATTCATCAAATTTTAAGCCTCTAGATTCAATAGTTCTTGAGATATTTTGCTGACAAGATTTCATCCTTATTTTTTCAAAGGGCCATAACTCAGGAATGGGGCATAATCCTGATGAGAAAAAATACGTGACAGCTATATTTTTTCATGAGAAATCAATAACTGAAATTTCAAAACCCTAGCATGCACGTATCGAAAGTTATGCTATGCACCAAAAGGCTTAACGGACGGACGAACGGACGACCCAGAAGCAATATGCCCCTTCTTCTAAGCTGGGAGCATAATAACTTTATTTCATTTATTTCCCACGACGTTTCGCCTTACGGCATTATTAAGGACTTTGTGAACTAAGTATTAATATGACGTCGATGCTAAATATTTATACATATTTTTCTTCCACATCTTAACTCACCTGATGCGACGGCTCAGGATTAGCTATTGTGATCACTCCCCGTCCATCGTCCGTCCGCCTGTCCGTCCGTTCACACATTCGAACGACTTCTTCTCTGAAACACCTGGGCCAAATTTCTTCAAACTTCATCTGAAGCCTTCTTTTGAAGCAGGATTGAAACATCTTCTTCTCCTGAACCGAGAAAGTTTTGAGGCTGAGTCTTTGTATATAGCATTTAGGACTCAAGATCTACCAAGTTTGTTCATATGATGATCGTAGGTTGACCTTTGACCTTTTTATGGCAAGGTCAACTTTGCACCTCTACATTTGTATGGGGAAAGCATTGAAAAATCATTTTCTCAGAATGTATTAAAGACTAATGGCTGAAACTTACCATGTCTAATTTTGGTAGTAGAACGTTTCAATTACAACTGAAATTTTATCTCCCGATGGTTATTTGCCCTTGTCCCTATGCTATATACATCTATAAAGTTATGTAATCTTAAAGTGTCTTAAAATGTCCTTCTCTGAAACTGACTGACCAGTTTTCACCTGATTTCACATCGGGCCTTCTGTCGAAGGGGTGTTGACAATTTGTCCGTAGGATCTTGGCCGCCATGCCCATATCTGCCCTTGCCCCTAGGCTATATATGTGTATAAAATTGTGTAATCTTTAAACGTCCTCTTCTCTAGAACCAAGAAAGCTTTGATGCTGAATCTTGGTATGTAGCTTTGGGAACTCAAGGTCTACCAAAGTTGTTTAAATGATGATCCTAGGATGACTTTGACCTTTTCATAACAAGGTCAAATTTGCATTCCCAATACATTTAATGGGGAAAATGATGAAAAATCATTTTCTCAAAATGTATTTAAGACTAATGGCTAAAACTTACCATATATAATTACGAGAACGTTTTAGTTACAATCAAACTTTTGTCCCCTGGGGTTATTTGCCCTTGCCCTTGGGCTACATATATGTATAAAGTCATGTAATCTTTATACATCTTCTTCTCTGAAACCGCTGGACCAATTTTTGCCAGATTTCACATGGGGTCTTCTGTCAAAGGGGTATTGACAGTTTGTTTAAACCACACCACTGAACAAGATGGCCATCATACCCATATATGGTAAATACACTTCAAATCTTATTCTCCAGAACCGAGAACTTTGAGGCTGAATCTTAGTATACAGCATCGGGGACTCAAGGTCTACCAAGTTTGTTCAATGATGATCCTAGGAAGACCTTTGACTTTTTTATGGCAAGGTAATATTTGTGTCCCCATACATCTGTATGGGGAAAAATGTTGAAAAATCATTTTCTCAAAATATATTAAAGAATAATGACTGCAACTTACAATGTATGATTAAAGTAGCAAAACTTTTCAGTTACAATCAAAATTTTATCACCTGGGGATAGTTGCCATTCCCCTGGGCTATATACATCTATAAAATTATGTAATCTTAAAATGTCTTCTTCTCTGAAATTTTTTGACCAATTTTCACCAGATTTCACTTGGGGCCTTCTCTTGAAGGGGTGTTGACATTTTGTTCAAATGATCTTGGCCGCCATGCCCATATCTGGCAAAAATACTTAAAACTATTCGTCTTTTCTACGCTCCATTACGAGCTTACTATTCAACACCATAGAAACAACCTCTTACACACCTGTGTGTGCGATACTTATGCACCTACGTATGTGGTACTTATACTTACAGTATAAAATATCACTTTCGTTCTTCTCTAATAAAGAGACAAAACAAAATAATTTGTTTGGCGATAGCAGAGCACTGTGGCTAGCGATAGCAGAGCACTGTGGCCAGAGCTTTTATTTTATATTATTATTATTATTATTATTATTTTTAATCAACAGTTACCTTGAAGAGACAGGGCAGATGAAAAACTGATTTCGATGGCAGATTGCAATATCAATTTGTTAAACTAGAAAATGATTCAATGACAATGAATTGCTTGCAGCCTAACTTAATTATGAAATAAGTAATTTCGGAACTTGACAAAACTGACAACGTGTTGTCTCAAGAAGTGCTCGCTAGAAACTGACGATATGTCTTGCCACCTGGACAATCTCATTTCAATATTCAATCTTATTGGTCATCTGTAAACGGTTCATTTCACAATAGCCGAAACAGCTTATACCGGTTTTACGCTCTACAAAGACATTACTTTTCCGCTAAACTTCGTAACGCGGAAAAGTGTTAAGTCTTTTCTACGCTCCATTACGAGCTTACTATTCAACACCATAGAAACAACCTCTTACACACCTGTGTGTGCGATACTTATGCACCTACGTATGTGGTACTTATACTTACAGTATAAAATATCACTTTCGTTCTTCTCTAATAAAGAGACAAAACAAAATAATTTGTTTGGCGATAGCAGAGCACTGTAGCTAGAAACTATTCAAAGTTAGAGATGCAGACAAAAGATTACGAATCTGCGTATGATATATATGTTATATCTATAAACCTAAACTCTGAGACACCTTTAAACGTTTTGATGGACTGTCGTCAATGTAGCTATCTTTAGCGAAATCAGTCTTCCACCTGCCATGTCTCTTCAAACATCTTTCACTGACTTTATAAATTTTATTACTTGCAGCGGTAGAGGCACCACCGGACCTCAGCGAATGCAGACCAACTTTCAAATTGGGATCAACAATCTTGAACATTGATACTACACATTCTTTAGATCTAGTATAGCTTAGTTTTTTATCTTTCGATATCAGCTTAGACCCTGATTTTGATTTGTTTACTGCTTTAAACAACAAAGAATCCGAGCGAATGTTTAAATTTGCTAAATTTATGTAACGTTTTAACATGTCAACTGGACAGGCAGAAGTACTGCCTTTGCTTATTAGGATGTTACAACCGTGTCTGTATTGGTCGGTCTTGCTCTTTGGTATGCTAATATCAACATAATTGTCACAAAATGTCAAATCCTTGCAGCGTATGCTGCTAAGCTCATCGAATCTTAAAAACCCAGCATACGCTAAAGTTATCATGCAAAGGTTCCTAACAGTGCACAAGTCCTGAGAATCTATAAAATTATCACAAAGCTGTATGATGTGATCTGAAGTAACAGCATCTTTCTTTCGACAAGGAGCTTTAGCAGTTCGTTTTGCAGATTCAAGTATATTTCTAACGAAAGAATTTTCCGTAGGATCAGATAGCCCGTTCATATGATGAGCCCACTTAATTCCATAAAAGGCACTAGTAACAGTATGGTATGACCCCGTTGTAGTTAATAATCCTGACAAGTATAAAGCAACAATGATCGGCGATCCCGGAAGAGAAGAATAATTGTTCGTTTCACAGTACCTTTTCCATGCATTAAAAGAATAATTGTACTTTTTAGAAGTCGATTCACTCTTTGATAAAATCAAATTACCGCACAAATCGTCGAGTTCCTTACTCGTAACTCTGGTAGCACCCGCTGCGTTGAGTTGTTCCCTGACCGTCTGCCGCAGTCCTATTCCTGAAAAAATAAATCGAACAACACAACTATAAAACATGTCACTCCCCTGTTTATAAAACTGCATGATAGTTTCTGAAGCTGCAATTAAAATTCAATATTTAAAGCAACCATTTTAAACTTCAGCGGATTTTCAGCAAATACTCCGTTGTTACCATTCCCTGTCAAAATGATGTTCTTCTGCGGAAGCATTTTGTGCACTCTGACAAAACTTCTGAAAACATTTTCATATTTCAAACAAATTAAAGGCCAATATGGAGCCGACTGCCAAACAGGAACTACTAACGTACCGCATGCCTTTTCTGTAACAATCTTGTTTATGCATTGGCAAATTAACTTCGGAGGTGGTACCCACCAATTCACTTCACCTGACCACGGCTGTTTCAAAGAATCAACCGATTCGCACCCGACACACCATACTCTGGAATTCAAACGAACGCACTTGTTGTTCAAATTTGATGCAAATCTGTCTATTGTATATTTTCCCCAAATTTTACTCAACTGATCAAATATGCTTGGCTCTATTTCCCAGTCATCGTTATCAAACGTTCTACTGAACTTATCTGCTAGCATAATATGGCTACTTTCTCTAGAAATCCAGACAGGATTGACATTTATTTCCTTTTCTTTACAAAAGTCATGTACATTAATTGCCAATTTCTGTAAGTTTGGCTTCATGCTACCCTTTTTAAGAATTGTACTTACATTCTTGTTATCACTGAACACTGTGATTGATTTGTGACTCAGAGAGGATTCATTACTTTTCAGCACCCTTTCTACGGAGGCTAATTCGCGCCAAGTAGAACTTTGACTTATTTCAATTTCGCTCCAAGAGCCGTAAACTTCAGTGCCTTCAACTAAGGCGCCCGCACAAAGGGCTAAATACCCACCATAGCCTTTTCCCGAGGCATCACTAAACAGAGCAATCTCACTATTTCTAGTTTCTGAAATCATCTTACCCTCTATGTTTAACCTTTTTACATTTTCTCTCCAAAATTTGAGCTCCTCTATAGCATCTTCGTTTACAAAAACACAAGATTCCCAGCCGAGCCTTGAATCAATACAATGGTATAAGGCTCTTGTCCTCATGCAGACTAAACCTTCAAAAACCTCCTGCAAAGAAACAATCTGTCCAACTACAGAGGCTAAATATCTCACAGGGACAATCCACACCTTCTCTGTTTGCATCTGAAAAAGCAAAGAATCAATAGCATTCTCCAGTCTAAGGATTCTCTTTTCTGCTATGTGAATCTTGTTTCCAACCATTTCCCAGAAATGACCTAGCCATGTAGCACTTTGTTTCGGTCCCAGTCGCACTTGTCTTCTGAAATCAAGAATCCTAAATTAATGAGCGTTTTATGCACATGCTCGCTCAGCAACACCGCCTTTTCTCTCTCTGCGTGCCCACCCATTCCATCGTCCAGAAACATCACCACCTTGTGGCCCTGTGAACGAAAATATTTTACTGGACATCTCATCAACTTGGAAAAAATGAAACCAGCTGTACTCAGACCAAAGCATAAAACATTAAACACGTAACATAAGCCACGCCATGAAAAACCTAAATATGTCCTATGGATATCAAATATTGAGATTATGTGATATGCCGACTGCAAATCATATGTAAAAAGAAATTCATGATCTTTAAATAAATTCCTTGCTACTGAAGTATCCTCATATTTGTGCTTGAATTTCATTAAATGTGGATTTATATGTCTGCAGTCCAAAACTAGCCTAGCTTTTCCAGACTTTCCATAAGCTACGGTCAGCGGATTGACAACAGACGGCTTCTCTGTCACTTGAGATATGCACTTTAATTTCAACAATTCTGCTATTTCCTTGTCAACAAAACTCGGATTATCCCTAGCAGACCGATTATTATTTAATGCATAACTTGGGGGTAAATCTTTGAATGGCAATTTATATCCATTCATGATAATATCTCTGATGTACCTGTCTACCTGCATCTGATCCCATACATCAATACGATCTCTTAATCTATTTACAGGTGTAATTCTTTCATTGGAAATACCTGCGCTATTTTTAGCATTATCAAATACTACTGATAAACAGTTTGAGGCCTCAAATGGGGTAATTGCTCTCAACGCGTTCTCGTAAATAGTTTCATTTTCTGAAGACTGACATTCAAAATTTATACTTATCTTATCTCCAGGTTTCGTAACAGTCTCCGCACTCAAACATTCGAACTTCCAATGCCCAGATTTACCGCAACCATAGCAAAGACCGGGGCGTCTGCCTCTGCCAGATCTGACGCTGTTTACAGTCGGTATATTGGTGCCCTGCTGGAACTGTCCCGACGTCGCCGTAGCTGAAGTTGATTGATAGCCCTGTGGAAACGGTTGGAAACGCTGCATACGTCTACTCCTCTCGAACCTACGTTGTTTCATCTTTCTCGAAGCCCTTGCCTCCGCCCGCATCATACGTTTTTCGTCCTCCGAGTCTGAGGCTAACGGATTAGACTGATATTCTTTAACAACGGACCAACCAAGCTCACTAGAATCCGCCAAACGAATAACTTTTTGCCTGTTAGAAATCAAGTCCAAACCTTCAGAAATTTTCCCGGTAGCTAATCCTGCGTCACCACTTTTAACGGCATCTTCGGCATCTCGAAGCTTTGATGATAACTTCACACTGAATTTAAACTGGTCTTCACAACTTTTTCTCTTGAAAACGTAATTGTCGTTTGACAACATGTCCTCCTTCATTTTTGAAAGCTGACTGTCCGCAATACTTTTCTGCGTGCTTGTCATTCTATCCTCGAGACATGCCAATTTACTCGAAATAAGCTGGTCCAGGTGTGACATAATCTCATTGTTAACTAGTCCCTGCCCCGGCGGCCCATGAGGTCCCGGCGGCGTCGGTGACCCTTCTCTCGGGTCCATTTCGGAACTTGACAAAACTGACAACGTGTTGTCTCAAGAAGTGCTCGCTAGAAACTGACGATATGTCTTGCCACCTGGACAATCTCATTTCAATATTCAATCTTATTGGTCATCTGTAAACGGTTCATTTCACAATAGCCGAAACAGCTTATACCGGTTTTACGCTCTACAAAGACATTACTTTTCCGCTAAACTTCGTAACGCGGAAAAGTGTTAATTCTCCGTACACACGAAAGCTTCGGGGATGAATCTTGGATTATAACATAGGGGATTCGATCTACCAAGTTTCAGGTGTGCGAATTGTGGCACATGGGCATCTTGTTTGGTAATATATCTATCCTCTTCATAATAGCAAGCAAACTTCAAATGTTTAAAGGTTTGTACGGCGGTCCCTCAGAGAACAACACGTTTAATGTATGTAGATATTTGTTAGAAATGGCTAACATTGTACAGAATGTCTTTTTTTTTTTTTTTTTTTTTTTTTTTTTTTTTTTTTTAAAGTTAATTCATAATAGATATGTTGCTTAAAATAAAATGTTCCTATAATTTCGTTATGGAAAGTAAAGTTTTAATAAGATGTAATGTTCATAGAAATATTATTAAAAGTTGAAAGTGCACCAAAGGAAATTCTGATAGCATATACGATTGTTTTGAAGTTTTCTGTATTATTTGGCAAAAGTGCACTTTTACTCATATTCAGCATCACTTATCCATGTATTTGCCTCCAATCTCTCAAACGACAGAGAATTTACTTCCTTCCTTTAATGTAAAAATGTCACAAAAATCAAAATAAAACTGGTTTATTTATTTTATTTCATTTTTGAATCGTCGACTATTTAACGTGACTTTCACAAACTTTCTGTCATGTCGTAAACGTGCCTGGATGTGACGGTTTTCTTGAAAAGTCTTATAAAAAAGTTATCGCTAGAAATCAGTTTTAAAAGACGAAATTCGGGTTTACCACCATTTTCCTTATACACCACGACCAGAGTTTACCACTTCTTTCCTTATACTGACACCAGTGTGACCAGTCCCTATAATTCATTTTGGCCTTTTTCCAAGCGAAATACAAATAAGAACCAGTTACAGGAAGTCTTCAGCATAAGACAGCTGGAGACACTCGCGATCCACAGGCGGACGCTCTGCTGACTGGCCATTAGGAAATCAACTCGGTCTAAGTTATCAGATATAAGAATATTTAAATTCCCATTGCAAAAGGCATGAACTTTAAACTCAGCGACAGTTTAACGCTCACTGGTTGGGGAGCTGAGAAAAAAAAGGTCATCCGGCTAAATGCCTTTTATCTGTCTTGAGTACCCTGAGACGTATGAAGATATCTGCAAAATGTGGCTAAATATGTGATTATTAGTTTTAAAAATGAAAACCAAGTGGATAAAAGCGAAGAGAAAAGACGATTTACAGCACCCCGGTATTTCTAAGTGTCACCCAGTCAGCAGGTAACCGGATTGGACGTTGCTTAACTGTGTGAACGAACTTGAGTTGTTGGTGTCTAAGTAATATGGACATAGACACAACAAGGTCTATAATGACCATTTAAAAATCTCAATATTTGATAATGCTGGAGTATTACTACTACTACTACTACTGCTGCTGCTGTTACTACTATTACTACTACTACTACTGCTACTTCTAAACTTCTATCATTACTACTACTACTTCGACTACTACTACTACTACTACTACTTTAACTACCATTACTAATACTGCTACTACTACTACTACTGCTACTGCTGCTTTTACTACTGATACTACTATTACTACTACTACTGCTGCAACTACTACTACTACTACTACTACTAATACTGCTGTTACTACTGCTACTAATTTTACTACTACTGCTACTACTACTACTACACTTCTTCTTCCTTACTTCTATTATTATTATTACTCCTACAAATACTACTACCTCTGCTGCTGTTACTACTGCTAAAAATAGTACTACTATTGCTACTTATACTACTATTGGTATTATTATTATTACTTCTTCTATACTACTACTACTACTACTATTACTACCACTACTACTACTATTATTACTACTACTACTACTGCTACTGCTGCTGATGTTGTTACTACTGCTTCTACTATTACTGCTACCGCTACTACTACTACTTCTACTGCTATTATACTTCTAGTACTACTACTGCTACTGCTACTACTGCTACTTCTACTATTGCTGCAACTACTGCTTTTACTTTTACTGCTACTGCAACTACTACTACTATTATACTACTATGACTACTACTACATCAGCTGCTGTTACTACTGCTACTACTGCTACTACTACTACTACTACTACTGCTGCTTTTACTTCTGTTACTGCTGCTACTACTACTACAGCTACTATTGTTACTACAACTACTACTACTACAATGTGCAGACACACAGATAAACTAAAAGATAAGTAGATAAAGAGAAACGTATTTAGTGGCTCCAGACCATTCAAACCCGCAAAATAAATTAGTTGCCTGGTGAGGCAGTCAGGTAAAAGTCACGTCTCGAAATGAATGGAATCCTGTTGACTGAGATATTAAAGATAAACTCAACAACAAATACAAACAACAACTATTTTGATATAATGTGTATCATGAAAAGGTAGATAGTACTTCCGTAATTCGGCACAAATAAAATGAAGACATTTGGGAATAAAATCTATGGAGGCTTTTTGTTATAAAATTTGAAGAAAAACATATAGCGACAATAGTATACTCAGAGGCAAAAGAAAGTATACACTTTTAGAATGTCCACTTTTTTCTTATTTTTCACCGCCCTGGTCTTTAATTAAGCCCGATGTATTTTTACAAGAGGTCCAATATAGTATGATTAATGAATAAACGCTTGACTAGCGTTGCTATACGTACATGGCAATTTTGCACTTTCGGCACGTGAATCGTAGGTCCTATAGGAAAATCCAAATTTGCTGTTGACCAATATTTGAATTTTCATTTTTTTTTCTTTTTAACAAACAGTAAAAGTCTGCATTTCATTTATATTAAAACATTAATGACTCCAACACCGATGGTCCGTTTACCGTGTTTAATTCGAAATCGTTTTTGAGTCCCTAGGAAATTCTTCCGATAGCTCAAAAAACAAAACAACAATTATTATACGTCCGTTTGAAAAAACGGGACGTATTATGTTATGGGGTATGGCGTCCCTCCCTCCGTCCGTCCGTAAACTTTTTCGTTTCCGGCTAACTCCTCCTACAGTTTACACCCGATCAAACTAAAACTGATGTGGAGCAGCGCATACTGTTTTGGGGTTACAGTCCACTAAATATTTAGTTATGCCCCTTTGAACATTTCAGAAAACTTTTCGTTTCCAGTTAACTCCTCCTACACTTTACATCCGATCAAGCTGAAACTTCATTTATAGTTAGACCATGATGTGGAGTAGCGCATAATATTTCGAGGTTACAATCCACCGTATATTATCAGAGTTATGCCCATTTGAAAATTTCATTAAACTTTTCGTTTCCGGCTAACTCCCACAATTTACATTCGATCCAACTGAAACTTCATTTATGGTAAGACCAAGATGTGGAGCAGCGCATATTGTTTCGAGGTAATAGTCCACCAAATATTAGCAGAGTTATGCCCCTTTGAAAATTTAAGAAAACTTTTCGTTTCCGGCTAACTGTTCCTACAATTTACATCCGATCAAGCTAAAACTTCATTTAAAGTTAGACCATGATGTGGAACAGCACACATTGTTTCGGGGTTTTAGTCCACCAAATATTAGCAGAGTTATGCCCCTTTGAATTTTTTAAGAAACTTTTCGTTTCCGGCTAACTGCTCCTACAATTTACGTCCGATCAAACTGAAACTTCATTTATAGTTAGACAATGATGTGGAGCAGCACATATTGTTTTGACGTTAGAGTCCACCAAATATTAGCAGAATTATGCCCCTTTAAAATATTTCTTTAAAATTTTTGTTTCTGCTAACTCCTCCTACAATTTACATCCGATCAAGCTGAAACTTTTTATAGTTAGACCATAATGTGGAGCAGCGCATATTGTTTGGAGATCACAGTACATCAAGTATTAGCAGAATTATGCCCCTTTGAATTTTTTTTTTTTTTTTTTTTTTTTTTTTTTTTGTTTCCGGCTAACTCCTCCTACAGTTCACATCCGATCAAGCTGAAACTTCTTAAATAGTTACATGATGAAATAGAGCAGCGCATATTATTTCGAGGTTACGGTTCACCAAATTTTGGCAGAGTTATGCCCCTTTCCATAATTTTGTAAACTTTTTTGCAGCGTATTGTTTAGAGGAAATAGTGTGCAAATTTTATTTTATAATAGGTATGGTTTTTGTAAATAACTAAAGTTATGGCCAGGAAGGTAAGTTATTTATTTATTTATTTTTTCATCTTCTTTTATTAGGTTTGCACAGATTTTTTTTTTTTTTTTTAAATACTCTTCTGAGATGTGAGTTGCCTCTCTTGAAGTACAAAAATAAAATCAGTATAAAACAAGTTAAAAGCTGTACAAAAATTTTCCTTGCAACACTTTTTTTTGGGTTGTTTAGTTTTGTTTTGTTATTATTTGGTCATATATTGAAGTATAGGAAAAACAAATCTGCCAAAGGCTCATATGAGCTTATAGTATAGCCATGCTTCTGTCGTCCGCACTGAATTATACAGGAGTCAGTTTATGTGCTACATCTTATTACTTGCCGAGGGCGTATAATGCCCCACTTGGCGGAGCTCTTGTTCAGGGATATTTTAGGAAATATCCTTGCGTCCTCATAAGAATCGCCTCATTGAGGCGATTTAGATACATAGCATACCATTTTTATAGACGATCGAAAATACATCCCTAAATTATTTCGATTTGCCTCCAGACCTTGCGCTATGAATAATCCTCAGTGACTCGAACTAACTATGTCTAGAACAAATTTCATTGTCCCAAAGATGTTAGAGCCATTAAAGTTTCACTGTACTTGGATGCAAGGCTCTCAGTAGCAAACATAACTTGCACCATTGGGATGTTACAGGCTTCACACGTAACGTTGGGAGTACCATCTTTTGAACCCTTTTAAACACTATTCAAATAATGCTTATTAAAAGAGCATAAGAAATATTCTCCCGAAACTGCTGTTCAGGGCGGGTTAAGGTACATTCGATAACAAATTAAACAAAAACATAGTAAAGTTATTATAAGAACATTTTTAAACAAATATGTTAAGTTAAAATAGCATAAACCTTTATAATAAGACTAAAACGGGTCTTTATGTGATGTTACTCCTCCTTAAAAAGCCTTCCCTGAAAATGTGCCTGTTATATTTTTGGGGCGATTGTTTCTGCAAACTGCCTAATCACCGCCAAGTGACATCCGTGAGAAAATATTGCTCCATATTCAAAACAGTTTCGAAAGTTCCAGAAGACACTGCCGATGAAACTAAATAAAATAACTTGTATGTTCTATCAATTTATTTCATGAACATGTCCTTCTGTTTACTTTTCAATAATTATAAATTTTACACAGGGATTCTCCGTGTACAAGATTTATGAATGAAAACGTCAATGAAGTCGCGGATGAATACAGCCGCGCCGAAGGTAAAAACCTGTGACTACCGGGGTAACGGGACGTTTCGCGCCAGGGATGTTACGCCCCAAACCCGTCTCAAAACCCGGACCATTCGTCCCAGAACGTCTCATCCCGCAATTATTCTATGTAGGTGTTCTAAGTAGGGAAAGGAAACGGAGAATCAAGTGACAACCATTCTATTGATACATTGCTAAGGAACTGGTAAAAGAAACCGCTTTAAAAACTATAACAACAAATACTGATTGTATCATTTTTATGCTCCCCGAAAGGAAAGCATATAGTCGCCGCTTTGTCCGCCCGTCTGACCATCTGTTCGTCCGTCACACTTTTGTCCGGAGCATATCTCAAAAAAGTATGGAAGGTAATATAATGAAAGTTGATACACTATTAGAGGGTCATGAGGGGAATTACAGAATGCAAGACCCTGTCACCAGTATTTACGGAGTTACTTCCCTTCTTAATTTTTGCAATAAAGCATTTCTCTGAAAGTATAGAAGAGAATTAAATGAAACTTGATACATTGATAGATGGCCGTCAGAGGAAGTGCAGAGTGCAGGAAAAGAAGTAAGCTTGTCCGGAGCATATCTTTTAAAGTATTGAAGATACTAAATGAAACTTAATACACTGATAGAGGGCTATGAAGGGAATCGCAGAATGCAAGAACCATAACCCTATCACCAGTATTTATGGAGTTACTTCCCTTCTTAATTTTTGCAATAAAAAGCTTGTCCGGAGCATATCTCTGAGAGGACCATCAGAGGAAATGCAGAGGGCAAGAACCGTAACACTAACACAAGTAATAACAGAGTTATTTCCCTTTCTAATTTTTGCAATAGTAAGCTTGTCCGGAGCATATCTCTAAAAGAATTGAAGATAAATAAAGGAAACTTGATACACTGATAGAGGGTTATAAAAGAAATCGTAGAATGCTAGAACCATAACCCTGTCAGCTGTATTTACGGAGTTACTTCCCTTCTTAATTTTTGCAATAAAAAGCTTGTCCGGAGCATATCTCTGAAAGTATAGAAGAGAATTAAATGAAACCTGATACATTGATAGATGGCCATCAAAGGAAGTGCAGGCAAAGGTGCCTGAGCGTCCGTCTGTCCGGCCATTTGTCTGGAGGTATCTCCCTTATTTATACTCTGGATGCACGCCTTATTTTTTCATGATTTTTACATTCTTTGTACTTACTGAGTTTCAAAGTCTTATGGTTTAAGAGTTAAAAGACTTGCAGGGAAAATGCCTTACATTTTTCATTATTTTTGGATTCTTTGTTGAAAATCACTTACTAGAGAACACAAAATTGAGTTTCTTAGTCTCATGGTTTAAGAGTTGCTGACCTTGCAGCCTTATGGTTTAAGAGTTACAGGCCTTGCAGGCAAAGGGCCTTATTTTTCACATTATTTATTGATTCTTTAATGAAAATCACTTACTAGAGAACACAAAATTGAGTTTCACAGTCTCACGGTTTAAGAGTTATTGACCTTGCAGGCAAAGGGCCTTATATTTCTCATTATTTTGGATTCTATGTTGACTAAAATGTGTCCAAAGTATACAGATGCCCCCGCATTGATGTAGCCTTGCATGGTTTGCACACTTTTATAGAGGTACTCAAAGCACGGGCATCCGTGTACTGTAGACACATTTCTAGTTTTGTTTTATTTTTGCACATTTTACAGGCTTTCAAATGGATTTCTAGTCATTTGTCATTGGGCCTTCTGATGCCCAGGCCACCAGCGCCTACAGCACTTTGATTGCAATAATAAGCTTGTCCGTAGCATATCTCTTAAAGTATTTTACTCTTTCACTAATATAACCCTCCCACTACTGCGCATCTTCGGGGAGCATTCTTCGGTTTCAAAGATTCTCATGTTAAATCTTCATATGACATATTTATTTTTATAAACATAAATATTATCATAAAAGAATTTGTTAAGCTGAAATAATTGTAAGAAATGATAAAGAAATATAAATATATATTTTTTAATTTAAAATAATAAGAAGAAACAACAACAATAAACAAAAAAGTATTATGCTATCACAGAATGGTATCAGATCAGAAATTAAAAATCCCCATCATGTCATATGAAATTGAAATAGAAGTAATCTTTTATGATACTATGGTACACATAAAGTAATATTCCCTTAGCTCTAGAATTTTACCCATTCATTTGCTTTTAAAATTTGAATTTTTCAAAGGACATGTGTATACACATGATGATGCTGCTTATGGCCACTCCGGTCTAGCTAATATGAACATGTAATAAATAACAATATCACAATATCTCGGAATTCATTTAAAGGATTTTGAAGTACAGTTTCTAGTGACTCCTCAGTTTACATGATTATCAATGGTTAACCTTGTTAAGACAAGTTAAGACCTTGTCCGCACAAATTAGCTTACACCCTGGGACCAGTCATTTTGAAATTTTGCAGATGTTTAAGACATAGAATGAACTTGTGTATATTTTCTGGCGAAAGAATGTGCACAATACTGGTTAACCGCTTAGAGGACTAAGCCTGCCCAGTAAACGTGTGGTTAGGTAAACTGACCGCGCTCGACATGACCCCATTGGGTTGACTGGGTCGTAAAACCTCAACACAAACAAACTTGTGCATATGGATTTTGTATCTTCAAGTTAAATTTTCTCACTTTTTTTTTTTTTTTTTTTTTTTTGCATTTTGACATTTTCAACATAGCCATTTTCATGATAATGTTAAGACAGTGGGTACCTTGTCGGAGCTCTGACACATTTGGGCCATTCATTTTGAATCTTTGCAGATGTTTTAGACATAGAATGGAGGTGTGCATGTGATTTTTGTATGATCTTTTAGTCAACTTTCTTTCGCTTTTTTTTTTCTTTGTGAACAGTCATTTTTGCTGGATATTATGCCATTTTGCTGGATATTATAAATCATTTTTGCTGGATGTTGTAAGGACAGTTGATGCCTTATTCTACCTTTTTACAGCTTTGCACCAGTCATTTTGAATCTTTGCTTATGCCTTGGCCTGTTGTCCATCCGTTCACTCTCATGATAGGGTAGTTGTTGGTTGATTCATGTGTACCATCCAGACTTGTGGGAAAAAATCGACTTGTGAGTTGCACCTCAAAAGCCGATATTTTCTAATTACTTTTAAAAGGTATGGGTGGAGGGAGGGGTCGGGGTAGGGAGTGAAGGTTAGTGATTATTTAAAAACAGTTTATTTGCATAAGTTTTGGACATTCTGTCCATTTTGTCCAAAAATATGGGTCTAGACGTACAGAGAGCAATTGTGAGGTCATCCCTATATGTTTGTACGTCTCTGTCCGTGATGGACAACATTCTGGGGTGCATATTTGTGGATTGCAACCCATAACTGCTCCCTTATGCGTACGTCGTCCCTCCGTCGCCGTTAGCTTTTCACATTTTCGACATCTCCTCCAGACCCGCAATCCGATTGAGCTGAAACTTAGTGGGTGACATTGGGGCGACATGGCCATTCAGAATTGCTAAAATCGTTTCGTTTGGATATTAAAAATGGCCGCCATGGCGGCCATTGTGAAATTCTTCAAACGACATCTCCTCCCGAACCAGGAAGTTGGATTGAGCTAAAACTTGATGGGAGGCATCGGGGCAACCTGGAGATTTAGATTTGATAAAATCGTTCTATTCATGATATCCAAAATGGCCGCCATAGCGGCCATCTTGAAATTCTTTAAACGATATCTCCTCCCAAACCGAACGCCGGATTGAGCTGAAACTTGATGGGAGGCATTGTGGTAACATGGAGATTCAGAATTGTTATAAATTGTTCCGTTGGTTTCCATGGTGGCCATCTTGAAATTCTTTAAACGACTTTCCACCCAAACCGAAAGTCGGATTGAGCTTAAAGTTGATGGGAGGCATCAGGGCAACATGAAGCTTTAGAATTGCTAGCATCTTTTCTTTCTGATATACAAGCTGGCCGCCACTGCGACCATCTTGAAATTCTTCAAACGACATCTCCCAAATCGGAAGTCAGATTGAGATGAAAGTTGATTGGACGCATTAAGGCGACATGGATTGCTTAAATCGTTTCGTTCAGATATCCAAAATCGCCGCCATGGCAGCCATTTTGAAATTCTTCAAAAAATTCATCCCAAAGGGTGTCGGATCAACCTGAAACTTGACGGGAGGCATGGGGGAAACATGGAGATTCAGTTTTGCTAAAACCGTTTATTCCAAATATCAAAGATGGCTGCCATGCCCATATTGAAATTCTTCAAACGACATCTCCCAAACCGTGTCGGATTGAGCTGAAACATGGTGGGAGGCATTGGGGCGACATGGCAATTCAGAATTGCTAAAATCTTTCCGTTCAAACTAAATCTGCTCCCGAATGATAAGTGAAATTGAGCCAAAACTTGTTGGGAGGCACTGGGGCAACATGGAGATTCAGACTTGTTAAAAGTCTGAAAATCTTCAGTCTACGTCTGCTCTCAAACTGTTTGTCGGATTGAGTCGAAACTTGGTGGGGGGTATTCGAGTTACATGGAGATACAGAACTGTTAAAACCGCCGCATTCCGATATCCAAGATGGTGCCATGCCGCCGTATTAAACTCTTCAAAGGACCTCTACAGCCTCTACTTTGCATCAACGTCGTCTCTTGGATCCAGTCGGATTGAGCTGTTCAGAAACTTAATCAGAGGCATCAAGGCAACGTGCAAATTTAGAATTGCTAAAGGCAATCTGATTTGATAGCCAAGATGGCCACCATGGCACGTAATATATCATGATCAGCCTATTTCATGTGAGCAATTCCTGGCCCATTTGGGCCTCTTGTTTCTATATAGACGTGCTTGTGGTTTTTGTATACTCTTTTTAATCATTTTGTGTCGCACCTGCTTTAGCATAGCGCAATATAGATATCCGAATTTCCGTCCGTCCGTCAGTTCAACCGTTCGTAAATGCGTCAGATTTGTGTCAATCCTAGTCAGCCTTAATGTTCAAGTCCCTTTCTCAAGAACTACTAGGGCTAGATTAATGATACTTGGTACTGACTTCCATCTAGAGATGACCACCTACATGTGGGTACCCATATTTAACCTTGACCAATATTTCATGGTTTAGTTACTTTGCTGGAGGAGGCGCAACACCACATTCTGCGGAATTCTTGTTCTAACTGTAAAAATAATAGCAACATGTTTTTGTTTTATTAAGTCTTTCTCTAATAGTGCTATAGCGGAGCTATAGTCAGTTCCTCTGACAGTCTAGTTTTTCACGGTTCAGTGATTGTACCTGATTTCTTGAGCAACCGAAACATAGTACCAGAACATTGTTTGCCTATTGCAGGACATCAGTGAAATATAGACACATTTTTCTTGTGTAAGTTATTGATCCACCAAGACCGAAAATTTAAAAAGAAACGTGTCAACACCACTTACTGTATGTTGAGAAATTCTTGTGAAATTGGTATAATAACATTGTAATTTTTGAAAGGATCGTACGATCTATTTTTTTTTCATTTTACCTTATTTGACCCTTTTTATCGCTCTGCAGGCTTTGATTATTTCAAAACTCCATGGTGAAAACTATACTAATAGGCGCTGGCGGGTATCAAATTTAAAAACACCATCTAAAATTATGCATGATCCAGTGCTTGACAAAAAATCATAAATTGCTTCGGTTGAATTTCAAGACTACTAAAAGGGAGTGATACGAAACAACTTAGAGACATAAATTAACAAAAAGCTGTGTTTGCTTATGCAGTATTTTTCAGACTAGTAAAGAAAAGAAGCTAGTACACAGCCTTGCTTAACTCCATCTGTCACAGGAAATGGATCAGAAGACTCGCCATCATTTTGGACCCTTGCAAGCATACCATCATGGAACTGCCGCACCATTGCTATGAATTTGGCAGGACAGCCAAACTTTGCTATAATTTTCCAAAGTCCCTCACGACTGACTGTGTCAAATGCTTTGGTAAGGTCGACAAAGGTCATGTAGAGGTCCACATTCTGTTCCTGGCATTTTTCTTGAAGCTGTCGTGCTGTAAATATCATGTCTATTGTTCCTCTGTTTTTTCCTGAATCCACACGGCATTCTGGTAGAAGCTCTGACCGTTCGAGGTGTCCATTCAATCGGTTCACTAGGACCCTAGCAAGGATCTTCCCAGCAATTGACAATAAAGAGATGCCTCGATGATTGTCACAGACTTGAGGATCCCCTTTCCTTTTGAATAGGTGGATAATTGTTGCATCCTTGAATTCTTGAGAGATGGCTTCTTTTTTCAACATAATGTGAAATAACTCAGTTTCTCTGCAGCTGGAAGACCTCCTGCTTTGTAGATCTCTGCATGTATTGCATCTGATCCTGGAGCCTTGCCAGATGACAGGAGTTTTATTGCTTTCACTGTTTCAGAGACGGTTGGGATCTCATCAAGCAGCGGATTACATTCCACCTGTGGTAGTCTGTTGATAGCTCCATCACTGATAGATGATGGCCGATTAAGGACACCATCAAAGTGTTCAGCCCATCTTTTCAAGATAACTTCTTTGTCAGTCAGAAGACTAAGTCCATCTGCACTAAGGAGTGGGATGGTTCCTGCGCTCTGGAGACCATATAGTGTCTTGCATATGTTTGAATAGGCAGTCTTGCTAGATACTGAGCTGGTATTTCTGAGGTAAGCCTTGTGTTTTTGGTGTTTCTCATCAAGGAGTCCCTGAATTTCTTTGTCATTCTCATCAAACCAATATTGGTGTTTGCGAGATACTTGTCCTAGGAAATACATTGCTGAAGAGTTAACGGTGTCTCTGAAAACTGTCCAGCTTTCATCTACATCTTCTGAACTGTGTTCCAGTGCATCTAAACGGCTGTAGAGATCGTTGACGAATGCTTGCCTCTTGCTGTCTTGTTTCAGCTTGGAGACATCTAATTTCTTTGGCACCTTCTTGCCTTGTGGTCGTCGTACAGGCTGAATGCGCAGGTTGAGTTTGCTGACAACAAGTCTGTGATCTGTCCAACAGTCTGCACCACACGTAGTTTTAGTCACTCTGACACCCTGTCTGTCCTTCCTTCGCATTATGACATAGTCAATGAGATGCCAGTGTTTGGAGCGAGGGTGCATCCATGTTGTCTTTTTGCGAGTTGGTAGACGGAAGACTGTGTTGGTGATCAGTGTTTCATGCTCTGCACACTTCCTTAAAAGGAGGAGTCCATTGCTGTTGCACTTCCCTACACGTTCAGATCCAATCACTCCTTCCCAGGTCTGGTGGTCTGTTCCCACTCTGGCATTGAAGTCCCCGAGGAGGATGAGTTTGTCTGTCCGGGGTGCTGCAGAAATCACAGAATCCAAATCATCATAGAACTTGTCTTTAACCTCATCTGGGTTGGTCATTGTGGGTGCATAGGCACTTACAATTGTTGCATGCCTCTTGCCAGATAAGGGAAGTCTTAGCGTCATCAGGCGGTCATTTATGCCTTTGGGAAGTCCTAAGAGCTTGCTGATGAGGTGTGACTTGATGGCGAATCCTACTCTTGCTTCACGCCGCTCTTCTTTCTTGCGTCCACTCCAGAAGAAAGTGTAGCCAGCACCAACTTCTTTCAAAAGCCCTTCTTCTGCAAGGCGAGTCTCACTCAGAGCTGCAATCTTGACTTTGTATCGGTCAAGTTCTCTACCAACTAGAGATGTTCTTCGCTCAGGTCTGTCAGACACAGAACTGTCCATTAGGGTACGCACATTCCAAGCGCCAATGGTTAGAGGTATCACCTTCATCTTCTTTTTTTCTTATTCGACCGCTAAGTGGGATTCCTGCTGATCGCGGTTAACCAGCCAGGAGTTTTGAAGCAGGCAATTGTTTAGGACACCTTTTCTAGCCCCTTCCCCATGCTACGGGGGTGAGCAGTGGGATCCTAAAAAGGTCTGCTCAGTCGCTCAGTTCGGCTGCCGAATTCCCCATACTGCTTTGCTCTTAAGGAAAGCGACCATATAGAACCAAGCCGCCTGTGTGCAGGTCCGCAACTACAGCTTCCAGTGTTTCCTCACCTGCTGCTTCGCCACTCGCCCATCGCCACAGGGCTTTTGTATGTTTTCTGCCATGCTTAAAGATGCTTTCCAGGAGGGTGACAATGGTATACCTATTAGGTATCGCTTTGATGGGAAACTTTTCAACCTAAGAAGGTTGCAAGCTAAATCTAAGGTGCAGACAGAGGTGCTAGACGAGTTCCTCTTTGCTGATGACATGGCAAAGGGTGCTCCAACAGAAGAGAAAATGCAAAAAGGTGTGGATCAAGTATCTGATTCATGTGACAGCTATGATCTCACAATCAGCATCAAAAAGACTGAGGTAGTATATCAGCCAGCACCTGGAAAGCCTTACAAGGAGCCTACCATCACAGTGAAAGGTCAACGACTGCAAGTGGTAGACAAGTTCACCTACCTTGGAAGCACATTGTCTAGAGTTGTGCACATTGATGATGAAGTCAATGCTAGAATTGCCAAAGCTAGTGCAGCATTTGGCCGGCTACGTGGAAGTATTTGGGACCGGTGGAATCAGACTTGGGAGCCTTTATGCGAACCGAATTTTTATGTATTTCTGTATTAAGAGTAGCATCGGGACCCAGGGTGAAGTTAGCTAGCTGTAAAAATGCTTTAAACCCCCCGGTGGTTTGCTCTGCCGACCGTTCTAAGGCGGTGGTCCCGGTGTTAGTCTTACTCTTTGTTGCTTTGTGGTTTATTCTACGATGCGATTTGTTGTATGTCTTTCCGTGTGTCATTTTGTTCTTGTGTTTTTCAGTCCTTTTAGTATTGCGATTACCTCGCTTGGGGAAGAGAGAGCTAATCTTAGTGCTTTTCGTACGTTTGTTCGGTTTCCTCTTCGTCTTGGAGTCTGGGAAGGGCTGCGGTTTGTGATTGTGGCACTCCCTGGACTTTTTTCTTACCTTTTTTTGACACAAAGCTGAAAGTATATAGATCGGTAGTGCTGCCAACACTGTTATACGCATGCGAAACTTGGACAGTTTACCAACGGAATGCCAAAAGACTGAACCACTTCCATACAAGCTGTCTTAGAAAACTTCTAAAGATCAAGTGGCAAGACAGGATTCCAGACACAGAAGTCCTGAAAAGGGCAGGGATGCAGAGTGTACATACTCTTCTGAAATTGGCACAGTTAAGATGGACAGGCCATGTTACCAGAATGCCTGATGAACGTTTGCCAAAGAAAATCCTCTATGGAGAACTTCAAGTAGGAAAATGCTCCCATTGTGGTCAGAAGAAGCGATACAAGGACACCCTCAAAGCCTCCCTTAAAGACTTCAACATACCAACAGAGTCATGGGAACAGATTGCACAGGATCGTACAAAGTGGCGAGGCCTCATAAAAAGGGGAGCTGGTGAATACGAATCAAAAAGAATCAGCGAAGCCGAGCAGAAACGTGCACAGCGAAAAGCCAGAGCTAAGGCATCACCAACAGAGCTTTCTTCCTCAGACCTCTCTTGTTCTATCTGCAACAGTCAGTTTAGAGCTAAGAGTGGTCTCATCAGCCATCTTAGAACACACAAATAATAACACGTCACACAGTTGATTAGGATTGGTCATTGTCAGTAATGACAGACGAACTAATGAAAATGAATTTTTCAGACATGGTTTTTGTGTGTGTGGTTTAGGACTCAGGGTTAGTACAGGTGCAGTAAATGGGTCAAATAGTTTATTCCTTTTTTACACTTAATCAAGATTTTTACACATAATCAATTGTATATTTGCTAGCAAATAAACAAATTAAATATTATACAGGTACCTGGTCTTTATTTATGTTTTGTTTTGCTAGCTCACCTGGTGAACTTTTAGTATGGCGAAGAGTCGGTCGTCTTCCGTTACTTTCAAGTGAGATCTCCTCTGAAAATTCTTGGCCCTTTGCTTTATAATCCATGAGTAGCAAGTTTATATCTTGTATTCTGTCGGATCCAACTTTAATCTGAATCCCTGTCTCCATAGGTTCGTTGTTAGTGGACACAATACTCAAATATTGGGAGACATGCGTACAGTTGGGGTGCAGTGTTATACAAACATATCTCGTATAAAAGCATATACAAAAAAGCAGATGGTTACAAATATTGGCCTATAACATAGTCTGTATAGCAAGTTGCCAGTAGTTGCATACTCCAATACGTGAAATACTTAAACAACCTTTGAAACGTAGTCTGTATAGGAAGGATATATGACCTGACCACAATGTCATGGCTGAATACTGTTTAAAGCATCTGGGTTGGGAATCCCTGATCTACAGGCAGTAGACGGCATGTCTGACTAGATCTAGAGCCTGTGGGTTGCCGTATAACTGCAATTGAAATAATTCTAATGCATTTTCTTCCCTTTTCAGCTGATTTAAAAAGTACAAGTGCCATTTACAGGGAAAGTCTGTGCACCTGGTAGAGGAAGTTTGAGCCTGATCAGGCTTGGACTGAGTGATGTAGCTGCCATTATATAAGTCGAATAAGGCTCCTACGGTTTTAAAAAAAAGAATACTGTGCCTTGTTAGAAAAATATAGCGTCAGTCTGAAAACACTTCTGCAACAAGGTATATCGGAACCAGAATTTTACGGTGACTTAGTGTACAGATTTAGAAAAATTGTAGGTAAATCTAACTTTTCAGAGCAATTCAGAAAACTTATTAACCGTTATAAAAGAATTGGTTATAGCCTGGATATTATGCGGCAGACTGCATGCCTAGTTGTCAACCCAATCATTGTTGATGGCTATGCTTCACTCTTTAATTGCACGACGGTGGTTCGGGCCTCAGACTCAATGACGGCCTCTTCGTAAAACTTTAACCAGTGGGTTGGGGATATGTCTTTGGCTTGGCCCGCCGTGGTTCAACTATTGGTTTTCATTTACTCTGGCATACAGTAGAATTAGCCATGAGTACTCGTCTTTGTTTATTATAGTGATTAATTTGATTTTTATGTTTTCGCTTTGATGCATTGACTGAGTTGGGAGCCTTTATGCGAACCGAATTTTTATGTGTTTCTGTATTAAGAGTAGCATCGGGACCCAGGGTGAGTTTAGGTAGCTGTAAAAGTGCTTTAAACCCCCCGGTGGTTTACTCTTCTGACCGTTCTAACGCGGTGGTCCCGGTGTTAGTCTTACTCTTTGTTGCTTTGTGGTTTATTCTACGAGGCGATTTGTTGTATGTCTTTCCGTGTGTCATTTTGTTCTTGTGTTTTTCAATCCTTTTAGTATTGCGATTACCTCGCTTGGGGAAGAGAGAGCTAATCTTAGTGATTTTCGTACGTTTGTTTGATTTGTGCTTGTTTGGATTTGTCGGTTTCCTCTTCCTCTTGGGGTCTGGGAAGGGCTGCGGTTTGTGATTGTGGCACTCCCTGGACTTTTCTCTTAACTTTTTTTTTCCCCTATACAACATACCCTGCACTTTCTTTTATAACAACAGTGTTAAACATGTTCTATAAAAGGTTTATCTTTTGGAAGCAAGGAATACACCAAACCACTGCAAATTGTCGAGTTTTCTGGGCCAGATTACCTACTTTCGGTCAATTAATCCCTCATCAGTGACCCTAAAATATTTTTAAAGTGCAACAATGGAGTTAATGATCCTAAAGGACTTGAAAATAAAATCTTCACTGTGATGAAAGGCTGGGATACTTTTAACGGTGACAATACTGATCAACAGCAAAATCGGATTGTTCACTACGATGCATATGCCAGATGTGCGATATTGAAATGTACGTTCAGTGTAGCTAGTCAGGCGTTTCATTTTGTACGTTTTCTATACCATGTTACCGTACACCGGGGAAGAACACGCAATCAATATAACTGGGATTTTAGGTGACATGCAAGAAACGTGATTATTCAATAAGTGTATACTTTCTTTTGGCTCGGAGTATATTTATTTGATCCTGTGTGAAATTTAATCCTGTTTAAAGCTATATTATACTGTGGGAGTGGGTGGGTGGCTGCACATATACTACAATTTGATCCTCTATTCGATTACTTCTCCCATATTGTTAAGCAAATGATAAGGTCAATTCTGACGCATGCGTATTAGCGGATTTGCTGTTGCACGCACGACACAACTGTATATAACTGACTGGTGTCTTATTTATTCTAAGCATTGAATGTAAATCATTCTGTGTACACTGGACTGCCCGGACTGCGTTCAGGTATGGAAGCGTCCTAGTGCCAGGTGAAAAAAATATTTAAGTCCTACGTAGGAGATAGTAAATCCTACGTAGGAGATAATAACTCCTACGTATGACTTAGTAACTCCTACGTAGGAGACAGTAACTCCTACGTAGAGGATAATGTCCTACGTAGGAGATAGTAACTCCTACGTAGGAGTTAGTAACTCCTACGTAGGAGATAATAAGTCCTACACAGGAGTTACTAACACCTACGTAGGAGATAATAAGTCCTACGTAGGAGTTAGTAAGCCCTACGTAGGAGTTAGTAACTCCTACGTAAGAGAAAATAAGTCCTACGTAGGAGATAGTAACTCCTACGTAGGAGTTAATAAGTCCTACGTAGGAGATAATAAGTCCCACGTAGGAGTTAGTAACTCCTACGTAGGAGATAATAAGTCCTACGTAGGAGTTACTAAAACCTACGTAGGAGTTAATAACTCCTACGTAGGAGATAATAAGTCCTACGTAGGAAATAATAAGTCCTACGTAGGAGTTAGTAACTCCTATGTAGGAGATAATAAGTCCTACGTAGGAGTTACTAACCTAACACCTACGTAGGAGTTAATAACTCCTACGTAGGGGATAATAAGTCCTACGTAGGAGATAGTACTTCCTACGTAGTAGATAATAAGTCCTACGTAGGAGATAATGTCCTACGTAGGAGTTGGAGGTAATAAGTCCTACGTAAGAGTTACTAACACCTACGTAGGACTTATTATCTCCTACGTAGGAGTTAGTAAGTCCTACATAGGAGTTACTAATACCTACGTAGGAGTTAATAACTCCTACGTAGGAGATAATGTCCTACGTAGGAGATAGTAACTCCGACGTAGGAGCCAATAAGTCCTACGTAGGAGATAAGAAGTCCTACGTAGGAGTTAGTAACTCCTACGTAGGAGATAATAAGTCCTACGTAGGAGATAGTAAGTCCTACGTAGGAGTTAGTCCTACGTAGGAGTAGGAGTTATTAACACCTACGTATGGTATAATAAGTCCTACGTAGGAGTTAGTAAGTCCTACGTAGGAGTTAGTAACTCCTACGTAGGAGATAATAAGTCCTATGTAGGAGATAGTAACTCCTACGTAGGAGATAATAAGTCCTACGTAGGAGATAATAAGTCCTACGTAGGAGTTAGTAACTCCTACGTAGGAGATAATAAGTCCTACGTAGGAGTTACTAACACCTACGTAGGAGCTAATAAGTCCTACGTAGGACTTACTTTCTCCTACAAGGGTGTTAGTAACCGCATTACAATGCGGAGAAAAACATTCTTATGTTGATCATATTTCATTCCATAAAATATACCTATTCAATTTATTATTTATTTATTTATTTATTTATTTATTTATTTATTTAAATGATTAGTAATAGCAACAGTGATTTAACTGTACATTTGAATTCCGAAGAATAAATATTATGTTGGTCACGTTCAAAACATTTTGTTTTTAAAAGAGTTACGTTAAAACAGTTTTTGCTGCATGTGTACATAGGGGTATAATATTGTTAATAACTAAACACCTTAAATCTCTATCACACTTAAATTTGATTAAGTCCGTGTTACTACCTGTTGACATGGCTTACACACGCTGTATTTTTTTTTTTTTTTGATTGACAAACAGTGTGCAGACCTTAATGCTCTGTAATGTAATATCTGATCAGGGGCCGCGACTGCTGTTTGTTAAGGCGTGTCTATCAGAATACTTAGGTTTAATACTGTAAACCACTTTCTTCTCTAACCATCATCTGTCAGATTCAATAAATTGTTCACACCTTTTCAAACACTGGCCTAAAGCAAAGGTACTTGTTTCAAAAACAAACGATCCTTTACCACACTTGCCCTATATTTTTTACAAGGCCATTATAGTACCCACTAATTTGTCTAAACATTGCTGGCTAAGTGTAGAACCGTGTTGACCCTGATTACACAATGTGTTATGTAACATCTGATCTGGGTCTACACTGTATGCACAGGCCTCTCTGTCTAGAAACATAGGGTAGTAACAGTAATAATCCAAGGAAACGACATTTTATCCATATTTACTAATTACCCAACACAGAAATAACAAGAGTCTCTCCAAATAATAAAAACAGGATTTAATAATATGTGCAACAAATGTAGTTCCAGATCAACATGTGCATACATTTTTTTCGCTGATAGAATTTGCACCCTCAATTCGCGTGCAGTGTAGACTCTGATCATAAAGCGGACGCACAGACAAATCTGGGTCTACAGTGGTCGCATAATTCATAAAGTCCTAACGCTGCCAGGCAACTGAGTCACATAGAGGCAGTATTTCCATGAAGTGTGAACCGGTTTAATACAACCTTCTCCAGGGACCTGTATCTCCTGGTTTCACTTATCTACCTGACATCATACATCTGAGAACCAGAAGCCTCAGGCCACTGGACAAGGTTATAGTTTGATCTATAACCCATGTAATAAAAACAAAGTGGTCAAAACATCAAATGAACATCAACGTTTGAAAAGGACCATTACGGCAATGATCTAAGAATCCGAGCAGACACAAGTTACTGTAGAATACATTGATAAACAATGAAAACCCTGACCAGAATGTGCAGATGTGCTGTCTGATCTGGGCATATCGTGTTTGCATAATACACAATCTCCTTTTCATAATCTGACACAAGTGTCCTTTATCTGAGACAGGTCACTGCAATTCTTTAATCTGTTTCTTAAGTTTGATTGGTTAACTGAAAAATGATTGTAAGGCAACATTTATATATATTGATATTGTAGAGATGTGGTTTTGGATGATTAAGGGCAAATTTCGCCAATCTTTTACAGAGATCTGCCCGCGACACGTCCACATTTTCGTTTCCGAACGATAACTTCAGTAAATACCAGTAATTTTTCACGAAACTTGGTGCACTAATTTTATGAGGATTCGGGTTGGAATTGCTGATTTCTTCAACTTTTGACAGAGTTATTTACCCGCGCTACGTCCGTATTTTCGTTTCTGGACGATGTCTTGGGTAAATATCAATGAATTTTCACGACACTTAATATGTGAATCGATATTGTAGGGATCTGCTTTAAGATTGTTACTGGGCAAATTTCATCAATTTTTACAGAGTTATCTGCCCGCGACACATCCGTATTTTCGTTTCCGGACGATAACTTTAGTAAATATCAATGGATTTTTAGCCCACTTGAGTCTAAGGTTCAGGATGAGCTATTGTGATCACTTGCCGTCCGTCATCCATCTGACCGTTAACACCTTTGAACGACTTCTCCTCTGAACCCCCTGGGCCAGTTGTCTTCAAACTTCATGTGAAGCCTTCTACAAAGGGGGACTGAAAATGTATACAAATGGTCAAGGTCCGTTAATCAAAATGGCCGCCATGTCCATATATGGTAAAACACTTAAAAATCTTCTCCTCCAGAACCAAGAAAGCTTCATGGCTGAATCTTGGTATATAGCATCATGGACTCAAGATCTACCAAGTTTATTCAAATGATGGCCCTAGGTTGACCTTTGACCTTTTTACGGCAAGATCAAATTTGCGTCCCCTCGCATTTGTATGGGGAAAATGTTGAAAAGTCATTTTCTCAAAATGTATTAGACTAATGGCTAAAACTTACAAAGAGTGATTAAAGTAGTAAAACATATTAGTTATAATCAAAATTTTGTCCCCTGTGGGGTATCTGCTCTTGTCCCTGGGCTATATACATCTATAAAATTGTGTAATTTTTAAATGTCTTCTACTCTTAAACCGCTTGAGCAATTTTCACCAGATTTCACATAGCTTTAAGGCTGAATCTTGGTATACAGCATCGGGGACTCAAGGTCTACCAAGTGTTACAATGATGAGACTGGGATGACTTTGACCTTTTTATGGTATGGTCAAATTTGTGTCCCATTTGCTGTGGCAATACAGGAAAACTGTTGCATGGCATTTGCAAATATGCAGGGGAGCGAATTGTGGCTCATGGGCCTCTTGTAACGAAACGTGCTACTTGCATTGAAACTATGGAGATCTGCTTTGGGATTGCTACTGGGAAAATTTCGTCAATTTTTTACAGAGTTATCTGCCCGCGACACGTTCCTCTAGAGCAACCAATAAATACATCACACCTCTAAATTATCCGTTAATGTATCATACCACTATATTTTCGTTTCCGGACGATGACGAGTATATATCAATGGATTTTTACGAAACGTGCTATGTGCATTGAAATTGTGGAGATCTGCTTTGGGATTGCTACTGGGCAAATTTCGTTAATTTTTGAGTTATTTGGCCGTGACAATTAAGTATTTTTGTTTGAGGGCAATAATTTGAGTTCAATGGATTTTCACCAAACTTGATGTGTGCATTGATATTATGGAGGTCTGGTGTGGGATTGGTAAAGGGAAAAAATATGAATTTACTTAAATTTGTATGTCCGTTTTAAAACCATTATGAAATTGATATTCACGTTTACACCAAACAGGCATTTATGACATTTTGGAAATAATCTTGGGGATTCTAATTCCCAGATTACATGTCTTTTATGAAATGTGGCAGAAATGCCTGTATATAGGATTCAATAGTAATGTAAATAGTATTGCTACCTTGAGCAATTCAAGAAAAACTCCAAGCACTGTGCCCTTAAAACTTCAAAATCAGTAACAAATATCTATTCTTAGAAAACAGAACGAGTACATCACATACCTAGAAAAAAAGTAAGAGAAAAGTCCAGGGAGTGCCATAATCACAAACCGCAGCCCTTCCAAAATACCAAGAGGAAGAGGAAACCGACAAAACCAAACAAGCACAAATCGAACAAAGCACTAAGATTAGCTCTCTCTTCCCTAAGTGAGTAATCGCAATACTAAAAGGACTGAAAAACACAAGAACAAAATAACACAAGGTAAGACATAAAACAAATCGCCTCGTAGAATAAAAAAAGGTAAGAGAAAAATCAAGGGAGTGCCACAATCACAAACCGCAGCCCTTCCCAGACCCCAAGAGGAAGAGGAAACCGACAAATCCAAACAAGCACAAACCGAACAAACGTACGAAAAGCACTAAGATTAGCTCTCTCTTCCCGCAGCGAGGTAATCGCAATACTAAAGGGACTGAAAAACACAAGAACAAAATGACACACGGAAAGACATACAACAAATCGCCTTGTAGAATAAACCACAAAGCAGCAAAGAGTAAGACTAACACCGGGACCACCGCCTTAGAACGGTCAGTAGAGCAAACAACCGCGGGGGGGGGGGGGGGGAGGGGGGGGGGGGGGAGGAGTTAAAGCACTTTTACAGCTAGCTAACCACCCTGGGTCCCGATGCTACTCTTAATACAGAAACACATAAAAATTCGGTTCGCATAAAGGCTCCCAACTCAGTCAATGCATCAAAGCGAAAACATAAAAATCAAAATAATCACTATTCTAAAAACAAGACGAGTACTCATGACCAATTCTACCGTGTGCCAGAGTAAATGAAAACCAATAGTTGAACCACGGCGGGTCAAGCTAAAGACATATCGTCAAACCCCAACCCACTGTTAAAGTTTTACGAAGAAGCCGTCATTGAGTCAGAGGCCCGAACCGCCGTCGTGCAATTAAAGAGTGAAGCATAGCCATCAACAATGATTGGATTGACAACTAGGCATGCAGTCTGCCGCATAATATCCAGGCTATAACCAATTCTTTTATAACGGTTAATAAATTTCAGAATTGCTCCGAAAGTTAGATTTTCCTACAATTTTCTAAATCTGTACACTAGTCACCGTAAAATTCTGGTTCTGATATACCTTGCTGCAGAAGTGTTATCTAGTGTATATGTCGCCAGCCTAGATTTTTTTCACACCTATTACACCACTATATTTTCCAGCACTCATCCTAACAGTCTTAGATTATGCAGCAATATTTACACCCTACATACCTCTAGAGCAACCAATAAATACACCACACCTTTAGATTACCCGCTAATGTACGAGGGATGTTCGAAATGAATTGCTTATTGTCCTCTAGCTCGATATCCACGTGGGGCACGATAAAAACCAATACATACCTGTATAGGGTTATTCAATATCTACACAATGGTGTATAAATGTACATGTAAGACTAAGTGTAAGACATAAAATTTGCCATTTGAATACACGCAGTCATTGACCACTGCAGTAAAAATGGTTGGTAGAAGCGTCGACAAAAAAGATGAAATACGGGCTTACATCAAAGCTCGCTCAAAACTTGGTTGTTCTTTGAAGAAGCTGATGACTGAAATTTCTACTGCTTTTGGACCTTCTTGTGTGTCTTATGACACAGTTCGGCGGTGGAAAAAGAAATTTGAGTCTGGTGTAGAGTCCATCAAAAATGCACCGAAATCAGGTAGGCCAAAATCTGCATCTCGTAAAGAAATCGTTTCCAAAATAAAGGAAATCACTGAAGGAGATGCCAGATTTACAGTTCGTGATATTGCACGAAAAGTAGGCATATCACTTTCAACGGTTCACCTTATTTTGAAGAAGCATTTGAAAGTCAGAAAGATTTCTGTTAGATGGGTGCCACATCTGTTGACTGACGAGCAAAAGAGGCAACGGGTTAAAGTGGCCAAAAAGCTGCTTCAAATGTTTCCAAAATATGACAAAAAGCAGTTTGCCAATGTCGTCACAGGTGATGAAACCTGGGTCCATTATTTTGAGCCCGTCAGAACGGTTAGCAATAAGATCTGGGCCACTAAACACAGCAAACGCCCAATAATTGCCAAACGTTCTTTGACTACAAAGAAGGTTTTGTATGCAATATTCTTCTCTGGTGAAGGAGTCGCAATAAAAGTGCCAGTGGAAAAGGGCAAAAGCATCACCGGAAAGTACTACAAAGACGTAGTACTGAAGAAACTGAAAAAGTATTATCAAAAACGACGCCCTGCCAATGGTTTTAATCATGTCCGTCTTCTACATGACAATGCCCCAGCTCATACCTCCGCAATATTTACGGCGTTTTTGAAGAAAGAAAAAGTAACTGTTTTGCCTCACCCCCCGTATTCCCCAGACCTTGCCCCATGTGATTTCTTTTTGTTTCCGAAATTGAAAGCATTCCTTGCTGGGCGAAAATACCAGTCCCGACAGGCACTTGGATCTGCCATTCATCAGTACCTTATTACTGTGCCCAAATCAGCGTACCGTGACGCCTTCAAGAAGTGGATACATCGGCTGAAACTTTGCATTTCTAGCCACGGGGAGTACTTCAAGGGCATGAAATGAGTACTTTTGGGCTAACTTGAAATTTGAAGTCTCCAGATAGAAATAAGCAATTCATTTCGAACATCCCTCGTATCATACCGCTATATTATTATCCTATTGTATCTCACTATCCCAGGTTATATCGCAAAACGTCGAACCTGCTATGAGGATTCGTTTGGGATTGCTAATCGGCAAAAGTTATTTGCCCGCGATACGTCCGTATTTTCAATTCTGGACGATGTCTAGAGTAAATATCAATGAATTTTCACGAAACTTGGTATGTGCATCGACAATGTATGGATATGCTTTGGGATTGCTACTGGGTAAACTTCGTCAATTTTTGTCCCCCGACCGACGGGTTCGGGGGATATAGCGATCAGCATGGCGTCCGTCTGTCGATCCGCAGACGAATCCTTGTGCGCTCTATAACTTTGATACCCTTAGACATATTTTGATAATATTTGGTTGGAATGTAGAAGAGGACTAGTAGGCGTGTCGCGTGCAAGAGAGACGACTCTCACTATCTTCATTATATAATTATCTCCTCTGAAGCCGAAATTTTGTGCAGGCCAGAACTCCCATACTGTTTGAGACAATTTGATAATGTTTGGTAGGGATGAAGAAGAGGACCAGTAGGCGTGTCGCGTGCAAATGAGACAACTCTTACTTTATTCGTTATGTAGTTATCTCCCCTGAAGCAGAAATTGTAGACTCTTCCTTGTGCGCTCTTAACTTTGATACCCTTTGACATAGTTTAGTAATATTTGGTAAGAATTTAGAGGAAGACCAGTAGGCGTGTCGCGTGCCAGTGGGATGACACTCACTGTCTTCGTTATGTAGTTATCTCCCCTGAAGCCGAAATCTTGTGCAGGTTATAACTCCCATACTGTTTGAGATAATTTGATAATATTTGGTTGAGATGAAGAGGAGGACCAGTAGGCATGTCGCATGCAAGAGAGACAACTCTCACTTTATTTGTTATGTAATTATGTCCCCTGAAGCAGAAATTGTAAACTGATCCTTGGCGCTGCATAACTTTGTTACCCTTAGACATATTTTGGTAATATTTAGTAGGAATGAAGAGGATGACCAGTAGGCGTGTCGCGTGCAAAAGAGACAACTCTCACTTTCTTCGTTATGTAGTTATCTCCCCGGAAGCCGAAATTTTGTGCAGGTTATAAAAATTTGGTAGAGATGAAGGGAGGACCAGTAGGCGTGTCACTTGCAAGAGAGACAACTCTCACTTTATTTATTATGTAGTTATCTTTCCTGAAGCAGAAATTGTAGACATCCTTGTGCGCTCCATAACTTTGATACCCTTAGACGTATTTTAGTAATATTTGGTAGGAATAAAGAGGAGGACCAGTAGGTGTGTTGCTTGCAAGAGAGACAACTCTCACATTCTTCTTTATGTAGTTATCTCCCCTGAAGCCGAAATATTGTGCAGGCCATAACTCCCATAACGTTTGAGATAATTTGATAATATTTGGTAGGGATGAAGAGGAGGACCAGTAGGCGAATCCAGAGCAAGAGAGACAACTCCCACTTTATAGTAATGTAATTATCTCCTCAAAGCAGAAATTGTAGACTCATCCTTGTGCATCCCATAACTTTGATACCCTTAGACGTATTTTTACTATATTTGGTAGGAATGTAGAAGATGACCAGTACGCGAGTCGCTTGCATAAGGGACGACTCTCACTGTATTCGTTGTGTAGTTATCTCCCCTAAACTGTCTTCGTTGTGTAGTTATCTCCCTTGAAGCCGAAATCTTGTGCAGGCCAGAACTCCCATACTGTTTGAGATAATTTTGTAATATTTGGTAGGGATAAAGACGAGGACCAGTAGGCGTGTCACGTGCAAGAGATTAAACTCTCACTTTATTCGTTATGTAGTTATCTCCCCTGAAGCAGAAATTGTAGACTCGTCCTTGCGCGCTCCATAAATTTGATACCCTTAGACATAGTTTGGTAATATTTGGTAAGAATGTAGAGGAGGACCAGTAGGCGTGTCTTGTGCAAGAGAGATGATTCACTGTCTTCATTATGTAGTTATCTGCCTTGAAGCCGAAATCTTGTGCAGGTTATAACTCCCATACTAGATAATTTGATAATATTTGGTAGGGATGGAGGGAGGACCAGTAGGCGTGTCGCTTGCAAGAGAGACAAGTCTCATTTTCTTTGTTAAGTAGTTATCTTCCCTTGATACGAAATCTTGTGCAGGCTATAACTCCCATACTGTTTGAGATGATAATATTTGGTAGGGATGAAGAGGAGGACCAGTAGGCATGTCACGTGCAAGAGAGACACCTCTTTATTCGTTATGTAGTTATCTCCCCTGAAGCAGAAATTGTAGACTCATCCTTGTGCGCATCATAATTTTGATACCCTCAGACATAGTTTGGTAATATTTGGTAGGAATGAAGAGGAGGATCAGTAGGTTTGTTGCTTGCAAGAGAGACAACTCTCATTGTCTTCATTATGCAGTTATCTCCCCTGACCCCGAAATATGTGCAGGCCATAACTCCCATACTGTTTGAGATAATTTGATAATATTTGGTAGGGATGTAGAGGAGGACCTGTAGGCGAATCACGTCCAAGAGAGACAACTCTTACTTTATCGTAATGTAGTTATCTCTCCTGAAGCAGAATTTGTAGACTCATCCTTGTGCATTCCATAACTTTGATACCCTTAGACATATTTTGATAATATTTGGTAGGACTGAAGAAGAGGACCAGTAGGCGTGTCGCATGCAAGAAAGACAAGTCTCATTTTCTTTGTTAAGTAGTTATCTTCCCTTGATACGAAATCTTGTGCAGGCCATAACTCCCATACTGTTTGAGATGATAATATTTGGTAGGGATGAAGAGGAGGACCAGTAGGCATGTCACGTGCAAGAGAGCCACCTCTCACTTTATTCATTATGTAGTTATCTCGCCTGAAGCAGAAATTGTAGATTAATCATTGTGCTTTCCATAACTTTGATATCCTTAGATATAGTTTGGTAATATTTGGTAGGAATGAAGAGGAGAACCAGTAGGCGTGTCGCATGCTAGAGGATCAACTCTCACTTTCTTCGTTATTTAGTTATCTCCCCTGAAGCCGAAATCTTGTGCAGAGAATAACTCCCGTACTGTTTTAGATAATATGATAATATTTGGTAGGGATGAAGAGGTGGACCAGTAGGCGTGAAGATGCATGCAAGAGAGACCACTCTCACTTTCTTCGTTATGTAGTTATCTACACTGAAACAGAAATCTTTTACACGCAGTTTTGTGCACTCCATAACTTTAATACCCTTAGACATATTTTGATAATATTTGGTAGAATGGAAGAGGAAGACCAGTAGGCGTATCATGTGCAGGAGAGACAATTCTCACTTTCTTCATTATGTAGTTATCTCCCCTGAAGCCAAAGTCTTATGCGGTGCATAACTTAGATACCTTTAGACATATTTTGATAACATTTGGAAGAAATGAAGAGGAGGACCAGTAGGCATAACCCGTGCAAGAAAGACAACTCTCACCTTCTTCGTTATGTAATTATCTCCCCTGAAGCCGAAATTTGTGCAGGCCATAATTACCACATAATACCCTTAGACATATTTGATAATATTTGGTAGAGGCATTGGTAACGACCAGTAGGTGTGTCACATGCAAGAGAGACAACCTCTGCTGTCGTTGGTTTCTGGCTATCTTTCCTGAATGAATTTCTAAGACAAATTCTTTAGTATGTGATTTGAAATATTTTGTTAATATTTGGTAGCGGCATAGATAAGGACCAGTAGGCATGTCGTGTTCAAGAGTACTCTCTCCATTATTTACTTATCACCCCTGATGATGAAATCTTGATAATGTTTGGTAGGGACATACGAGGGATGTTCGAAATGAATTGCTTATTTCTATCTGGAGACATCAAATTTCAAGTTAGCCCAAAAGTACTCATTTCATGCCCTTGAAGTACTCCCCGTGAGTAGAATTGCAAAGTTTCAGCCGATGTATTCACTTCTTGAAGACGTCACGGTACGCTGATTTGGGCACAGTAATAAGGTACTGATGAATGGCAGATCCAAGTGCCTGTCGGGACTGGTATTTCCGCCCAGCAAGGAATGCTTTCAATTTCGGAAACAAGAAGAAATCACATGGGGCAAGGTCTGGGGAATACGGGGGGGGGGGGGGGGGGGGGGGGGGGTGAGGCAAAACAGTTACTTTTTCTTTCTTCAAAAACGCCGTAACTATTGCGGAGGCATGAGCTGGGGCATTGTCATGTAGAAGACGGACATGTTTAAAACCAGTGGCAGGGCGTCGTTTCTGATAATACTTATTCAGTTTCTTCAGTACTACGTCTTTGTAGTACTTTCCGGTGATGCTTTTGCCCTTTTCACTGGCACTTTTATTGCGACTCCTTCACCAGAGAAGAAGATTGCATACAAAACCTTCTTTGTACTCAAAGAACGTTTGGCAATTATTGGGCGTTTGCTGTGTTTAGTGGCCCAGCTCTTATTGCTAACCTTTCTGACGGGCTCAAAATAATGGACCCAGGTTTCATCACCTGTGACGACATTGGCAAACTGCTTTTTGTCATATTTTGGAAACATTTGAAGCAGCTTTTTGGCCACTTTAACCCGTTGCCTCTTTTGCTCGTCAGTCAACAGATGTGGCACCCATCTAGCAGAAATCTTTCTGACTTTCAAATGCTTCTTCAATATAAGGCGAACCGTGATGGTGATATGCCTACCTTTCGTGCAATATCACGAACTGTAAATCTGGCATCTCCTTCAATGATTTCCTTTATTTTGGAAACGATTTCTTTACGAGATGCAGATTTTGGCCTACCTGATTTCGGTGCATTTTTGATGGACTCTACACCAGACTCAAATTTCTTTTTCCACCGCCGAACTGCGTCATAAGACACACAAGAAGGTCCAAAAGCAGTAGAAATTTCAGTCATCAGCTTCTTCAAAGAACAACCAAGTTTTGAGCGAGCTTTTATGTAAGCCCGTATTTCATCTTTTTTGTCGACGCTTCTACCAACCATTTTTTACTGCAGTGGTCAATGACTGCGTGTATTCAAATGGCAAATTTTATGTCTTACACTTAGTCTAACATGTACATTTTATACCATCATTGTGGTAGATATTGAATAGCCCTATACAGGTATGTATTGGTTTTTTATCGTGCCCCATGTGGATATCGAGCTAGAGGACAATAAGCAATTCATTTCGAACATCCCTCGTATATCATGTCAAGAAGGTGTGTAGCATGCAAGAAGGACAACTTTTACTCTGTTGATTTTTTACCCCAATAAACAGCAAGTTCCTTTACCTTTACAAGGCATTTATTTTTGCTATAATTTCTGAATATGTACACTCACAAAATCAAAGTATTTGCAAATATTGTGCATCCTGTACAAATTATCATATCAGAAGTAACTATTAGATAATTTTGACAAAGAAAAAATAAATAAATAAAATAAAATAAAATAAAATAAATAAAAGAACACGCAAAAATAAAATCATTAACAGTTCACATATTATTGTTTTCATTCATTATTTTGGTCACATTTCATATTATCCTTGCATCTTTTTACTTTGCCCTGTTTAAATATTTCCATAATATCAATTGAAATACACTAACTTTAGAAATAGCGGTTTGGTCGGGGGATTTTCCATCTCTTCTGATGGCTATTTTTACAGAGTTATCTGCCCGCGACAAGTCCGTATTTTC